>OZ020191.1:94055979-94655979 GCA_963971165.1 Philopedon plagiatum
AACCACTGCTTGCAGTGCTTGCGGGTGGTAAAATAAGAATCAAGCAAGAAAAAGCCACGAGGATCATAGGCATGAAAACATCAGGCGTGCTCTCTCGTTTTAGAATATTCCTGGCTTAGTTGCTGAAAAACGATATACCAGTGGCGTAGTCTCTTTAAAAAAGGTTTTTTAATTAAATAATTATTGAATCAAAAAATAATTGTAAAACTTAAAGCTAATGATTCAATGATTATGTGGATTTATTATTTATTCCTTTATATGTACAGCGGCATCCATAAAGTTCCTGTCATATTTAAAAAAAAATTCATTTCCTATTTTTAAGAAAATTTTGGGTATTCTTGATAAAAGTTCTTGCACTCATAAAAAACGTTTTTAACGTTATCACTAAGGAGCGGATTTTGAGTTTTTCCACTCGTTTAATTGTGTGAACTAACAACAATAAAAATAACAATCAATCATTTGCAATTTCGTATTTATTTTTAGTATTTTTATTCTCGGATATCTTTTATTATAGGATCACGTTTCTTGCGCCAATCAAAATGTAAACTACTATTTTTTATATTCCTATTCCATTGGTTTAATAAACCAAAAACAGACTTAAAGTTCATATAAGTATGCAAGTGCAGTGCGAAAACTCTCCAAGCTCGAATGCCGCGACAACCCGAGTCAGTTGCGTTACACAGGGAAAACGTATAATTTTGCAAACATAATTTTTTACGTGCAAACACTGCATAATTAATTATTTCACAATGTTTTTCCAGAAGAAAATAAATTGTAGTAAACATCTGAACGAATCAAGTTTGTTACAACGCAACCAAATTCACACTTGTTTTTCTCTTAAAGGAAACCAGCCCGGCAATATTCCAGGAAAGCCTTTTGTTTCCATGGCAATTAAAATCAAAAGAACCCCTGACCTACATTATTTATAATTTATTGATTATTTTCAATACCACCTGCACTTTTACTTTTTTGACGTATACCGCCAACCGTACACTGTTACGGGAGTGTTTTAGTTCTTACTCCTATCGCTCGAATTACTCCGAACTACCATCTTGTAACAATACAAGAACATAATACAAAAATATAAAGGGTTTCTCTTAAGTCCAAACATGTATGATTATAATATGTCTAAAAACATATAAAACATTACGTTAATAATAAACCAAATTTACAAAAAAAATTTCCAGAGTACACTACTCCAAAGCATAGGCACGATGAAAATCCATTAAAGCTTGAAGCCAGACTGCTACTATTGGTCCGCAGATATAAGACGCGTTGATAAACAAACGGAATGTGGAATTCACGGCATTCCTTAAAATTCAATGTAACGGGAAATTAGCCCATTACAATACCGATTAAAACTAACTGGCAAAATATGTATATGCTCACTTTCCGTCTTAAATACTCCAACACTCAAATTTGTGTATTCAAAGGTAATGGAATCATGGCATGAACCCTATGTTCGTGTTCACCCGCCTATTATTCCCTTTAATATAGCAGCAAGAAATTTTAAAAATAATATCTCATAGCATTTTATATGGACATGGTCCGTCAGTTTAAATGTGCAAATTCTTTATTCCATGATCGTAGCTTAACCTCCTTTCTATTATCTTTTCACAGGCCTTACAAGAAGGAATTTAGTATTGGATTTATTTCCAAATCCACTGCGGAATATTAAGCAGCTCATCCCAGATGGATCGGATTGTCTGCTGTTTATTCGGGCTGCAGTTTATCATGACACGGCACAAATAGGCTCTCTAAAAGTTTTATTTTGCTGTGAGTTTTATAGTACACGAGCCAGTGAGAGTGGCGGTCGCCCAATTCAGGGGTATATCAGCGAAATCGTGATAATGACAACACGGCCCACTTGAGGCTAGGCGCGAAGGCGTGACAACTAGATATCATTTTTAGATACTCTCATTTCGGACAAAATATATATATATATATATATATATATATATATATATATATATATATATATATATATATATATATATATTGGTTCTAATCAACGTTCATAAATATTTAAACAAATTTTTTCATGAGGAAATAATATTTTAGTGTAGTATTATTTTATACAGTGACCGGCAAAAAGTTCGCAACATATGGGAAAATTTTTTATTAGGTGAGTATTGGAAAAACTTTTCCGGGGGATCGGTTCTGCATGTCCGATAACCTAAAAATCGATTTTGACATACGTCACGTGACCACTGGTATAGCGTCAAATTAAAAAAAAAATTGTTAATTTACAAAAAGTGAGGTTAGTTGACGAGATATCAAAAAAAGTTATTTGAAAAAATTGCTTAGAATTAAATTCTAGGTCCTTGTGCGAAATTTTAAGATTTTATTTAAAAAAATTGGAAAACTCAATTTTTTTTAAATATTCTATTATCGATTTACAAATTTCCAGTTTTTTTCGTTTAGATAGCTTGGCTAATGTAAAGCCCATGTATCTGGATGAAAATAAACGAATGTAGTAGTTTTTTCTACAATTGACAGGACAAAATTTAAAAAAACAGGGTTTCGCCGGACGCTAGCTGTTGCAATGATTTGTATGTAGCAGCAGTGTCAAAATTTTAGAGACATTTCAATGAGATTACATTGAGAAAACCTTAATCGTCTTAAATATATCTGAAGTTCGACTTTTTGTAAAGTTAAGGGGAGTAAAATAGATAATAAACAAAAAATTACCTGTTTATTTAATCGAAATTTCATAAACGAAAACCAATGTAAGAAAAACTTAAAAGTAGTCAAATTCTGTACTAACAACATAAAAAATCATTGTTTTTCCTTGGGTGCACAAAATTTAAAACTCAGTATGACCACCATTTCTCTCCATACATACTATTGTTCTCGAGCGCAACTCTCGATTAACATTTCGGAGCATTTTACGATTTATTTGCAATACACAATTTCTAATGACATTCTCTAAATTTTGTATATTCCTAAAGGGTCGATGTTTGTACACAGAGTTCTTTAGGTATCCCCACATAAAGAAATCTAACGGAGTCAGATCTGGTGATCTCGCAGGCTACGGATTTTCAGAAAACCGTCCTATCCACTGGTTTCCAAATTCTTGATCCAGCCATCTCTTCACCTCATTTGTGGAATGAATGCTAGCTCCGTCTTGTTGAAAGTATAAATTTCTTCTTTCGGCTAATGACAAATTGTCTAAAAAGTCAGATATCTCAGTTTGTAGAAATTCTAAATATCGTTCTGAATTTAAATTGTCTCTAAAGAAAAAAGGTCCCACTATTCTGAGGTTGAAAATTCCGCACCACACATTAACCTTAAAACTATATTGGTCTTTACTCTGAATTACAAAGTCTGGGTTTTCGGTGGCCCACCATCTACAGTTTTGTGAACTGACGGTTCCGTTAGAGGTAAATGTAGCTTCATCCGAGAAAAGAACGTTCTTTGGGAAATTAAAATCTTCCTCAATCATACCCTGGAACCAGGCACAAAAATCGAAGCGGGCGTCATAATCCCTATCTTTTAATACTTGTACAAATTTAGGTTTGTACGGATGAAATCTGTTTCTTTTTAATATCCTCCGCACAGATCTTTCGTGAATGTTAGTGATCTCCGATATTTGACTAACTGCTAATTGGGGTGTTTCTGTGATCGACAAACACACATCCAGAGAACCTTCGTCACCTGTTACCGGTTTTTCATGGGAAACTTTATACTGATTTTCTACCGATCCCGTTTCTTTAAATTTATTGACTAGACGAGATACTGTGGAATAATGGAGGGATTTATCGGGGTGCCTGTCATTAAAAATTGCTGCTGTTTCTCTATGGCTTTTGTAATTATCTCCAGAAATTAAAATAATTTCTATCTTTTCCTGAAGAAGTAGTGTGGGTGCCATTTTAAGGAATAAAATATTAATAAACTTATGTAAAATATCAAACTTAGTAAGATGCGAGACATAAACCAATGACATAGGTTGAAATCAAACAAATTATAATTTGTTTGACATTTTTCTGTTGTTTTTAACCTACTAGATTATTTGGTTGTTTTAATTTCAGAGCCTGCTTTGGTAGTTTTAAGTACAACTAAATAGACCTGGTTGTTAAATTTATGTGCGAAAAATCTTAATAAAATCTTGATACAGTCATTTCATTAGATTCAAACCATTGCAACAGCGAGCGTCCGGCGAACACCTATTTTTTCGATTTTGTCCTGTCAATTGTAGAATTGTAGATCTGACTCCGTTAGATTTTTTTATGTGGGGATACCTAAAGAACCCTGTGTACAAACATCGACCCTTTAGGAATATACAAAATTTAGAGAATGTCATTATAAATTGTGTATTGCAAATAAATCGTAAAATGCTCCGAAATGTTAATCGAGAGTTGCGCTCGAGAACAACAGTATGTATGGAGAGAAATGGTGGTCATACTGAGTTTTAAATTTTGTGCACCCAAGGAAAAACAATGATTTTTTGTGTTGTTAGTACAGAATTTGACTACTTTTAAGTTTTTCTTACATTGGTTTTCGTTTATAAAATTTCGATTAAATAAACAGGTAATTTTTTGTTTATTATCTATTTTAATCCCCTTAACTTTAAAAAAAGTCGAACTTCAGACATATTTAAGACGATTAAGGTTTTCTCAATGTACCCCTGTTTTTTTTAATTTTGTCCTGTCAATTGTAGAAAAAACTACTACATTCGTTTATTTTCATCCAGATACATGGGCTTTACATTAGCCAAGCTATCTAAACGAAAAAAACCGGAAATTTGTAAATCGATAAAAAAATATTTAAAAAAAATTGAGTTTTCCAATTTTTTTAAATAAAATCTTAAAACTTTGCACAAGGACCTAGAATTTAATTCTAAGCAATTTTTTCAAATAACTTTTTTTGATATCTCGTCAACTAACCTCACTTTTTGTAAATTAACAATTTTTTTTTTAATTTGACGCTATACCAGTGGTCACGTGACGTATGTCAAAATCGATTTTTAGGTTATCGGACATGCAGAACCGATCCCCTGGGAAAGTTTTTCCGATACTCTCCTAATAAAAATTTTTCCCATATGTTGCGAACTTTTTGCCGGTCACTGTATATGTAGCAATATTGCATCTGTTTTAAAAAAGAGTGTTTAGATTGGCAATGGTGTTTTCTACTTGAGGCGTCAATGCTGCTCCCCAGTTGAGGCCCCTGCAAGTGCGTTCAATCCGCCATTTTTATATTATCTTTTAAATTTTCTATTTTGTTATGTTGGAAAATTTTGGAAATCTTCATATATTCGTATTTATTTAAAGAAAACAAAGTTTTCCTGTTCAGATAAGTTTGATACACTTGAAATTCGTATCCTATTGGAGAAGTGGAAGATTTAATGTACCCCACGTGTGCCTAGATCTACGTTCTCTATAAGACTGCAGGCGAGTAACGTAAGTACAAGTTGTAAATTATTTAGCTAGATATGTACATAGGTATATTATTAAATTATCAATATTAGCCGAAATAACATTTTCACCTTGACGAACTTTAGCCTTTTTATGTTTGTTATAGAGCTTTTTTCATTAGAAAATAATTTTTTCTACTCATGTCAATAAAAACCTGTATTGTATGTTCAATAATAGATTCAGAACAAGGTACATTGTGGTTTACACCTTTTCATTGTGCTTCAATCACCATGGTGATTGAACTACAAAGTTCACTTTGTGCACGTGTATTTTTTACAAAGGTGGCGTTGACAGGTGCCGCGTCAAAATTTTATAATTTCATTGACATTTTTTGACATCTTAAAAAGAAAAATATTACTAATCCCATTTTATCAACGGTAATATTCGTAGAAAAAGTATAGTGTAAAACTCGCATGGAATGACCATTTCCTACTCGTATGATTTGCAGCACTCGCCTGCGGCATCGTGCTGCAAACGTCATACTCGTAGGAAATGCATGTCATTCCATGCTCGTTGTACAATATACTATTCTGTTTACCTATACCGAAGAATACACAGTTTTTTTTTTAATGATTTTCTTGCTTTGAAATTGAGATCATGAATCTGAAACCCTTGTTTGAGAGAAATTGCGTACAGGTCAGTGCAGCAGTATTATTTATCCTAAATTATTATAGGTAGAAACTCAAAATGAAAGCCATTTCACTAACACAAGGCATTTGTTTCTTCTTCTGTGCCATTATTGTTTATTTATTGTTCCAACGGGGACAGCACCAGCGAAGACACAATAGTCGAAATGGTTAAAATGGGACAAATATCTATGTGCTTAATATTAAACTCTGAACTTTTTAATGTTTTCTATCTCAAAGATACAAATAGAACCTGACTAGTACTAAAACCTGGGCAAGTGGGAAAGAAAATTTACAGGCAAATATTATGATGAAAGGTTTACTAAAAGGGGGAGTCAGAGACTGATCTGATTATCCCAAAAGTCACATGATTTATTGCCTCTCCCGTGTAATACTATAAAAAATACTTTAATATTATGTTTATAACGGAGATAACCTGATCACCGTATTGACTGAAAGTTATACGACACATCAAAGCTAGATTTTTGTCCTCAACGCGCAGTTTCGTTAATCATGTTCTGTTAGAATCATCAGGGAATCCCTAAAATATAATTGATCACAGTGTTAGAAAACGCTTAATATTGTATAAGCATAGATTTTGAAAAATATTAATTTTTGTAACAAACGCCTCTTCAAAAAATAATATTTGACAAAAAAACGTAGCGAACATTAGGAAACCTGATTAAACCCAAAAAAAGTTCATTTAGGTTTGATCATTTTTAACTAAACTGAATGTTTTGAGGGAGGTGCTTAAGCAAAGTACTAAAATTAGTGTAGTTTTTTTTAACATCTTCATCGGGTTGAAAGTCCTGTAATGTTACAGAGTAACAGAGACAACTACTAGCAAAAAATTTCATTTTAAAATAATGTATTTTCTATAAACTTCCAATAAATTATTTATCCAATTGTCAAATTACATTCTAATAATTATCCCTGTTATCTTGATTTACAAAACAATAAAACAGATTTTAGAGTATTTTATACAGGGTGTCCGAAAAGTCTAAATAGTATGGAGAAATATCTTTGCTATTAATAAAGACATAGGCATCAAATTATAGGTGTATCTTATTGGTTAATAAATCTACTTTTTTATATAATTTAACTTCGTCAACCCCCTTGGGGAGTGACGCCAGGAAGTTCAGGTCAACAATTTTAAATTCAACCCTATGCCGTGTGATAATTCATTTTAAATGTCTTCCAAAAAGAAACAATTTACCGCAAACTCAAGGTCCGTATCTTAATTCGTTTTTAAATTACAAGCCTTTAAAAATTGTGAAAAACAATTTATGTTCCCATTCGCTAAAAAGGTTTAAGTTTAGTACTGATTTAAATTAAGATCTTCGGATGTTCTGGTTGTCATTGTTAATAACGGGTTATTAAAAACCTGCGAGTTATTCTAATATTTCAACGATTTGCTTGGTTTCCAAATGATTTTCATCTTGAAATGTGTTGCTAAAATAAATTGAGTTCTATTATTGTGGAAAGAACGTACTAAAATTGCATTTTTCTTTATAAATTTGCTAAAAATCTCAGAAATGGATTCACAGTATAAATTCATATGTCTTATTCCTACACTTGTCAGTTGAAAACCTTTGGTTGTCAAGTTCGACCGGAGAATCTGGCCGTAAAAATTTAAATCCTACTTTTATTTCTCTTATTAGTTTAAAAGTTGTTTAAAATGACCACCGTGAACTTCTTGGCAGTAATAAAGTCGGTTTTGGAACTCTTGGAAGAGTTCCAAAATCGACTTTATTACTGAAAAAAAGGTGATCGTGGTCATTTTGAACAACTTTTAAAGTAATAAGAGAAATAAAGGTACTTAAATTAATTTTCAATTTTTTTACGATTTTTAATTTTTACAGGCTTGTCCTTTAAAAACGAATTAAAATACGGACCTCTGGTTTCCGATAATATGTTTCTTAATAATACCTGTAAAATGGAGTACCACACGGCATTTAAATTTTTTGACCTCAAATTCCTAGCGTCACCCCTCAAGGGAAAAATTGCGATATTGCATTTCTACAGTATAGGTATAGGAATAGGAGATTTATAAAATAATCCGCCAATTGCAAGCTATACTTGCACAATTAGTGTTCCGTGTCATCAGCTTCCCACTTAATCTGAGCAAACCTCGGCCACCCGATCCTGCCTGTCTGCCCCGCTACCCGCCGCTTCCTGGCGCCGACGCATCGCGTGTTCTCGGAGCGTTTCGAGTGAGCCAAATTAAAAAGTTTGAAAAACGTGTAAGGACAAAAGATCTATTGAATTTAAATGCGAGCGAACTACAAGAATTTGCTTAGTTGCGAAATCTTTTTATAGTTTTTTATAGTGTAATATTATCCTCAGTTGTTAGACTAAAAAAATCGGTCAACTGCAAGCTATATTTGCCACAATTAGTGTTCTGTGCCATCAGCCCTCCACTTAAATTATTAATAGTAATGCACTCGCGTTTCGACTGAGCTGAATTAAAAATTTTGAAAAACTTGTAAAGACAAAAGTTGTCCTTACATCGTGAGAAATATTTTTGTCAAAAAACTTCTTCTCTAAAACCAGTTATAAGAAAATAAATAATTAAATTGTTTATAACAATTAATCGCGCTAGAATTTTTTAATCCTGATAATTTTCTTTAATCTATACCTACTTCTCAATGTTCGTGATTTTGAATGTTAAAAAAATACATTATATATATTGTTGAATTCGTGCTAAATAAGCTTTCATTTGACACCCTACACGAGGCCCTTAATTTTTTTTCCATTTACCAATTTACCCCCTGTAATTAACCTCCAGAATCAATATTCATCTTTTTATACTTCACGTCTATAATTAAGCCACCACCCTCTACGTCTGTGGTAAATTTCAAATTTTTACGTCGCATAGTTTCAGAGAAAATCGCCTGTGACAGACACACACTGGGACGGACAGACACCGAAGTGATTCCATAAGTGTTCCATTTCACGAGACACTAAAAATATTGGAATGGGTGACTCCTTGGGGTAGCCTACAGACATTCCCAATACTGTTTTTTTTTAATTTAACATTTTAAAAATTTTGAAAAATATCCTAAAACCCGACCATATTCGTCGCGGCGAATACATGGCGCTTGACGAAAAATTGCGCGCGAAAAACTTAAAACAATTGAATTTGTTGAAACGTTGCCAGACATACATTTTTATGGAAAATTTACTTTGTGTTTTTAAGCGTAATTTAAGACAAAGATAAAAAAAAATTTAAACTTTTCCTAAGAAAAAAAAACAAAAAAAAATAGTAAAAACATTAATTGAACACAACTGCATACTATTTTAAAAGTATAACCAATATTTTGAGAAGATCCCCTGACTGAGCTTTTCTAGAGTCGAGATGCACGCGCATCTCGGCTCTTTTGCTTCCTTGCACCCGCAAACGTTACCATAATACCTAAATATTATTAGTGTTAAATTTAATTTAGTTTTGAACTCTATTAGACGAATTTAAGAAATACTATAATCGAAGCACAAACTACATAAAACTGAGCAAAATATTAGTAAACACAGTGGCGGCTCGTGACCTAGAGCATAGGAATGGCTATACAGATAATATTTTTAAAATCCCTATTCGATATTTTGCCACAAATTTTCCACGCTATTTGCCATTTTCCACACAGTGAAATACAAAAAATGTCGCGAAACGAATTTAAACTCAAATCGTGAAATCGCCCACAACACCGCGGACAGTCTTGCCAAGCATCATTTTTTTAGGCAAATGTGTGGAGAAAACGAGCCAAATACGTACTAAAACGAGCTATTTCAACAATATTTATTAACCAGTGATTTTTTGGTTAAAAAAATATTTACTTGATTTTTTAAAGGTCTTAACTCTTGGATAGCTTAAATTTTATACTTATATAACTAAAATAAAAAACAAAATACCTACATACGCTCCGCCCTCCAACTAATAAGAGCGTACTCGTTTTTTACTCCAACACGGTTTAGAAATACTTACTCAATAAAAGTGAAGCGCCGGAAACTATAGCCGATAGTGTTAAAACGAGCCAAATCTGGTAAAGGAGGAGCCAACAAGGAACTTTTACCACAGATTTATCCACACCAGATACGAAAGCAAGCGATAAACGGCGAACGCGCCTTTGCTGTGGCCACACCCTATTTCAATTGTTAATCGGCAGCTGCTATAGTCAGTGAGCTCCGCGACATCAAGTAGTGGCTGCACGAGCACCTCGTTACTGTTTAGTGCGTGGGTTTGTGTTATTTCGGCAGTGAATGAACTTAAAATACTATATAAAATTAGTGTTATATTTGTTTTTATAGACTTATAATTTTGTATTAGGTGTGTTGTGTAGGTGTTTTAAAATGACTGGACACAGGTGCGCTTATAAATAAATTATAATTTATTATTATTAGAATAAAACGTTGTTTAGAGCAAATGACTGACAACCTTATTTGCCTTCGTTGGTGCAACTAGCTGCCGTACACTCCCACAAGGTCACAGGAACTTATGCTGCCGATTCGCCAAACTTACGTATCTGGTGTGGGTAAATCTGTGCTTTTACTTTAAACGAGCCAAATCTGTCTCGAACGAGACACCTGTGGCAACGCTGACCGTGGAATAAAGCAATGGACTGCTGGGCTGGGCTTACCGGCCGAGCGCCTTTTCGCGTGCTAAAATCCCGTTTATGAAGTATCGAATTAACCCGAATAAAACCGAACGAACGTCAACGAAGTTGAATTCTATGACTCAAACAATGATTGTAGCTTCGATGCTTGCAACGGTCGGCCGGCGGGATCGAAAGAAACCCCAATTAGCGGATAAGTGCAAAACCTCTGTATTGTTTTTGAAATAAATGTAAAATTCGTACAAATACATATTTAGAATATTTTATGGAAAAATCGATATGGATATGTTTAAAATAAATAAATATTGTTTATTACAGTTTGTCGGGGGAGGCTCGCGCCCCAGAGCCCCTATGTACCGGCCGCCCCCGAGCAAATAACAGATTAACGAAGAACACTTTGTAGGTAGTGGACTGTAAAAGCTTCAATATCTTGTGCTACTTGGATCAACTTACTATTAGCAAAATACTAATTCTAATTTGAACAAAAATAATGTGACGCACGGCGCTTGGTGACATTCAGAATGACTCTTCATCACTTCCTGTCTTAGTGCCTTGAGGAAGTAGATGGCGCTGATTGGCGCGAAAGTTTAAAATATAACGCGTGTTTGCATTGTTGCTTATGCAGTAGAGTACTTTGAAATAAACAAAAACCAGACAAGGTTAAAATTATTTCAGGCATTTAGATATTTCAACGCTAGTTGCAGGAAGTTTGTTTGTGTTTCATATAAATGCGAATTAGAAAATTGCCGAAAAAACTATAAAAATATTACCGAACGCTGCTATTATTTCCACACAACTATTTTCCTATCTCCTATGTAGGGTTGCCATCCTTTCTTCCTCCGGAAGGACGGTCCTTCGAATGTCCTTCCGTTTTTATTGCCTAAAAATTGTCCTTCATATTTGAATAAATGACTCGATTTTTCTAAGGCAAAGTGGCAAAATAGAGTTTCCAAACTTAATTTTAAAAATGGATTTCCTTCTTGTGTTTGAAATTTGAAAGTATAATTTTTATTATTGAAAATGAAAATCTAGCTGTAAATATGGATGATCTTTTTAATGGAGCTCTCTGAGGCTAAAAAAATTATGAGTTAACTATTTCTTTTGAAGAAGATTACAAAAACTTTACAACACCTCAAATGTGGAATTACATTTTTTGAAAATTCTCAAACATTTAAAACATTTTTTCTATTATTTTATTTTTTTTTTTTAATTATTCCAGCAAGCAGCTTATTCTGAAAGAGGTTTCTCTGTATCTGGGACAAAATGGAGGGAGGAAAGACACAGATGTTCTTTAGAATCGATTCGTGCTAACTTCTAGTTACACTTAATTTTAAAGAAAACTGTCACGAATTTTATAATTTAATTATTAAAGATGATAATAAACTGTTAGATTCGGCTAAGTCGAACAAAGAATATACAATTAAAAAATTTTAAAACAATAAGGAATGTGTTTCCATTTAATTTTTGGGATCTATGTACCATCTGATCTGTCGTTAAAACACTAAGCTAATGTAATAACATTTAAAAACATTATTTTATAAATTGGCGGATGCGCCAAAAAAGTGCTTATATGCAACAATTAATATTGGTAGTTTTTTGGGTTGCCTATCTTTTGTTACGCAAGGGGTCAAATAACTAATTTTGGCAAGAGTCAGTGACATATAATGGCGAGTTGTGTTGTTTAATAAATAAATAACTTTTTAGATTTTCAGTGATGATAGTAAAAAATACCTTGGATTATTTTAAGCATTGTGTTTTAATTAGTTAGTGGACCGTTTTTTACAATAATGGCTATTCCTACTGTTTTGTTAGTGAAAAACAAGCGTGGAATATTTGTGTTTACCTCTTGTTAATTTTAATTATTAGTTGAGTGCTCTTTTTTTCATTAGTGGCTTTACTGTGTTGGCGCGTAGGTATTTGTTAGCCTAAAGTATTTTAAAAACAAGTGTATTTTAAGGAGATATTCCTACAAAGGTAAGAGTAATAATAATAAATGTTAGCATCAAATTTAATTATTTATTCATAATATTAAATAAAAACGCTGTGTGATAGTATTTTAACTTTTTGAAATTGAGTATTTTGAAAGAGTTAGTAGGATTTCTTCCTTTAAAGGTCACAAAAATATTATATTTTTAAACTTGTTACATAGGTATCTTGCAAAGCCACAGCGAGTACTGATATCAAAACAAAACTTTTTTTCTGTGACTGACGTCTCGCGCTGCTTTTTATATGGCCATGTATTTGTGGTGCGCAGTTACCAAAAAAGTTTTTTTGGGGGGACGATATCTACCTCTTTTTTATCGTGAAGTGCCATTTATGAATATTTTTCTTCAACCTGAATTGATACCAGGATTTACCGATTTCAATATATGTAGTGAACACCCTGTATATGGGCCTATATACAGTTGATTGGACATAAATATGAAAATTCTACGAGGATCATAATATAGACGTAATTCTGTGACTAAAATGCTTATTACAAATGGCGAAAAGAGGTTTATAGGGTCATTGTGCCGATGTCTGTGGCTTAGAAACTTTCTAACGATTCAATTTAGGTTTCAGAAATTCAAAAATTTTTGTGTTATAAAAAGTGAAAAAGAAAATATTGTAAGGAATTTCATGGCAAGATTCTTCAATGCTTGGCCGAATTATACAACCAAAAGTATTAATCTGAGAAGCGTAATAACAAGACGGCTGAGTTGTATAGGTACTATGAGTTTGTTTTTGAATTTTGACCCGAGCAAATTTATAACGAAATGGGCAATTTTAGTGCCTACTTTCCCCAATAATAGAACTGAATTCATTTTAACAACACGCTCTTAGTTGAAAATCATTTGAAAACCGAGGAAATCTCATAAGTTTTTAATGACGACTTTTTATCAATGTCAACGCCATAGCCTGTCAAAACGTAACTGACCAAATGGAAGATTTTAATTTGAACCAATACTAAATCTTAAGCCTTTTAATGAATCTAAACGTAAATTTTAACTGTTGTTATTTGTAACAAAATTTATTTGCGAGACTCTAAACGGAATTTCCAAGCTTTAGTCGATATCTGAGATGTTCTTTGTGGATTATTGTTTTTAACGGTTCCTATCTTTCTTACGTTTTTCTTTTGTGATTAACCAGACAAATTCGACATTAAAAACTCTGCAGTTAAAAAACGTAATATCTTTTTAATTTTTTTCTAATAGGCGATAGAGGATATTTTTTAATAAGTGTCCGATATTTCACAGGACAAGTCCTTAAGTAATTCTAAGACAAAAAGTTCTTATATAGGTGGATATGTGATCGAAAACGCTTCGTTTTCAAGATACAGGGTGTTAAAATTTTATTTTTGTTTTAGTTCTTTAGATTTGTCTCTCATATTTTTTTAGATAATCGATTCAAATTTGGCATACTCAATAATTGTTACAATGCTTACAATGTAGCCTTATTAATGTTGAATATGATTTACAGGGCAATGGTTGTTCTGGGCCATGAAACTTTTTACCTCCCTGAACTTTTTTTACAGCGACACTGACTTTCGCCGTATTTGGAATTGAGTTCCCCGCTGTCTTCTAAATCTTGCATTTTTTTCTTACGTGTCACCGTTTTCGAACTATTTAGCAAAATATTCATCTGTGCATGCAACGAACTTGATTCTTTTTTAACTACTTTTATTCATATTTAGGTACTATTTTTGAAGAGACGTTTTTATGGCATTTAAAATGGTAAAGTCTTTATAAAACATCAATATTTTTTAATTAACAAACATAAAATTAGAAAAATTATAAATATTATTTTAAGTTAGCGAATATTTTAAATAATAAACTATTAGGTACCTTTAATTAACTTACAAAAAGAATCAAATCACAAATTCTAAATACTGGACGCAAAATTTTGAGAAAAAAATCACAATAAATATTGGAAATACCAAAGTTTACAGTATATATATTCTTTAAACTGTGGAAATACCCACCTCCTGCCAGTATGCATGCATCCAATCTCCTTCTCATTGATCCGCGCACTCTTTGGAAAATTCCTGGAGTATTTCGGATCGTTTGACTTGAGTCTATTATCCGATTTCTGAGTTGTTGTTTGGTAAACTAAGGTCTTCAGATGTCCCCAAAGAAAATAATCCAAACAGTTGAGGCCTGGTGACCTAGGAGTCCATAGGTCCTCCCCGACCTACCCCACGATTGTTAAAAGTTAGATCTAAAAATTCTCTGACTTGAATGCTAAAATTTGCCGGTGTACCGGCATGCATGAACCAAATTTCATTCCTTAGTACAACCGGCACATCTTCGAGTAAAGTTGATAAATTTTCTTAAAGAAAGGGACGATAGCTCCTGGAGGGGAGAATGGACCTATCACATATTCCCTAAGGATTCCAGCCCACACATTCACAGAGAACTGTTCTTGAAAATGTGATTCCTCCATTGCATGTGGGTTTTCTTTCGACCATAAATGGTTATTAAGAAAATTACGTATAGCATTACGTGAAAAACTTGCTTCGTCAGTAAATAGGATTCGATTTTTAAGTAAAGGATCTCGAATAAGTCGTTGGAAGAACCAGTGTCAAAAGTTAATACGTAGTATTGGAAAATCATGGGGAAAAACTACGTCTTACCTGTTACCACATTCAGAGAGAATGTGGTAAGAATATTGTCACAAGTGGAAAAACCAATAATATTTCATAGATCAATATTTGGAAGTTCAATAAGTAATCTATAATCCTATTTTACTTAATCATAAGTTATTGCCCTCTACATTGGCAAGATGTAGCTTATTTATTGACTATACATTAAAACTGCAACTATGAAATATTATAGTTCCTTTATAAAATCAAATAATTACTCGAAATTTATTGAAACGTCTAATTATCTAGTCAGCATTATCGAGGTTTTCGACCTAAAGTCAATGCTCCAAATAAAGGGGGAAATTGCTGACTATGTAATAAGGCGATCGAAAAGACAAGAGTGGTAAAGGACACTAGTGCACGATCCTCGGTCCGATACGTTGGTGATTGTGATAGATTGTAGAAGAAATGATCTTCAAATATTTAATGTAAGTAATATAAAATTAAGTTGTCTTTCGAGCGTAATAACATAAATCTGTATTTTGTATGTCATTTAATGTTCCTATTTAATTGTAAATAAATGATTTAAGTTTGTTTTTAAAATCACGTTTAGTTTCAATCTAGTTAAGGTTCCGTTACCTCTACGCCCCTAGTTGCACCCTATAAAATAGGGCGTGACAATATTACAAATTATTATCAATTAGAATTTTCTACACCAGAATGTGAGAAATGAATGTTTAGCGTTTGCCCTACTTTTCTGGTGTTTGTTTCCGGATGTTCTCCAACTTCATTAAGGACTGCCTCCACAATCTCTGGGGTTCTTACTGTCCGATGAGCACCCGAAAGATGAAAGTAGGGGTTGGGCGATTTGGATACCGTTCTTGATGCAGTCGTTCAGCTTTATGTGCATTTCCATTAGTAAGCCCGAATGCAAAATGTATGTCGGCTAGCTGTTACGCAAGTGTAAAATTCACCCTTTTTTGATTAACAATCACAATAATACTGTTTAATATTATGCGTCAAAATATTCACTTCAACAAAAAATAAACAACAACGGAATAGAATTATTAGGCTACTTGGTCTTTTCCTTTTATTATTTTAGTATTCCATATTTCCTTATTACATCGCCCCATGCCATCAGCCACGGCCTACTTGATTGTCAGGACTATTTAAATTTAGTCTTAGTATTTTTATCATGCACATATGGATATTTTTCTAAATAGTTCGAAAACGGTGACACGCACGAAAGACATGCAGGATATTAAAAATATTTAGAAGAGAGTGCGCAAGTTAATTTCAAATACGGCGGAAGTCAGTGCCGCCGTAAAAAAAGTTCAGGGGGGTAAAAGGTGTCAGAGCCCCAGAAAAACCATCGCCCTGTAGATCGTATTCAACATTAATAAGGTCACATTGTACGCATTGTAACAATTATTGAATATGCCGACTTTGACTCGATTATCAAGAAAAATGTGAGAGACAAATCTAAAAAATAAAAAAAAATTTATCACCCTGTATACGTATAGTCCGCCCAAGATATCTGCAACCGGCAAAAAACTTCAAAGAATGCAAGAGAAGGCTTAAACAACATTATCAATTGTTTGTAAACCAGTTTTTAAGAACTGTTTAACTTGTCGTTAATAAGATTTAAACTTTTCTTACCATATCTGATTTACAAATCTGCAACGTTGTTTAAAGCCTTCCCTCTATTCTTTAAATTTTTTTGCAGGTTGCAGACATCTTGGGCAGACAATACTAATTTAAGTTCTTATACTGGTAATGATATAAAGTGCATTTTCAATAGATCATAGAAGATAGACAACGTAACCACCTATTTCACAAAGTTAGTCTGGTTTCAAATTTAGATGTAATTCTGGATGACCAGTTAAATTTTTAATACTTCTGGTTATAAAACTGTTTTTACGTATACGAATAAGAAAAAAATATCCTGCCTTTATAAATGTAAGCTCTTATCTATTAAACTAAATCAGTTTCACAGATAAACTCAATGGTGAATCTGCCAGTAATTTTTTTTTATTATTCCAGTAAGGCCAGAAGGCAAAATGATAATAGTATATTACATAACAAGTGTTGAAAGTGACATTTTTCACACGAGTGGGAATGTTGTCGCACGAGGCGATAGCCGAGTGCGATAATCCCACGAGTATGCGAAAATTACTTTCACACGAGTAATGTACAATATTTTTCCTACGACCACAAAAATATTAACAAAAAAACCTCAATTTCTGTCTTTTAAAACCCTCACTTTCAACACTAATATTTTAATCAAATGTGTTGAAAATAAAACAAATGAAATTGGCACCATCTATTTAAGTGTCATGTTGACAAGTACTTTTCAACACACGTGTTGTAAAGTACTTTTCAACACGCGTGTGATATAAGGCACTTTCTCGCCAAGTAGACCGTGCTTTTTTACTCACTTTCATAGGTGGTCGTAGGAAAAAATATTTTGCATACATACAGTATACGAGTAGTAGTAGGGTAAAAAGATAAAGTTGTGTTATATTCTGCCGCACCTTTGAAATTTAAAAGAATATAACCAACATTTTATATACTGTGTAAGTTTTTTAAAACCTGATTTAGGCTAACGTTTTTATTTGAAAAAGAGACTAGTACTTCTGTTCTGTTCGAGGATTCCTATGGCCTCTTGCCTGTCCGGCATCCAGCCAAGACTAGTACTTCCCAAAGCAAAGTAGTATGAATTAACCTAACTAAGAAAAATCAACAATACATTTTTTTTTCTAGCGTTGCCAGATTTCACAATAGGCACTTAAACAATATTTTTTTAAATGGCAACACCGCGTTTTTTATCACTGTTTAAGAGGTCTCAAAATTATGAATAAAAAATGTGCAGAAACATTTTTTTAGTCGAGTAGCCGTTTTTGAGCAATCGGTCGAAAAAAATCAAATAATAGCATTACACCCGATACCTAAATTGGAAAATGTTAACAATAATAATATAAAACGGGGTTTCTGATATAGGCTACAAGAAGGGCATCAATGTGAGTATTTATTGAAGAATTTGTGTTGTGTTGTCCCTCAAATAAATGTTTTAATACTAATAGACTGCTGATTATTATTTTAATTGTTTTTGACCGTTTGCTCAAAAACGGCTACTCCAATAAAAAACTGTTACTGCTAATTTTGTATTCCTCATTTTGAGATCTCTTAAATAATGATAAAAAAATGTGGTGTTGCTATTTAAAAAAATATTGTTTAAGTGACTACTGTGAAATCTGGCAACGCTGGTAAAATTTTGTTTGTTGATTTTTCGTAGTTAGATTAATTCATACAACTTTGCTTTTGGAAGTACTAGTCTATCTTTTCAAATAAAAAAGAGTTAGCCTATGTCAGGTTTTAAAACACTCACACTGTATAATTAGCGGGTACCTGCGGCTTTGCTCGCAATTACTCCATATGTATTACTACACCCGTATGTTTTAAGCAAGCCAAGCCAGGGATAGTAGTTGTGAGATTTCTAACTAACCATAAAGGTGCGTCGAGACTTGTAACAAAACCCCGTGCCGTGACACCATCGCGCACCTTATCGCGTGTAGTCTGGCTGGTACTCCGTAACCGCAACATGTGACATCACCGCGTGTCATCAGTCCGTTCCATATCTTGTCGGTATTTGGCGTCGCATCAAATGGATGCCACGCGGCTTGGTTCGGCAAGTCTCGACGGGATCGCGTATCATCGGTTTTGAAGTTTGTATATTACATGTTTAGTTGAATTGGGCCATTGCATTGCAGCGGTCAGCTTTATAAAACATGTACCTTATACTATATTTTTTATTTTACATTTTTGAAATAGAAAAATCCATATTTAAAAAATACATACAATGCCATACAAATTTTTTAAATTTTTATGTCTAAATTTTATACTATTCTAATACTACCAAATTAATATCATAGTGACCTTCATAAATTAACAAATCATTGACTACCCACTGCATTACCACCTTTTAAAACATAAAAAAAAACGGTTTTGTAAAAAGCAGATTACGAAACTGACAACGATATCGAAAATGCCTTGATATGAAATCAACATAGAAAAACTGCATTTTTAAACTGCGATTATTCTTACTCTAAAAAATATCGTTGTGGCCCACTTATAAGTATTTTTTTATTCAAGCTAATGGTGTTAATACAAAACGGGTGGAATTTAAACGGGCAGCGAAATATTACGATTTTGATACATCGTAATAAACGATTGGTCGGCGGAATGATGGATTGAGCGGTGAAGCTTGATCAGGTAAGAAAATCAAAAATGATCTGCGTTTTAGATTTGAACAAGCAGCTTCAAAAACTTTTAAGCAGTAAAAAAAAATAAGTTGCAACTAAGTAAATATTTGATCTGTGCGCAATAAATTACATTTTTTTTTGCCTGCTCCAAAATGAAGCTGGCGGCTGAAAAAATATTGTACAATAACTTTACAAACTGATGGGTAATCTAATGGTGTTCTGACTGCTCTAAAATTAACTTATCATGTCATAATGGGTAATTAATTATGTAAAAAATAAAACATTTAATTAGCAAATTCCAAATATTTACTAATGTAAAACAACATAAATTTCAGGGTATTATTAGTAAGGCTGCCCACCGTGAGTGCCGATACAGTAGCATTACCTCGCGGGGAACTCGGCCGCAGCCAGCAGTTCAGTTTCTCTTTGAAGGTGTGTGTGGTTGCTGATTCAATTTTTCTATCGCGTCGCAGTGAATTTGGTAGTTCGTAATATGCCGAATGTGTGCAGAAACACGAGACTGTTTGCGCACAGTGGGTTTATATGGGAATTTTCTGATTTAAAACATAATGGGTCGCAAATAATAGGTGTGGTTTGTCAGCGAAGCTCATTGGCTTTTAAGAAATCTTTATGTTTAAGGCACGTAAACAGGGCAACCCATCAATCAAAAAAAAAAGGACCAAAAAAATTAAATTGGTGATAAGCGGCTGCAAATTTCTCCAAAATGTTAACTAATATGTCATTTTCGGGGCTATTGAGGTAAGAAAATCTAATATTACATGGAGATTACAAATCTAAAGATGAAGATTTTAAGATGAAAAGGGGGGGGGGAGAATAAGTTGTTGCAAGAATGTTGGATGTAAGACTACTTCATAGAAAAATTCTTTAAAAAGACGATACGCCGCCGCGCCATCGGGCACGGCGTCCGGAACCCCTTACGAGCGAGTTGAACTCGTACTTGACCGTCTCTTTTATTTCACATGAATGTACGTATGTACTTAATTTTCGGCATCGACGCCTACTCTGGTAACAGATCAAAAGTGGTCAATCTCAGTGATGATCAAAAGTTCAACAGACGAACTAAAGAAATCGGTCGCTACTAATTGGTCGCACGAATCGCCTGACCATGTAGACCCCGCCACCTACTAACGAATCTCGCCGCTATTTTCAATCCCTTGCGAACTAAAAATATTAAATACAGGTCATTTCTGGCATTTAAAGTAAATATTTTGCAGAAAACGAAAC
This sequence comes from Philopedon plagiatum, assembly GCA_963971165.1. Classification (NCBI taxonomy): domain Eukaryota; kingdom Metazoa; phylum Arthropoda; class Insecta; order Coleoptera; family Curculionidae; genus Philopedon; species Philopedon plagiatum. The sequence goes on from OZ020191.1 coordinate 94,076,695, forward strand.
GTTGCTTCAAAACAGCTGAACGATATTAACTACCGAGCCCATTTTATTCACAGCATAATTTATTTTGTCACCAGCCGACTAATAATTTCACCGGCCAATTAAAAATTTGACTGCTCGAATAGATTTCGGAGTGCCCAACGGGATATTTATTTGTTACTTAAAGTTTTATTATGCCGCCTTCATTAACTATATTTTGATCATCATTGTTTCACCGGCGGTTTATTTAAAGTATTGACAGAAAATTATTACACCACCCGAGCAATTTTTTTGCCAACTGGGCTTACCTATCAACTTATTTAAATCGCAGCAGAAATAATTACTAGCCATACAAAACCACATTTGCTCAAATGAAAGTTAGTATGTTTTAGCAACCCCATTTTAATTTGAACATGTACACATGAGGCGCGGCCCGTCCATAAGGTCATTTGGTCAATGACCCACCTAAAATTTTCAGTGATCTACCTAATAATTTATTTTTGAATTTTTTAAAACAAAAAAAGAATCTTTTGTTTCAAAGTTCCATGCGAAAGCTCCCCAAGAAACAATCAAGCCAAGCCATCGTCAAAGGATATCCAAGCTTGCGCCTGGCTGGGTCATATTTTAAATTGATCTTGAGGATTATATGGACGATATAAATTCATTAAAAGTAAGAGAGAAACAGGCATACGCGCTTTAGGAAGTTAAAAAGAGGCACAATTGGTCGACGGCCCACCAATAATATCTGGCCACTCCCACTATGGAAATACTCTCAAACCGCCCTCTACTATTATATATACTATTTCAAAACATTTGGTTCGGAAAAAGAAAAACTAATTAGGTACCTAATATGCGCATTGTATTTGCATCGTATTAATAATATTAATTAGTGGTTAAACATAAAAAATCATAAATAGGTTCGATTTTTGTCAGGCCAGCGCTTGGATCGGACCGATTTCCTTAATCGGGAGGTCGAGGATTCGAATCGGTGTTGGACCAGGAACTTTTTTTAAATATTTTGTTATTTAAAAAATTAGATCGGCTCTAAAAGGTGTATTGGCCACAAGTTGTTCCTCGATAAAATATTTTTAAAATTGTTGGCAATCTCATATTTACTACAGCTTGCAGCCTGCACGTGCGTAGACAAATATCGTATTACTATGTCTAGTAGCCAGCATTGTATTTATTAAAGAAAACGGAGTTTCGGCAGCGTTCCTAATTTTATTTTATGAATCATCATACTTTTAGCTCAGAAATTTGTTGTTTATATTCTGGGCTTTTAGTACAAGGCGCGACATCTATTGAGGATATGCTAAACTTTTCCAACGGAAGCCGCTAAAATCTACTATTTTAGAGTATTAAAACACATAGAACAAAGCCATACACAGAAAAGTGATACTAAAAGTCATAAACATCAAGAGTAGTAATGTTCAATATTCTGCAGTACCTATTTTATGATTTTTGCAGTATTTATTTGTAGGTAAATAATTTCTTGGCACATTATTAAAAAACCTTTCTTAATTAAAAAAGTGTATTTTGCTTGTTGCGTTGATATCACTAGTTGACCACAAAATTTTGACCCACCTGTAAAAAAAACTCACGGGCCGCGCCTGGTACACATCACGTAAAAATCGTCGCAAAATTATCAAATTATTTTAAAAACAAGTAAAACATTAATTCCAAATACTTCTAAAATATTTTTACAATTAGAATAAGGTTTGTCTACAAATTACTCACTCTTATCTTAGAAATAAAAGAAAATCTACTTTAAAATGTTTGTATCATATCTCACTGCCTTACCGCGTGCACTGTACAGTACCTCAAAGTAACCAGTGGATAAAAGTATCGCAAAGTAATTGTTTTTGATATCACTACTTGCCGAAATTGCCTTAAAATTACAATCGTGCACTTACTAGTCTAGTCCACAAGTTCAAAAGCGTGTTAATTCTTGATAAAGGTCCTAAAAATATGTACGATAACTCATTGGATTCGGAATGACGTCTAGAAAAATGTATTCGAAGAATTTTACTGCATGATAAAAATTGCAAAAGTTATTAACAAATTAAGATGAAAAAAAAGGTGTTTCGTTTTTTGGCAATTACTCAAAAACTATTAATATTTAAGAAATTTAAAAAAAAGATTCATAAAGAGGAGAAAAGTTCCAAAAAAAAAGTCCCGACTCACGTTACTCTACCTCCATTATTTATAATTTTAATTTAGTGCTGAAAATAGGGCCCCGCTCGGCCGATACAGCATGGCCGCGCTACCGCTCAACAGAGTCTATTACATAAAATAATTTTTTTATAGAGTTAAATATGAATAGAAAAATTTTAAAAAATTATGGTGTCATCATAACACTTTAAAGAATAAAGTCCCGTTGGAAAAAAAATTTTTTGTTGATTTTTCAAAAAGTTATACTATTGTTAACTAAGTAATTTTTCGTGGGCTTTCCTTTTAACAAAAGACAGTATAAAAGTTTAAATAATTGGCCTATAAATTTTTGGCTTCTTGGAGCTCTTCTTATATATTATATACTTAACAAGACCACGTTATAAAAGCATCTTAAATTTGTGTATTTTGTTTATTATAATTTTTGTAAGTTAGCAAAAAATGACAATTATCGAAAATGTTGTTAACTTACAAAAATTATAATAAACAAAAGACACAAATTTAAGATGCTTTTATAACGTGGTCTTGTTAAGTATATATATATAAGAAGAGCTCCAAGAAGCCAAAAATTTATAGGTCAATTATTTAAAATTTTATAGTCTTTTGTTAAAAGGAAAGCCCACGAAAAATTACTTAGTTAACAATAGTATAACTTTTTGAAAAATCAACAAAAAAATATTTTTCCAACGGGACTTTGTTCTTTAAAGTGTTCTGATGACACCATAATTTTTTAAAATTTTTCTATTCATATTTAACTGTATAAAAAAATTATTTTATGTAATAGACTCTGTTGAGCGGTAGCGCGGCCATGCTGTATCGGCCGAGCGGGGCCCTATTTTCAGCACTAAATTAAAATTATAAATAATGGAGGTAGAGTAACGGGAGTCGGGACTTTTTTTTTGGAACTTTTCTCCTCTTTATGAATCTTTTTTTTAAATTTCTTAAATATTAATAGTTTTTGAGTAATTGCCAAAAAACGAAACACCTTTTTTTTCATCTTAATTTGTTAATAACTTTTGCAATTTTTATCATGCAGTAAAATCCTTCGAATACATTTTTCTAGACGTCATTCCGAATCCAGTGAGCTATCGTACATATTTTTAGGACCTTTATCAAGAATTAACACGCTTTTGAACTTGTGGACTAGACTATTACCTACAAGAAATCGTCACCAAGAAAATTATTTCCAACACCGGATTTGTAAATGCATGCGCCGCATCGCGCCGTGCGTAAAATTGTTCTTAAATAGAGCCAAAATTCTCTAACAAATTTAGTTGAAGCTCAACGTTGCGCGCGGTGGCAGGAGCTCTAAACACCCGCGGTATCGATAATGTGGACAATAATAAAATTGAGGCGAGTTTCGAAAATTATAACCTGTTGCGTTTAGGTTATTGTCTTACGCGCCAAAAATATTTATTAATTATTTACACTGGATATAAATGTTTAGTTATGATTTTTATAAATAAAAACAATTTTAATAAAGTTTGTTGACAATAAAGTGTTTTAACAATTAACTTAAATTATCGTTGATGTAATAACAATAAGGTACTAAGAAGATATTTGTTATATTACAAAAAATTATATACAAATAATTTACCCACAATCATAATTATTATAAAAAAAAATTGTAAGCTGCACCTGAGATAAATAGGCAAAAAGTAATCAATTAACAAGAGGCAAAAACTCAGTTTCTTCAAAGTCAAATGCAACTGATTTCTTCTCTAGCCCCTAAGGAGAAAAAACTGGACTTGGATATGCAACCTTAGTTATTATTAATAGTGCAGTCGTAGTAAATAAAAACGTACATTTAATTTATTTATCAGTCTAGATTGTACAGGCTCTTAAAAAGATTGGAAATATTTAATTTCAAATTTTTTTAGTAATCGCACTATTTTTCTTTTAACTCGTTCCCAATGGTTATATTTTTTTTTGCAAGCGCGTGCACGATTATTTGTCGAGTATATTCCGCCACTCTCGTTTTTTCTTTTGATCCTTTAATATTGATCATAAATATTTTCAGACAATATCAACATTTTTCTGCTTTTTATTATAATTTAATAATAATAATTAAATTATACTTTCGTATTATTAAAAGAAGTGTTTAGAGTACCTTAATATAAATAATATTTTTCTCCAAATGACATTAAAAGCAGCCTTTTAATGACACTTGGCAGGCTTAGAAGTTGTACTTTTAATGCCTAGGCAGAAAAAGTCCAATTTTACTGCCTAGGCAGAAAAAGTTCGTTGCTAGGCAACCTTCCAAGTAATAATTTAAATCAAACTGCTGTATGTGAGTTCATATACAGTTCTTGATTTTTTTGGTAAAAGGTTAAATTCCACATCTCGCGCCTGGTCTCTTATCTCAGGTGGTGTTAATTGCATCAATTCATCCTCACTTTGCAGTAAATCCATTTCTAACATGACAACTTTTCAAAATTGACAATGACAAAGTAAACAGTAAACAAACATATTCAACAAACATCATCAGCGGTAAACATAGTAACGCAGGGCCCGGTTACCTTTGATAAAATAATTTAGTTATTTGGATATTGATAATGAAGCGCAATTTAAATATGGAAAAGTCGATTTTGCGTGGAATTGGAACAAATTTGAAGAAAAAATTATATGTTTCACACGGCAGAAAAGCAGATTTAATGCCTTGGCTGGTTTCATAGCCTCGCTACGCTCGGCTATGAAACACCAGCCGCGGCATTAAATCTTGTGCTTTTATGCCTAGTAAAACAAATAACTATTTCCTGCTTTCTGTAATATTGATTTAGCTCCTTCATTTGCCGCCCCTTAAATCTGCCACCCGGGTGCGGCGCACCCACTGTATTATCATGTTTAAATAAAATTTAAGCAACAAGCCCCAGACAAAAATAAATTGGGAATAAAACCTGAAATGATTTTCTTATTTATTTAAGTTTACATTTTATTTTTTGCGAATAATCTCAGTTAGAACATATATTTTGGTTTTTACGCAAAAATTACTAAATATATAACAATTAGAAAAGACAAAGAAAAAAATTCTATGTCGTTAGTATTGGAAGAACTATATCTGTTCCTACACAATACTTTAGACATTAATTGCTTATTAAAGAAAAAATATTTATGAACATCTAAGAAAATCTAAATGTACCTAGCAAAAATTGAATTTAATAAAGTAGGTAGCAAGAAAAATTAAATCTTTTAAAATATAGAAATGTAAAAAAGATAAAAATTATCATAAAATGATTTAAAAAATTTACTTACACCTCAATCCTGTTGACAATATATTGTTTCTGCCTTTTTGGGCCTCGTCAGCCAATTTTTGGGCCTCGTCAGTCAATTGCAAATGATGAGAATTCTTCTCAAAAGGCGGGTTCTATAAATTGATGAAAAATTAAATAAGCTTCACAAAATAATTTGAAATATTTTTTATTTTAGAAATCAAAACGTTTATATTAAGAGAGCAAGATTTTGTAAGGATTTGTGTTTCGGATGAGTAAATTTAATAAAAGATGGCTTTGACAGATTTTGGCCCCAGGTAATCAATTTCTTGTTATGTCGCCATAAGTGATTGGGTTCGTCATAGTTTTATGACTTCCTCAGGAGGATGATAGCTAAAATAAGACAGTGTTGACTAAAATAAATTATGTTAATTATTATAGTTTTCCTTGCCAGGTAAATTCAAATACAGCGAGCAATTACACAACTTCGCATCTTAGATGTTAATCGCTGCATTAACATCTAAGATGCCAAGTTGTGTAATTGCCCACTTTATTTGAATTTACCTGGTAAGGAAAACTATAATAATTAACATAATTTATTTTAGTCAACACTGTCTTATTTTAGCTATCATCCTCCTGAGGAAGTCATAAAACTATGACGAAATATATTGAGGATTAAGCAGAAAAAAATTTGCTTTTTATTTATACAGACTGCACATATACTTGTTATTAGTACGAACGCAGTAGAGCAGCTGTTTTACAAACCTGACCAATTTTTCTTTTATACCTGTAATGGAAGTATCAAATGTAGCTTAATTTTAGTCACATAGGTACATCACAATAATTGACCAATTTTGTACGTTTAATACTTATATTATAAAAAAACCTCAAAAATATTGTCGCGCCCTTTAAGACAAACATCAGAAAATAGAGCATGGTTATTATGTTCGTGGAAACTATTGGATTTTTCATCAATTTTTAGGGCCAAAACCGCCTAATGGAACCTTATCGTTTTATGGACTCCGGAAAAGTAGGCACTTTTCATATGGATGTACGTATTTTGCGCGTTTTAATAATACCATATGGCAAACAATGGCAGCCTTTAAAAAGTGTAGTTCATGTATGCATATTAAAGTATTTTTGGTGTTATATAAAACTAAACTTTGGCTTATACGCCTCTCTGCAATGATAAAAGTTTTATTATAGGTGGGCGTAAATGCACTTAGATTAGTAATAATACACTTTCACAGATCTAAGAAAATTTAGTTTAACAAAAAAAATTAAATACACAAAAACAATAATTTAAAGAACATAGTTTAGATATTTTTAGTAAGTTACTAATTGCAAGAAAATTTATTTCATCACCAAAAAAGGTATTTATACAAAAAAACAATAAACAAAACATAGGTTAGATATTTTTAGTAAACTCAGTTATAAAAAAATCTGTAGAAAAAATGGAGTTTGGAGTATTTCGGATAGTTGCTCCTCCTTTTTCTTTTTAGAAACTGTGCTCCTCGCTGTACTCTTAAAGCAGAGAGCGGGCAAGTCGTCTTCTGCTGCTGGTGTATTTCGACTTTCTTTGGGCAATAAGCTATAAAAGTTGTGATAGGATGTAGGAATGGTACCGTCTTTGCCATGACACAAAAATTGTAAATCGGCATACTTTTTCTGCTCAATAGGAAAGCTTAGACTGGTATAAGGGTTTTACCTCCTTTTTTTTAAACATTATCATTCATAATTCATTTTGCGGTAGTTGCTGATGGTATGATGAATTACAAGATTATTTTGCCAATTCCACAAGTTCCTTAGCACGTGAACTCATTTTACTCAGCACTAAGTAAATCTGAAGCTAAAATTAAATACATGAACAGACACATTTAAAGTTCTTTCACTTCTACACAGAAGGAAAATAGCAGCACTGTTGCCAGATTCCGGCCGATTCTGTGTGAAAATCGGTAGGTATTTAATACTTATAAAAAATTTGATGTAAAAAGAGAAGAGCTCAGCAAAATAAATAAAAAAAGTTATTATAAAATCTTACGCCTGTATGATACTCACAAAACAACATGATACTGAAGACTTATAAAGATACGCCTATATGACATAATTTAAACTTAAACATCGGCGCATACGCCTTTAATTTTTTTTTGCTTTATTTTACGCTGAATGTCTAAACCATCTCGTCAGATTGTGCGCCTTATTTAAAGGTATTATTTCGCGCAAAAAAAGGGATTTTTGTCAAAATGGCGTATTCGCCATTATGAAAATCCTAAGACCCTCGATATAATAACCGTTTCTCCTAAATTCACAATACATGGTAAGGTTAAAAATTTGCAGCACTCACTAATCTGGCGCGGCTTGAGGATGCGAGACACGACATCGTAGTGAAACACACGACGTCAATTATGTGAGTCGCTCGAATTGGCGAGAGACTTACTTAATAATTACTTAATATTATATAGAAATTTAGTTGTCAATTTTTTGCCGTTATTTTTTAATATTTTTGAAAAAAAGTAACGCTTTTTGGCATTGTAATTATTAATTATCTACAAAAGTCACGTGGCAAAAATTTTTAGCTTTTACTTTTAATTTTGGAAATTATTTGCCAGTTTGAAGGAAAAAACCGAGGGGTGTCTCACCCTTGGTAATCAGTGTACATACTGTAAGGAAATCACTGGTAATCATTGGGAATCACTGGTAATCATTGGAAATCATTGGTAATCATGGGAAATCATCGGCAATCAACTGGTAATCACCAGTTATCACCAATTATCGTCGGTAATCACTGCGTTATTTATGAAAATAAACAAAAATTGTTAGTAATCCGCCACCATCAAGGTCACACGACGGCAACGCGTTAAAAACTAAAATCACCGACAAAATTATTAAAAATTTAAACTTGAAGTAGCTACAGCAGAAACCATACTAATATTCAAAACATGTCAATAGAAAATTCCTCCAGAAGTATATAACTCAGTGGCGTCTGGTGAAATTTTAAAGTTGTATATCTCTGTTGCTACTTATGGGACCCATGCCAAATTCAGGTTTTTTAATAGTGAGCCTACTAGGAATGTTTTGGTAAAGAAAAAAAATATTTTTTTTAATTTGCGAAAAAAAGTTTAATTTTTGCGGAGCCTCTCCCCTGGGAAAAATGAACACGTTAAGGTATTTTATTTATTATTTTTCCAAACAAATTTTACATCATTCTGTTAAAAAAATTTAAATTTGAACAGAAAAAAATGTGCTAGTAGCAAACGGTCGACTGGCCAGCCAATAGCGTTAGTCGGCCACGTGGACACCACTAGTTTTCCACTGCACGGTGCCCTGCTGTCATGTTTGAATTTGTGTTCGGTTTTTTTGTTGTGTTTTTGACATGAATGTTTCGTTTAAAGTTAAAAAAGTGGAAAGTAGTTTGCAGATGCACTTTGAAAGATTACATGTAGGTATGTACTAGGTTTTTATTTACATTTACATTTAGGTATTAAGTTTTTAATAAAGTAGTAAAATACTATACAGGGTGTTTCAAAAAATTTTGGCAAACGTGTTTGTTGTCGAAAAATTGACAGAAAATATGTACCAAGATTGAACATCCTAGTGTAAGGAAAGCCAATCATTTTTTAATCCGGGGTATTTTCACCCCTTGCATTAACATTTCAAATTTTGAAAAAATTGTATACTACGTAATAAAATAACATAAAATTGGCATGTCTTCAACGTTTTTTAAAATACTTTTTGAGATAAAAACTATTTTCATATTTAGGGAATTGTTTTAACCAATAGAAATTTAAATTCGTGTCCAGCGAAGCAGAGCCGTGATAAATGAGTGAGTGAGTCACTTAAGAATTGTATATATTAGAATTATAGATATATGCGGATATATGCAACTACTTTTTATTATTTATTTAATTCAGGTATTTACCGGAATTCAATGATAATTAATGAAATTCAATGGTAATTGCCGGAATTCAGTGGTAATCACGTAAAATCAATGGCAATCATCGATATAATCATTGGAAATCAGCGGTAATCACTGGAAATCATCGGTGATCACTGGAAATCAGTAGTAATCGGTAAAAATTTACCACAGTGAGATTGTGCATTCAGGCATACTGCTAAATAAGCCTCAATGTATAAAAGGATTTATCAAAGAGACAGCACTTAGAAAATTTCTGAATGATTTAAGCGATTGTGAATTTTTATTATTAGAAAGATTAGTGAAAATATAACTACCGAAATGATCTGAACTTTCTTTATTGCTCATAGTATGAAATTTGAAACAAAAATATTTTTTAGAAAGTTTGGTGTCTGTAATAAATGTAAGAAAATGAAAATGTTTTTAGCATAACGGACAAAAAAACAGTGTGTTTTGGGTTTGCATTAAAGTATGTAGCATTTAAGAACTAATGGAAAACCCCAGGGCGGGTAGACAGTAAGCTTTTAGCCTTGTTGGGAATCATCAGACTGACGTAAGCATGAGGCAGCTTCTTCAATAGCAATCTCGTATATGCAATACTTTTTTTAGAACAGAAACGGTACAGAATAGGCGTGAACGCCATCTATAGGAACAAATGTAATAAAAGAACAGATCTCACTAAAGTAAAGCTGCTGACTGTTGCTAACTGCTATATGCAGAAACACGAGCATGATTTTGTTATATGTTCGTGTTTTTTCTGCCCTTTCAAATAAGCACCGACAAAGGGTAGGTCGATATTTAAAAAATTATACCAAGATGACGCTGCCTGTCAAAAGGTAGACAAAACGTGGTAAAAAAAACTTAAACCAATTAGCGCGTTTAACCATTTTCCCAAAAATTTAGTTATTTAAAAGGTATTAGCAATGTTTCATTCTTTTGAAAAACCCTATACACAAAATTCCCATTCATTAGATTAAAAATGTTAGCAAAGTTAATTTGCGCCAGAACTAAAAAACTGCTCTAACATATTTGTAGCATCACCTCTAGCTACACAAAAGTATAGACCAAAAAAACGGGCACGACGGGCAAGTTCGCATGCGACATTATTTTTTTATTGTTTAGCAAAATTGAGAAATAAACACCATTTTACAATGGACGAAAAATCGAAACCTGTTCTTGCCTAAACAGAACGGCTGCGTTGGTAATTTGAACTTATATACTGAAATATTATATATTATAACTGAAATATTCTAGCATTTTTTATTTATACATTCTGTCCATTTGCACTGATATACAAAATTTTTTCGAAAACACATTTTTCAGGATCAGGTCAGGATCTTTTTTTTGTCCTTTTTAATTGACATTTTCTACGATAGTCATAATTTAATTTTTAAAAAAGTATATTTTCGGAAAATGTAATTTTGAAAGATATTTTCGAAAAAATTTTGTAGATTCCGAATAAGCATCTTTCGATAAAGCTGTTTTTCCACAAAATTTACTTAATTTACCATCGAAAAAATGTTTAAAAAAGAGTACTACTCTCGACATGACCAATAATTTGTTTGATTAAAATGAAAGTGTTAATATTGTTGCATTTTTTTATTTATGCCTTGTGCTCATTTGAAGGGATATATAAATTTACGTATGTACAACATTTTTCGAAAACTAATTTTTAAAATTTTTCGTAATGAAGGTAACTAATTACCTTAACTATAGCCATACAAGTATTATTTCCAAGTCTAATAGTTTTTCCATAATTAAATGCTAAAGTCAGTATGTTACAACCTACCTATTTTTTAAAAAATATTTTTTAAAGACTGAAAAAATATACCTTCGAAATATGTTTTGAAGATTTTCATAAATCCGTTTTCAAAAAAGCATTCTTTCGAGAGAACATTGTTAAAAAATTTCGTAAATTCATTTTCGAAAGTTTTTAACCAATTTCACAAGATTATAATATCGACCAGTATGTGCCATGTTTTTTTTTATATGTTCACGCATAATTCTTGAACGCATTAACCGTTTTCGATATTTTTTTTTTGTTTTGTAGACGAGTTCTCCCGAATGGTCCCATTTTAAGGGTCCCTTGCTAAAGTGAGTGGAAACCTCAAAAAACTGCGAAATACTAAAAAAACTCTCGAAATCGAAAATTTTTGCGTAAGTACTTCGGAATGGCAGCACCGATTTCAATAATTTTTTCTCGGTTGTGTTTAGTATGACGGTCGGTATTTGACTGTTGGTATTTGACTTAAAAAATAATAAAGGGGAGGGGGTGAGAGGTGTAAAACCGGAGGGGCATAAGATTTTTCCGAGAATGTTGACAAATATCATATTTTCGGGGTAAATATAAAATCTAATTTTGTCTAGCAGATGTTAAAAGAAATACCGGGATGGGGGGGGGGGGTCAAAAGGAGAGACTGAGAAATTGTCCAAAAATGTTAAATAATGTGTTATTTTCGGGGTTATTGAGTTCAGAAAATTGAATTTTGTCTAACATATGTTAACAAAATTAACGGGAGGGGGCGAGATTAAAAGGAGTGACTAGAAGTTTCTTCAACAATGTTAACTAGCATGCCTATTTCGGGGCTAGCGAGCTCAGAATATTAAATCTTTTCTAACAAATGTTAAAAGAAAAGTTACAGGGGGGAGGGATGTAGAGAATAAAAGGAGCGGCTGAGAATTTCTCCAAAAATGTTAACTAATATACCATTTTCGGGGTTATTGAGGTCAGAAAATCTCATTTTGTGTAACAGATGTTAAAAAAACTAACGGGAGGGAAGGGGGTGATAAAATGGAGTGACTAGGAATTTCTTCAAAAATGTTGAACATGTCAATTTCGGGGCTAGCGAGGTCAGAATATCAAATCTTTTCTAATAAATGTTAAAAGAAAAATTACGGGGGTGGGATAGAGATAATAAAAAAAGCGGCTGAAAATTTCTTCAAAAATGTTAACTGATATATCGTTTTCGGGGTTATTGAGGTCAGAAAATCTAATTTTGTCTAACCGATGTTAAAAAAAATTAACAGAAGGAGGGATAAGAAGGAGCTATCGGCAATTTCTTCGAAAATGTTAACTTACATCTCATTTTTGTTTTTTTTTTTGATCCAAAAATTTAATTTTGTGTAACAGAGAAAGCACTTAAAAATATGAAATAATATTTTCACGTATAAACATAAGGAGTGGTGCTTACTTTAGTTAAGAACTTTTGAGTATAAATTAAATATCCACCAACTAGTCAAACTCAATTTTAGGCTTACCATTAGGCTTAGTAATAAATAACCAGAAATACTTATTATTAACAATTTATTAATGTTTTATCATTAAGGATTGCTATTATACTTTAAAACTGCGCCGACTACATAGTTCAGAACTTCGGTGTACAAGGTAGTACCTACTTTGAATAAAATTAAGTTTAAGATTGACCACAGTTATAAATACGTAAGAATATTATTTTATACTTTCTAGTGCTTTTTCTATTGTGAAGTCGGTTCATTTTCTTGAAAATAAAAATTATTCCAAAAAAACTTGCTCTCCAAAAATATGTTTTTCAAAAAAAAACACAATTAGGTTATTTAATTCCTTTAGTCAGGATTGTTTTCAGAAACCACCTGAGAGTATGTAAATCAAAAATGCCGCAGAGGCTTGCACTTTTTATATAATATTTTGATAAAATATTATAGATCTGTTATTCATATTTTTGTGGCATAATTTATACATATGTATATTATAGAACTTACATAGTCGGCAAATGTTTGTTTTTTACATCCGTTACATGAATTTAGCTTTTCTGTTTTCAATAACCCCGAAAATGACCCACTAGTTAACATTTTTGGTGAAATTAACAGTCACTCCCCTTTGCCCCCCCACCCGCCGTCAATTTTCTTAACATTACACAACATTAAATTTTTTCACCTCAATAACCCCGAAAACGGCATTTTAGTTACCATCGCTCCTTTTTACCCCCCTGTAATTTTTTTAACATTGCTTAGACAAAATTAGCGATGGGTCATTCGTTCATTTTCAAGAGAGCCCGCTCACTCGTTCAGCTCACTTGGAAGAGTCGTTCGCAAGGAGTCGTTCGATTGAACGAGGGCTGCTGAGTTGCGAATTACAGAATCGCGGAGCTCTTTACTTTAACGTGACACCTGCACTTGTTCATGTGCATAAAAGAGAGCATAAAACGCGGATGTGAATTACACATTTACGACTGCCGACGACGCGACGGCCCGCTGCCTGATTGTGGCGCGACGGCTTCAAAGAAAAATAATATACATAACATAAATAAATTAAATAAAATTAAAATTAAAATATTGGAATGATTAAAATTTTTATTTGTTAAATGTTCAAAATAAAAGTAAATACATATTACCAAAAATGGTTTTATTGTAGGTTAGATAATGATTTTGTAATATGGATTTCAAAGTTATAAACTACCCGCAGTATACGTCGTTAAAAAACGTTGTTGCAGATTTCCGGCAAAGTAATTATTAATCGTTAATCGTAAAATAATAGTAATACGAAAGACGTACAAACTGTGTAATGTATTATCATAGGCCGCTCGATGCTCCACCACTCTCGTTCTCATAATAATATTATACGTCTGAGCCGCTCGCGCTCTCGCGCTCTCTGAGTTGTCCGAAACTCGTGAGAGCGTGGAGTGGAATTTCTACGAACGGACGAGAGCGAGCCAATAGTCATAGTCGCCTATAATGCAGATATTTTAACGAGCGGTGAACGTATCGTTCAGTTGATGGGTGCGGCTCATTCGCGACTCTTTGAAAAGAGTCGTTTAAATTGAACGACTCGTTCGCGAACGACCCATCGCTAGACAAAACTAGATTTTCTGACCTTAATAACTCCGAAAATGATATGTTAGTTAGCATTTTTGGAGAAATTCTTGAAAATATTTGATATTCTGTCCTCGCAAGCCCCGAAATTGACATGTTAGTTAACATTTTTGAAGAGATTCCTAGTCTCTCCTTTTTATCACATCCCATTAATTTTTTTTAACATACGTGGGACAAAATTTAATTTTCTGACCTCAATAACTCCGAAAATGATTGATTAGTTTATATTTTTGGAGAAATTCCAATCAACCCCCCCACCGGTAACTTTTCTTTTAACTCTTGTTAGAAAAGATTTGATTTTCTGACCTCGCTAGCCCCAAAATTGACATTGAAAATGAGATTAGTCAACATTTTCAGAGAAATTCCAACCCGCACCGGTGTTACCCCTCACCCCCTCTCCTTTAATATTTTTTAAAGTCAAATACCAATAGGACTGTCGGAACGTCATGTTAAACACCACGGAGAAAAGTTTATTGAAATCGGTGCTGCCATTCCGAAGTATACACGCAAAAATTGACTATTTCAAGAGTTTTTGTTAGTTTTTCGCAGCGTTTTTAGGTTTCCACTCACTTAAAATGGGACCATTCGGGAGAACTCACCTACAAAACAAAAAATAATCAAAATCGGTTAATCCGTTCAAGAATTATGCGTGAACGTACATAAAAACAATTACACATATGGGTCGAATGGGGATAACCTCCTCGTGAAATCGGTTAAAAAAACATAGTATAATTTTAAAATCAAGTAATATGGAAAACTAGAGAAAAAACTCAATATTCAGCAACACAAAGTTATTATAAAAAATCTGCAAAAAAGCTCAGCAAATTTTCAAAAATTCTACCTCCAAATTAATTTAAAGCACACAACTAATAAATTAATAAAAATTATAGTACTTACCTCAAACTAAAACACTTCACACAAAACGTAGCGACCGCAACACACGAAAATTTAATGCAAATGTACGTCAAAGATACGAGGCAAAAGTGACTTGACTGTAGTAAATGCAGATTATTTGTAGTAGCGGCGACCCCGCCACAACTTAATGCGAACGATACGGAGAAAAATATTTTCGATTATTGTAAACTAGTCTAGGTTGGAAGGAAAACGCCATTTTTGGCGGATAGAACGTAAGCTTTTTACCTATATCCTATACCCGTCTGCACTTAAAACGGTATAATCTGTTAATGTTCATTATTAGATATTAGATATTATTAGATGTCACAGATTTCTTACTTATATCACAGTTTCTTATTTACTTTTTTTAACTTATCTAGAGTGTAAAAGGCTTTAGTAAGTAATAGTTTTTTTAGTCATTTTTTAAAAGAATATAAGGACATATTTGAGCAAGACGTAAGTTGTACACTGCGCAACTAGCATTAATACTAGTTTTTTTTTTGTAAAATAACTGTTTTCGTTTTAATAGGCAAAAGGTCTCGCCTTTTCTCGGGTTTGTTAAATAGTTGTTGTACTCATAATTCCTATTTTTGGTAGACTGCGATCTTGATTGAAGTTATAAACAAGTAATTTATTAAGTGGATGTGAGAGGCAGTATTCTAACGGCGGGTTGCAGAAAGGATGATTAGCTAACAACGTGTTAAATTTGCGTTGTTAAATTTTAGTCAAGTTACCCAAGATTTAATCAAAGCCGGCCCAGGCCTACTCGAAACAGCAATCGCGCAACATCGCTTCCAAAGGTCGCAGTTTCGGGAAAACTCGAACGATAAACGTCAGATTTTAATGTCAACAATAAACAAAGCGTTTTGTATTTCTTATTTCTTGTAAAGCGAAGTTATATTGAATCAAAACAAATATTTTTGGGAAAATAGGCAAAGCGAATAGAAAAATTACACAAATATAGAAGAAAATAAACTTGTGAACATATGTATATGTATTTCTAAGGTAAGTTGTATGAAACCATTGAACCATAAAATACCCTACAGATACCAGCCAAATTTGTATAATATTTCTGTTGATTTTTAAAATTTGCGTTAAAAATGCTTTACATAAAAAATTTGCTGCTTTTCAGCTTCCTTAACTACAATCCTCTTGTCATTATTATCCATTTATATGTTTGTTTTAGGTGCATTCAAAAGATTTTAATATTTCTCAAGAATGAGAATTCCTAACCCTAAAAATCGAACTTTTGATGGAAGATAAAGCACAAAAACATACTTCCTGATAAACCTACATATAAGGAATGGAGTTCTAAATGAATGTTATTTGACAGATTATCCTAGACACAATCAATATTCGGCGAAATACCTTACTGCCAAGAAAGAAATTTGGAAACAAAACCTTTGTTGTTAAGGTAAAATATTGCCATTAATATCTTAGTTAAATATGTAGCTATCACTACCTACGTTACAAAATTTTTGAGTACAATTTTGTTTCTTATTTTAACCTCAAGTTCTGTGTTTATACCCGTAATAGCATACTATATAACTTTTGTCCAGTTAAGCTAACAAAACATTTTTATCTGGGTGGATATACTGGTCAATTTGTAAACCTAATTGCTGGTAGTATAACGATTATAATTTTATTAACCATATGTCACGCTCGAACTCGAGCAAACTAGAGTATTTATTTAATCCACCTCAACTTCGTTTAAGTAAAATTTTGCTCTTTCTCCTTTAATAAACTCTTTGCTCAAGATTCATTAACTCTAATTTTTTTTGTGGCACGTTTACTTAACGACCATTTTTATCATGTGAATATAAAACCCATATCCCCATACACTTGTTTATTTAGAATAAGATATCTATAAACAAGTTATTTACTTGGGCTGTAGACAGTAGAACATTGTGCTTTTATTAAAATTATTATGTAATTGTGTAATTTTTTACTTTATTTGCTTTGTTTTTTTTTTGTTACAGGTACCAGATAAGTCACAAGAAAAAACCTTGCAGATATTTTAATGTGAATATAGGCTTAACAAGTACCTACTGGTGACATCAAATCAAATCAATGCTAAAATAGTTTTTAAATAAAAATTTGTTATTTACATAAATAAAATGTGTTTTGTGATTTTTCAGAACATAAATTTACATCAGTTACCTACTTTATATCTTTGTTCATTATTCCCTGAAAATTTGTGAAACTAGATAAAGATTCCATAATAAAAACTATTATTTTTTAAAAATAATAGAAATGCTTTTTTTTAAGTTTGATCTGTGGCATTAATGTTATTTTTAAATTTAAGAAAGTTGAATATGCACTCGAAACAAATTCGCATTTTTTCAAGTGCATGAACTTAGCCGTATTTTATTGACGAATGACGAAAATTAGATTACTCGCGACCACGGTTTCTCGGGACCACTTCACGATACCTCAATGTTATTTGAGGCGATTTTAAATCGGTGACCTAGTCATGACCTAGTCATGGTTACCTTATTTGGCAACGTTGCTCCATATAGTCAATGTTTAACCTAAAAAATCAAAGTATTAAGATTAAATGAGACAGTGTTGCCCAATGGTCTGACTGGGTAATGATTTGGTCACTGATTTAAAAATGGCTTTGTTGTTATCTGACACCTCATTTTAAATTTATTGTATATTCGCTATTCGCTCGTAAACTGATCCGGATCGATGCATTTGTCAACGCCTCAGATCCGGAGTCCGGATGGCAATTTTTAAAAAAACATCGATCTATCGACATCGTTAGACATCGGTGGACGTCACATCGATAGGTTCAAAACATCGAAAGAAAAATTTCGATGTATCGACATCGTTGGAAGTCACATCGATGGATCCAATATATCGAAAGAAAAACATCGATGTTTCGATGTATTCTCGCATAATATATAATATCAAAATAATAAATAAAACAAAGAATCATTCAAACTAAAATAACATTTATTTTCTACTGCGCCGCGATCGTAAATTATTGTGGCAACCCAGCGTTGACTCCCATTCGGGCCATTCATAGCGTTTTCCATTGATAAATTTAGGACACGTCAAATGTATTTCTATCATTCTTCTTTGTATATAGGTAGAAAAGGACACAAACGCACGTACACTCAGTTCGCGCTGGTTCTACCAATGGAAAACGCCATCAGTTTTATAATCGTCGCACATTCACACGAACACTTGTTGAATGGAGTTCGATGTTCCAGTTGTTACATCGATGCAACGAAACATCGATATTTAAGACCGATGGAAAAACATCGAATTTTAAGTTCGATATATCGATGTTTTCAAAACATCGATGTATCGTTGCCATCCCTAGTCCGGAGGGTGAAGTACTTCAAAAATTTGAGGTTAGGTTATAACGTCAGGCTTTTGTTTTTAGGATTTATTTTGTTTACGTACAAGCCCTTTGTTTTTCTGTTATCGAGAGAGCCTGACTAACATAAAAGAAATAATTAATACAAACTTGCTTGCATTCCAGTGTTTTGCTGTAAATAAGATAATTTTCGACGTTAGGACGAAAGTTAATTCAGAAAATAACTACCTCTACAAGTTATTATTTTTATACCCACAAAAGGGTTTGCTATTTAAACTAAGAGAGATGTGAGGTGTTACAGAAAACTGTGTGATTGAAGAAAAGTAAGCAAAAGGAAATTTAGCAGAATATCTATATTTTTATAGAAGACTGTAGGAAAACTGTTTTAATATAATGCCATAAAAAGAATAGTGTATAACCATAGGCCTACAATAATTTCATCTTAGTTTATAACTAACTAGAATTTGAGCAATAGAATATTATGTTTGCATAAGTCCAACAACAAAATAATATTTAAAGAGTAATTTTGTTATGGTATTGAAGATGAAAGGTACCTACATTTTTTGGTAAAATCCACGTTATACCTAAATGGTGAACTTTATTTTTCTTACATTTTTTATGTGTTTGTAAAGGTAGGTACATGCTTATTTAAGCATTATGTTAAATAAGATGCCCATCTGCAATAAAAGTGTATAGAGTTTTATTTTAAAATATTGAAGGAAGGAGTTTTCTTTCAATCTCTTGTATTGGAACATAAAATTTTGCCAAAGTAACCAATATTTTATGAAAAATGTGAGCAAAAACATGACTTTAATCACAGCATATCGTGTAATTAGTTTAATTCATCGTTAAGTGCTCTCTTCGTTAAAAACAAATGAAAAAGTAAACAACACCTTGGTTTTTTAGTGGCTTTTGTCAGTTTAATCATTGATTAGCCAAAAATTTTTGCTGTTGCAGAAAGAAAAAAAATTTAACGCTCTGTTAAACTGAGAATCATTTGTTTTTAATTAAGAATTAGGATTTAACGCTTGATTAAAGTTTTGTGCAACCCGCTGTAAGTATTGTAAATATCGACCGACATTCAGCCAAATAAGGCAGATTAAGAAATTTTGGTAATGCCTGTTTTTGTGAAAAAAATACCCTATTAAATTTAGCGGGTTGACTCCCTAACTTATTAATTGACCCTGTAACTTTTTTTTATAGAAGACATCCCACGTAGACTTCAAGCCTAAGTATTAACGTACCATGGGTGTCTGAAGTAAAGAGAAATGTAGTCTATTGATACGGGATTTAAAGGATTGGAGATTGGAACGGGAAGGGAAAACATCTGCAGGCAATTTGTTCCATAATCTGGAGACCCTAGAATGAGCCAGAGAAGTGGTCTGTTCTAGGCTTTTGTAGCTCGACAATAAAGGGATGCATACGTAGCGCGCCTCTTGTTGTTCTGTTACGAACAGTCAAGGGGGAATAATACCGGCTAGTTCTTCAGAGCAAAATCCGTGGAAGTATCGGTAGAAGAGGGATAAATCCCTAACAGCGCGGCGATGAGCGAGAGAAGGGAGTTTTCTTGTGAGGACTGGGTCATTCATGAGTCGAATGGCTCTCTTTTGAATAGAATCAAAGATGTTAAGTGTCGAAGGTGATGCCGCTCCCCAGATGTGGGAACAGTACTCTAGGTTAGGTTTTATTTGGGAAATATAGAGAGTGTATAAGTTAGAAGGGGAGAAGTAATTTCTGTCTCGAAAGAGAAAATCAAGCTTTTTAGCTGCCGATGTAGCTACTGAAGTATGTTCATGTTCGAAAGCGATGCCGACAATATCGAACGTTTTCTTGTTCTGTAGGGCTTGGCCATTCATGTGGATAGGGTAATCGTTGCCAGATATTTGCGTGACAGGGAGCAAG
Source organism: Philopedon plagiatum (assembly GCA_963971165.1). NCBI lineage: Eukaryota > Metazoa > Arthropoda > Insecta > Coleoptera > Curculionidae > Philopedon > Philopedon plagiatum. Next base: position 94,096,934 of record OZ020191.1, read on the forward strand.
ACTGGGTTTGGAGGCGTTGAACAGAACAGGGTTCTTGGCACCACCGTCCAAAATTAATTGAAGATCTTGGGAAAGGGATAGGTGCAGAGATCGGCGTCTATTATCCAGCCCTTTATTCGAGACTTGTCTGGAAAAATGAATATTGGAGTGAAGAGTACTATCGTCAGAATAACTGTGGATGGGATTAATAGTTGAAGAGAGCAGGTCATTAATGTGAAGAAGAAATTGGGTTGGTGCCAGGACTGAACCCTGGGGGACGCCAGCATTGATTGGATGGAAGTTAGATGAGTGGCCGTCAACCACGATATGGGCCGATTAGAGAGGAAGCTACCGATCAAGGTACATAGTTTGGTAGGAAGGCCGTAAAAAGGAAGTTTGTTGAGCAGTGCGGCATGCCATACTTGGTCAAAGGCCTTGAAAACATCAAGAGCAACAATCTGAGATTCGCCATAAAATTCGAGAGACTTGTTCCAGTTATGTGTGACAAAGCTATGTGTGTTCAGCTGTGAGTCTTTGGTGATGAAATCCGTACTGTCTGTCATGGTTAATTTTGTGTTTTTTCAGATATTTTAGAATTTGCAAGTTGATCGCTTTCTCTATAACTTTGCTTACAATAGAGAGAAGAGAGTTAGGTCTATAATTGGAAGGGGCTTGGAACCTTTCTTCGGGACAGGCTGCACACGAGCAGTCTTCCAGCTATCTGGGAAGATACCCTTATCATAAGAGATCTGGAAAAGACGAGTTAAGATGGGTGCAAGTTATAGAGCGCATTTTTTTAGAACAATTGCTGGTATGCCATTCCGACCGGAGGACTTTTTGGTGTCAAGGGATCGAATAATTTTTTGAACTCGTTTGACCTCAAGTATTGTGTCGGGCATTTTGTGGGGTACAGACGTAGCAGTTGGAAGAACGAAATTGGCGGGAGGGATTTGGGTGGAATTAGCAGCGAATTGTTTGGCAAATAGTTCAGCTCTTCCTTTAGAGGTGGATATGATTCCGTTGTCAGAGGTCAGGGGAGGAAAAGTGCTTCTACAGAAGTTTTGACTAATGTTTTTGGCAAATGACCAGAAAGATTGCTGCCGTTGGGACAGGAAAGAACTTTATCTTTTATGTGGATGTTTAAAGCATTTTTGGACCATAAGATAGTTTGGTTGTATTGGTTGCTTGCCTCGATTTTAGGGTGTAGGATTTTGAAGATACCTTTTGTGAGCTTGGACTTTTTTGAGCCTGGCTTTATCACAAGCCTTGGAGAACCAAGGCTTTTGCTGGTGGAGTTTAGGTTTCCTGCGGGTATGTGGAATGAAACCTTCAATAACTGCTTGAGTGACATCTGTGATATGCGAGCAAATTTCTGAGGAATCGGGAGTGGAAAAATAGACAGGGTTCCAATGGAAAGCTTAGAAGTTGTGAAGACCATCCAGTGGCGGTTCCTAAAATTTAAGATGTGTCATATCTCAGTTCCTACGCATGGGACCCACACCAAATTATAGGATGTTACTATTGGGTACTCTAGAGACATGTTCGTAAAAAAATATTTAATTTCAAAATTTGCGAAAGAAGTTAATTTTTTGGGCCGCTTCACCTGAGATTTGAGAAAGTTCTGAAGAAAATTTCACTTCCAAGTTTTTTTCATAAATTTTATCAGATTTTCTCGATAGAATTCAAATTTCATTGAATTACCTATAATATCCAGAAATTAATTAGTTTTTTTTTAAATTTTTACCTTCAAATATTGTTTGGGATGGTAAAAAGACTCTTCTAGTGGACTGTATATAAGTATTTTATTTTACTTTTAATTAAGTACAAATAGATCTAATTGATGATTATAAATTATAATTTATTCTGCTTCTTGTCATTAATTTGACAGTACTGTTACAAACATGTTGCTATGGTTTGTCTAATTTTTTATAACTCCTAGATTGTTACATGTTTTATTTCTTTTGCACTTAAACATACCGCCCGCCTTGAAGGTACCTAGTACTTTCAAATATAACTAAATGTGCAAAACATTGCGGTAATTATAAAATAATGATCATTACACAATAATAATATGCAACTGAATACTGATGTCACAGACATACAAAGGTGTATGACTAAAATATTTATATAAACTAACAAAAAATGTGACAAAAACTTATTACTATATACTTATCAACAAAAAAAAAACAGAATTTTCATGCCAATTGTTTTACATATTGACCAAATGTCACTGAATTTGCCCCTTTTATTAACAAATTTAGTCAATGGGCAACGCACATACACGGTTAATTGCACGTGTTATCACACCAGTCTTGACTTGCACCTCCACTACACGCGTAACGCCGTCTTTTCCTGGATGTACAGCAAGAACTCGCCCTAGCGGCCAATTCATAGGGGGAACATTTTCATTTTTGATTAGAACTAATGTTCCGACCTTTAACAAATTTTTGTAATTTTGTCTCCACTTGACACGAGTCTGCAGCTCCGATAGATACTCTTTCTGCCAACGATGCCAAAAGTGTTGGGACATGGCTTGAAGGTGCTGCCACTTGGTTAAACGGTTTTCAGGAACATCAGTGATATTAATTTCAGGAAGGCGAGTGAGTGGTTTACCAATTAAGAAATGTCCTGGTGTCAGTGCCGATATGTCGTCCGGATCCTGAGTCAGTGGACTAAGCGGCCGCGAATTTAAAATACCCTCAATTTGGGTCAACACGGTGGCGAACTCTTCATACGTTAATCGAGTTTCTCCTACAACGCGCTTGATGTGACTTTTGGCTGATTTGATTCCAGATTCCCAAAGTCCGCCGAAGCTAGGAGAAGACGCCGGTATAAAATGCCACCTAATAAAATCAGCCGACAATTTATTTGTAGTTTCTTGCGACTTATTATTTAAAAATTTATATAATTTACCAAGTTCCGTATTAGCTCCTCTATAATTAGTGCTGTTATCAGAGTAGATGTTTGCTGGTTTGCCACGTCTAATTGTAAACCTATGAAGGGCAGCAATAAATGCTTCTGTGGTCAGATCAGACACTAATTCTATATGTATGGCCTTAGTGCTCATACATATAAATAGACACATATAGGCCTTAATAATTTTGGCACCACGGGTCTGTCTGTCCTTTAATAAAAAAGGTCCTCCAAAATCTGAACCAATATTTAGAAATACGCTGTGAGGATTAACTCGTACCTCAGGGAGTTGACCCATTAAATATTGACATTCCTTTGGAGCAACTTTAAAGCATTTAATACAACTGTGAATTATGTTTTTGCAGGCATTTCGACCGGAGATAGGCCAGTACCTTTCACATATTGAGTATAATAAATTTTGAACGCCACAGTGAAGTAACCGTTCATGCTCCTGTTTTAATAATTGATTTGTTAAAAAATGACTTTTAGGTAAAATTACAGGGTGTTTACTTTCAAAAGGTTTGTTTGAATTTTTGATTCTACCACCTACACGCATAATTCCATCTTGTAAAAATGGGTTAAGTGGCAATATTTTACTGGTTTTATTTAATTCTTTGTTATTACTTAAACTAGTGTACTCTTGAGAAAAGCACTCTATTTGAACATTTTTTATTATTAAATTTAAAGCTTTGTCAAGTTCTTCAGGAAGTAATGGACCATAATTTCGGTCAATGGCCTTAAGTTTAATGTTTGATAAAAAACGCAAGACGTACGCCAAAACTCCTAACATTTTTCTAAAAGAAGAAAACTTATTCAAAATGCTAATTATTTCATTACTGTAATTTATTGTGGGACAAGAAACACTTTTTTGTTCGCACAATTCGGTAATTTCGAAGTCAGGCTCAGTAAGATTCCATTTCGACTTATCAACATTAAGCCAATCAGGGCCGTGCCACCATAAATTTGATTTATTTAAAATTTCAATAGGTGCGCCCCTAGATAGAAGATCAGCCGGGTTTTCGCTGGATTTAACATGGTTCCAATTTTGAAATTCGGTAAGTGTCCTAATTTCGCTAACCCTATTCGCTACAAAGGTTTTCCACTTACTAGATTCGTTTCTTATCCAGCACAGAGTTATTGTAGAGTCAGTCCAGTAATAACATTTATTAAAATTAATTTCTAAAGCATCTGTTACTCTCTTTGCTAAATTTGCAAGCAACAGAGCACCGCATAATTCGAGACGAGGTAAGCTAATCTGCTTTAATGGTGCTACGCGTGATTTTGCGCACAACAAACTAGAGTAATAATTTCCAGAATTAAAACATCTTAAATAAATACACGCCCCGTAAGCCCTTACTGATGCATCGGAAAAACCGTGCATTTCAATTTTAATAAACTGCGAAAAAATTGCACATCTTGGTATTTTAAGTTTACTGATATCACAAAGATTATTGTAAAATGAGTTCCAAGTATTCAATAAATTTGAAGGAATTTCTTCGTCCCATTCTAACTTTAGTTTCCAGAGATCCTGGATAATAAGTTTGGCAATAATTATAATTGGACCTAATAAACCTAGGGGTCAAAAATTTGACAAATTAGTGATAAAATAACACGTTTTGTTAATTTATTATTAGAAAAATTATCATTTACATTAATTCTATATCTTATGTGATCATGATTAGCGTCCCAGTATACGCCTAGAGTTTTATTTTGCTCAGTTTCCCCTATATTAATAAATTTGGCATACATAATATCTTTAGTTTGAAACTTATTTAACAAATCCTTGCTGTTGCACAAAAACTTTCTAAGTTCAAATCCATAACTAGCTAATAATTCAACCAGATCCTTTTGAATTTGCAACAGTTCTGATATAGAATTGGAACCCGTCAATACGTCGTCCATATAAAAATCTCTTTTAATTACTTTACTAGCCAAGGGCAAATTTATTTCGTTTTCTGTCGCAATCTGAAATAAACATCTAACTGCCAAATATGGCGCAGACGCTGTGCCATACGTAACAGTATTTAATTTATAAATTTTAATAGTTTCATCCGGTTGTGATCGCCAAAAGATTTTTTGATTCTTTGTATCACTAGAATTAATAAGAATCTGCCTATACATTTTGGATACATCTCCTGTCATTACATATTCGTAACTCCGGAATCTAGTTAAAATTGAAAATACGTCCTGCTGCAACGTCGGGCCGACATATTGGACGTCATTTAGCGAAAGACCACTTGACGTTTTAGCCGACGCGTCAAAAACTACCCGACATTTTGTAGTAAGACTACTATTTTTAATGACTGCGTGGTGTGGAAGATAACAACCTTCACCCTCTATGTCCTTAATTTCCGACATATGTCCTAAATTTTCGTATTCAGACATAAATGATTCATATTCTAATTTTAAATTCGGGTTTTTATTTAATTTTTTCTCAAGTAAATTAAACCTATTCATTGCCATACTTTGAGAATCACCGAGTTGATTTAAATTATTTTTAAATGGAACTCTAACTATAAATCTGCCCGTTTGGTCTCTTGTGGTAGTATTTTGAAAATAACGCTCGCAATATTTCTCAGAATCAGACATAGGAGCTACCTTATTGTTGACTTCCTCAATTTCCCAAAATTTAACTATTTTATTATCGACAAATGTATCATAATTTAAAATATTTACATAACTAACCGATGTCTTAGGAGCGATTAAATTTAAATTTAAGTTACCGCCAATTATGTAACCTAACTCAGTTTCCTGTAATATGGGCATGTTGGGCCCAAGCCGAACCTGATTAGAACCCGTTATAGACCAAAATATATTTGACCCAAGCAAAATATCAATTTCTCCCGAGACATTAAATTTTGGATCAGCCATTTGCAAATTAGGAGGAATTTTAAGGATATCTTTAGTAAATGACATAGTTGGTAACCTATCAGTAATAGATGGAAGAACCAAACATCTAATATTGCTTGTAAAATTATTAACCCAAGACTTTATTGTGAGATTTACCTGAGTATTTATATTAGTCAATGTTTGTCCTACACCTTTCACGGCGTGATTTATTTTAGACTGCTGTAAATTTAATTTATTACAAACAGTTTGTGAAATGAAATTGCTCTGGGAACCGCTATCCAATAGAGCACGAGCAGTAATTGTCTTTTTTCCATTTGTTAACTTAATAATTGCAGTAGAAAGTAAAACTTGCGAGTTTTCTGATATCCCAGACGATCCCGCACAAAATGCTAATTGATTAGAGCCGGCAACACCGCGCTCCGTCACATGTGAATTCAACGTTACTTTTGGTGTTTGGCCACCTTCGGCGCTACCTGTACCGTTGTTGCTTTCCACATGGAACCTGAGACACTCTTGATTTTGGGCTAAAACGTTGTTTGCACCCTCGGTGGGTTCTTTATTTTGATTGTGAAATTTACTGTAAGACTCGTAATGTAAAATTAAATTGTGTGCTTTATTACACTTACCACACTTTGATTTTTGACATTTCCATGACGGGTGCGAATCTCGCAAGCAATTCAAACAAAGTTTAAGCTGTTTTACTGCAGCAATGCGATCGTTTATTGGTAGCTGTAAAAACAAATTACATTTAAAAATACTGTGTGATTGTTTGCAAAAATAACATTTATATTTTATATTGTATAAATTTACATCTGTACCTGAGTAACTATTAGTCATACTTCTAAAATTCTTTAATTTCCTTTGTTTACCTGATTCACTAATTTCACCCCTACCTGAAACTTCCAATTTTTCCAAAACCTCGCACTTTATCTTGAGAAATTTATGTAAATCCTTCATGGTGGGTAATTCACCTTCATATTGAAATGTTTCCCAGTCACGGCGTGTTGTAGTGTCAAATTTACTACACATAATATAAATGATTAGTCTATCCCATGAATCGGTATCTTCTCCCAATGATTTTAAAGCACGTAGATGTTTTGTAACAGTATCATAGAGGTTACGCAAATCAGTGTAAGACTCTTTAACTAAACATTGGTATTCAAAAATTGACCGAATATGATTATAAATTATTAGCTTTTTATTTTCGAACCTATCTACAAGAAACTGCCATGCAATACCATAATTCGAGTCAGAAACTTCAATTGATTTAATGATTTCAAGAACATCCTTGGTTAGAGAAGATCTTAAATAATAAAATTTTTGAATCCCGTTTAGTGACATATTATTGTCTACCAAGGCCGTAAAAGAATCTTTGAATTCCAGCCAATTGCAATATTGGCCGTCAAAAGTTGGCAGCTTAATTGGTGGTAATTTGACCAAAGACTGCAATGAATTGGAGACCCCACTGTGTCGCGAACTGACCACAGAAGCATTATCTTCCAATTTACGATCATTATAACCTTTAATTAAGGCCGTTATTTCGCCGAATATTTTAAAATAGTTATTTTCAAATGCACTTCTCTCAGCCTCGTCAGACTGAAAATCTGAATCAGCAATGCTGTCTTGTTGTTCAATTTTAAATTGAATCACATCAAACTCGTCGCAAACTGGCTGTACTCTTTCTAATCGACTTTGCAAATCATTTATCATGCTATCAGTTAATTGACTTTTATCAAGAGAATCAAAATAATTTCTTAGGCGAGTAACTTTACTCTTAAGAGAACTCCTCTTAGATTTTAAAACCGCGAGTTCAGCCATGTTATTGACACAAATATCAGGTATTTTAAATAATACAAGTAATAATGGAATAAACTCACTCAGAACTATAAACGAGATGAACCAATTGGTGGAACGACAGTCCTTATTGCACTCTGCCTTCCCGTCCTATCGCGTTCTCTGATGCAAGAAACCCAATAATTTCTTCTAATGCATACTTTTCTTGCAATCACTTGAATATTTATTTTTTACCAATCCATTCGGCTCGACTGGACCAATGTTTGGGATGGTAAAAAGACTCTTCTAGTGGACTGTATATAGGTATTTTATTTTACTTTTAATTAAGTACAAATAGATCTAATTGATGATTATAAATTATAATTTATTCTGCTTCTTGTCATTAATTTGACAGTACTGTTACAAACATGTTGCTATGGTTTGTCTAATTTTTTATAACTCCTAGATTGTTACATGTTTTATTTCTTTTGCACTTAAACAAATATTTTGTTTAAGAAATAATTTAAAATATCATTTATTTAAGGAAAATTAGAATATTTTCACCAAATTTGGAATTTGTCGATAAAATTTGATATACTTTATGAAAAAATATGTTGAGTAAAATTTTCTTCAAAGATTTCTCAGATCTCAGGTGAAGCGGCCCAAAAAATTTACTTTTTTTCGCAAATTTCAAAATTAAATATTTTTTCACGAAAATGATTGTATAGTACCCAGCAGTAACATTTTATAATTTGGTGTGGGTCCTATGCGTAGGAACTGAGATACGACAATCTGTAATTCCAGGAACCGCCACTGAGACCATCCCAGTCGGCAGAATGATGCCAAATCTATTTCGATTTCAACGACCAAGGGGAGCGCATACAGATGTTAACTATGGCTCAGGTGGGTGGTAAGAAAAAGATCTAGTGGATTTGAATTACGGCTAGAAATGTGGTGAAGGTATGTTGGCTCTGATTATATTGGTGAGCAAGTTGCTGATTGCGAAGTTTTCTGGCCTTCTGGGTCGGTTTTTGTGGATCCTAGCCATTCCTTGCTATGGACGTTGAAGTCGCCTAGGACGATAACCTTAGCAGAGGGAAATTCAAAGATAAGATGGTCAATTTTTGTCGAGAGAAAGTCAAAAGCTCATTGTAGGAGTTGTCTGATGGCGAGAGGTAGATGCAACAGGTAAATTTAGTAGAAGATTTAAGGGTAAGTTTTAGCCAGAGAATATCGGGCTTGCCTGATTGCAGGTTCGAGAGTCTGGTGCAAGAAAGACTGCTGCAAACGTAGGCGCATAATATCTCACCATGACAACGAAAAGATGACAGAAGTCCATAGCCTGGAAACAGGAGATGATTGGTTGAGAATTTGGGACTGATTAGGGTTTCGGTCAGAAAAAGAATGTGGGGTTTGCACGATTGGAGGTAGTTGTGGACAGAGTCCAAATTAGAATTAAGCCCGCAGATGTTGGCAAAGGTCATTGTACTTTTGGAATTCTTCGATGATGGGCCCCCCTGAGTATCCCTCGCGCAGAAATCCGAATGGAGGGGTAGTTTACCACCCAGGGGCGGACCGTGACTTTTGGTTTGGGGGGGGGGGGGTTGGTAGACAAAACCATTTTTTTAGAAATATGTATATAATACCGTGCTGTATAATGTTTATAATAAATATATTGTATCTACTATAAGAGATCAATGGGGGGGGGGGGGGGTGGGGGTTAACCCCAAAACCACCCCCAGCGGTACTCCCCTGTTTCCACCGGAATTTTTTACCCCTGGGAGCGCCATTATCATTTTCAAATTTGTTTTTTTTTTGTAAAGAGGTGGATAGTTAGAAGAGAGTAAGATAAGTGACAGAGAAAGAAGAGAGAAGAGAAAGAATGACGACAGTCTGAGAGTCTGAAGAGGAAAGGAAAAGAAAATATCGACTCACGCACCCAGGGCTGGAAACATCCGCTAAGATTTCACCAGCTCTTTAAGTGGGTGCATGGGGTGGTACCTCCTCGGTCCAGGAAAAGCTCCTCTACCACCTTCAGTTCTATTTAAAAAATAAATATTATCAGATTATACCGTTTTAAGTGTAGACGGGTATAGGTAAAAAGCATACGTTCTATCCGCCAAAAATGGCGTTTTCCTTCCAACCATTGCACAGAGGTCATTTTATCTATTCTAGCAATTAATAAATCAAAAAAAATTGTTCAAAAATCCGAAAGAAACCAGACTATTTTATCAAGAACAGACTAGTTTACAATAATCGAAAATAGTTTTCTCCATATCGTTCGCATTAAGTTGTGGCGGGGTCGTCGCTATTACAAATAATCTGCTTTTGCTCCAGTCAAGTCACTTTTGCCTCGTACTGTTTGAAGGGCATTTGCATTATATTCTCGTGTGTTGCGCTCGCTATGTTTTGTGTGAAGTGTTTTAATTTGAGGTAAGTACTACAATTTGTATTACCTTTATTAGTTGTGCGCTTTAAATTAATTTGAAGGTAGTATTTTTAAAAATTTGCTGAACTGTTGCAGATCTTTTATAATAACTATGCAAAAGGCATCATATTCGCAGTTTTAAGATTTCCACAGATTGTGTATGTTTTTAGGTTTTTAAATTTCTTAACTCAGTGCCTTTTAACTATATTAAATACGTGCAGAACACTGCATATGACTGAAAAACGATGTATTTTGGTTGCCATGCCATTTACGAAAAGATTGGTTGTTTGACGCGGCAGGGAGATACCTTAGAACGTAAAAATGTGGCCATATTTTCATACGTCGGAATTACGGCCGCATTTTTACGTTCTAAAGTATCTCCCCGCAGTCAAATATTCAATAGTTATCTTCTCGTAAATGACATGGAAACTAAAAATACATTGTTTATTGTTAGTCATCTGCAGTGTTCTGCAAGTATTTAATAAATAATTGTTAAGAAAGCACTGAGTTACGATATTTAAAAAAAAAACTAAAAACACACACAATCTGTGGAAAAAAACGGCGAATAAGCCTTTTGCATAGTTATTATAAAAAATCTGCAAAAGTTCAGCAAATTTTCAAAAATACACTCCAAGTTAATTTAAAACAAAACTAATAAAGGTAATAAAAATTATAGTACTTACCTCAAACAAAAATACTTCACACAAAACGTAGCGAGCACAACACACGAAAATATAATACAAATAATGCACGTCAAACGTATGTGGCAAAAGTGACTCCACTGGAGTAAATGTGGATTTTGTGGTAGCGGCGACCGGGACCCTGCCACAACTTAATGGGATCGATACGGAGAAAAATATTTTCGATTATTGTGAATCAGTCTGTTCTTTTTAAAATAGTCTAGTTTATTTCAGATTTTTAACAACTTTTTTTTGGATTTATTATTGCTAGAATAGATAAAATGTGCATCGGATTTTGAAGTAGAGAAATGAAACTCGAGGAAGCTAAACCTTTTTTCTCATAAATTTGTTTTTCTATCTATTATTCAAGCTTATTGTAAGAAAAAATGTTACAATGTTGCAAATGGTAACCAGTGGCATGCCGTGCCTTTAGAGGCGGAGGCGGCACAATGATTTGGGGGCGCCAATTTTTTTTCCTTTTATTGGAGAATATGTGGTCATAGTAGGCAGTGAATCTCCAGGGGGCGCAGTAAATTATTTTCCTTTTATTGGAAAGTATGTGGTCATAGTAGGCAGTGAATCTCCGTAGGGGCGAGAGGGCGCCGTTAAAACGAGGGCGGGGGGCTTGCGCCCCCCTAGCCCCCTCACTGGCACGCCACTGATGGTAACAACGTTTTACGAAATTCTTTATATTGTGAGAGCTGTAATTATACCTCAGCACGATAATTCACTTTACAATTTTTATCAAGAAAACTAATAATGAAACTGGTGCTGAAAGTGTATGGATTTTCACTAAGAGTGAAACCATAAATCAATTGATATTTGAAACTTACCGTAATGTTCGAGGGTTCGCATTTACAAGTTATTTAGCTTTATATTTCACGTTAAGGAAATTCTCAATTTTATACTTTCGGATAAATCCGAAAGATTTTAGCGCTCGGTCTTGATTTTTACCATTGTAAGATTATTTATGTATTTTGTTACTATTTGCCTCAAAATTTACTGATTAATAATTTTTCAAATTTAATATAATACGCACGGCATCAAGTTGGTTTAAGGAGCGAATTCCAGAAAAAACTCCGAACGGATATTTTATAGGATATTTTATGGGATTTGTTCCTTGGTATAATGATAACAATTTTTTTCGCTTCGCTAAAAATTAGTTACTATGTGAAAAGTTAATGTTTATTAAATCTTCGACATAGAAGGTTCTATAAATATTTACCAACCAGATTCGTATTTCTCGGAAAAATGATAATCCAAGGTTGGACGAAGTTGAGGGACCTCTACTACTGTTTTACCTCAGTTTATATTACCATTAATTTTACTTAATAGGTATTTAATTTAGAAAAGTGGTATATTCAGTCATAATACATTGTGTTGTCCAGTGGCGATCTCTTCGCTTTTCGTTTTGGTTTAGCACTATGTCGACGTTTAAATTCTAGATTTCTTCATGATAGTGAAGCTTTAGGCAAGACATACATGTTTTTTAAAAAATAATTGGTTCCTAGGTTAGTTCTTATCAAAAAAAAGTTCACCTACCCAAGTGAGATTTTACCAAACTTAACTTACAAAAAATTAACACTAGTCTGCTTATTTTACAGCAAGTTAATCATAAAGATAAATGATTTTCTCGTTTTAAACATATTCTACTGGTTTTTTATTATTAAAAATTTTCACGCTGCCACTGGCGCATATTTATTAACGGATCGTCGTCTGTTTATAAACAACGTTGGTGCCTTGCCTCACATATCCAGATTTTTGTTTCTGTGGGACAAACAATTTTCATGCTTTGGGTATTTATATTACATATCTTTTATGTACGTGTAATTTCATCTGAGGTCTGTTTATCCTACATTAAAAAAAAAACAAAAAATAAGCTGCGAAATGCAGTACAAAATACTACGTAAACTAATTCCATTAGAATAAAACGAATAATTACCAGACTACAAAAATTAAATTAACTAAAAGTGTTGCCTCATCAGGAAAAAATAATGCTTCCTAAAATAGCATCGTTTTCTAGAATTTTATGTCTGACCTAGGTGCAAAATGTCGCCGATTTTTTAAATCTTGAACGTACAGTTCCTAATAACTACCTACTAATAAGGATAAAAATTGTATAAATTTAAAGTTTCATACCGATTTTTAAGACTTTATTCTCAATCATTAGCAAGTTATCTGAAACCAACATGTGGATTTAAAGTAGCTGAAACAAAACTGAAATGGCCATCTCTTTAATGGTTTTTGCTCGTCTTAGAACTTTCTTTTATTGCACGCAGATTTACGATATTGCGCCCTCGGCCTTCTAATCACTTAAATGCAATATGACACTTTAGAATACCATCAGTGGCACTCTGTATGAAAAATAGCGATAGCGATGGGGCTTCTCTTTGCAAATTCTTTACTTTGTATCACCGTTCGGTATGTTTCGAAGAGAGCTCGATCGCTATCGCTATTTTTCATACAGAGTGCCACTGCAGGAAACCTAATAGCCATAGCCAACAATTGCGTAGCCTCCCGAAAATTCTTCCTATATTCTCTAGAATCAATACCATGTCGATTTTAGTATTGTGATTAGGTTTCATAGCTGTAATGATTCAAGGCTGGAACTCAGATTATTTCTTTTGACACCAATGTCAAAGTATACAACTAGACTTAATTAACCATAAACGGAACCAACCAAGTTTAGTCCATTACTTACGTGTACCTTTACCATTTAAACAGCTCTTTATATCCCATTATTTCACAAATACGTAACTATGCAACAGTACAGAAATGTGACAATTTTCTGGGCACACACGTAATTTTTGACTAATACTTGAATTTATTTAAAAAAAAACATTCTTTTTGAAACTTGAAACTTGCCACCCGCCCTTCAAATTATAAAGGGGCTAAATCTGAAACATACTTTATATTATGTCATCCTGATTCTTTACTACCTTGTAAATTTTTTATTAAAATATTCCAAGCCGTTTTTAAAATATCGCATTGTAACACAAAATTCTTAACCTGTATAACAAATATTTGGTGAAGATAGAGTATTCATTCTTATTTGTGTGAATTTCAATCAATCAGTATCATTAAATTCTGACGACAAACATGCATGTGCCATTTTTTGTAGGCAAGTTATTTATCTTGTTTTATGTAAATCCATTTTTGAAGTAAAATTAATAGAAAATAGAGAAAAAAGCAAACAATTATTCCTGGTCCCCTTACCCCTCTAGAAGAGAGGATCCGCCAGCCTTAATCCATTTCATAAAATAAAAGTTTTCCTGGATTTTTTTATCGTAAGGTATTTGACATCTGGCTTATAGAATTAAGTATTCTCCTTTTTTCTGGTAATTTTAAAATAGACAAAAAAATTATACTTGCAATAATTGTAATTAGAGGACACGTCTTATTACTTTGGCCACAACTGGTGTACAGGTTAAGTTAGGTAAGCTTTTTTACATGATCTCTTTCTGAGGTCCTTTACCAATCAAGTGATTATATGCACATATGTTTGTAAATTTAATATAGCGCGCCTCTATTTAGATTTTTTTATACTTTAATTTATTTTATATTGAAGGAATAATAATGAAAATGATGATGTTATAGTTTTAATAAAATGATAAATGTAAATAAAAAATGATAATCTTTATAACATCCAACGCATTTATGATGACAAATTTTAATGCAAATAATTCAATAAACATTTTATTAGTTTGCATAAATTAATAGGTATAGAGCCCAAAAAATTCATCGAAAATATTAAATTACGGCCATACAACCAAAAATATTAAATTGTATTCAATAAATTCATCAACTTTTTTAATTGAAAATACCTATATAACTATCTTTCCAAATCCGACATTTTAAAATTTTATCTTTGATGCTCTAAGTATATTCCGCCCAAGATATCTGCAACCGGCAAAATAATTTAAAATATGCAAGGAAAGGCATAAACAACGTTACCAATTGTTTGTAAACCAGATTTGAAAAATTGCTTGATTTTTCGTTAATAAGATTTAAACTTGTCAGACAATATACAGTGCATTTTTTAAAGCGGTGCATAGTGTTTTACATGTTATCCTTTTAAGTCCGTATTAGGCCATGTTAATTAATTATCCCACCAAAAACATACACGTAAAAAACAGGCCAAGTTCTCGTCACGACTGTGTTTTGTTATCTGAAAAAATAACTGAAATGTAAAAAGTATGCCAAGTTCCTTGCCTACATGTTATTAGCAGTGTTTTGATAAGCACAGAAAAATATTGTGTGAATTGATAAATTTACAGACCAAAAAAGCAAATTTTCAAGGATCTCAATATTGCTCAGTTCTTTAATGAAAACTTGCCAGGTTTGATGTGTAAATTTACCAATTTACATAATATTTTTCTGTGCATATCAAGACGCTGCTAATAACGTGTAGGCTGGAAACTTGGCTTAATTTTTACATTTCAGTTATTTTTTTCAGATAACAAAACACACAGACCTGGTCAGAACTTGGGCCTGTTTTTTTACATGTATGTTTTTGGTGGGATTTCATAACTTTTTGTTCAGATACCAAATGATATTTATTTATTATTAGTATATTTGTAATGTGTATACTCCAAGCAAAAATTTTTAACAATGGCTTTTTGTCGATAAGGTTCATTCCTGGTATCTCTGTTTGCTCCGATTATCATAAAATAGAGGTATTTGTAAATAAATCAGAAATTTTAAAAAAACATCTGTTTCTGCCCGGTCATAGTCATTGTTGGTAGACTTTCAACAAATAAAAAATCTTTTATCAAAAGTCAAAAAGAAATAATACACCGCCGCGCCTCAATACCTTTCCTTGTATGTCACGCCACGGCGAACACGACCGCCGGCGATCAAAACTTATCTCCGGGGACACAGCGGATTTATCCCAATTTCATCATCAATTTTGGTGGCGACGCCGGTCTATGCAATGGAGAATTAGGGTTAAAATCGCGTGCTATCGGCATCTCGATGGGCACATATTTTGCGACTCCTCGAGTCCTCGCTCGCACTTGTTTATTGTTTGGATTTCGAGTGGCATTGTCGTTGGCGCGGTGGGCGGAAGAGATTATTGTGCAATTTTATGTTTAGCTTTCTTGATATATTAACACGTGAAGGCCTAGTAATTTTTTTTGCGATCAGTTGAGGGATATTGTTGTATTAGACTGTTTATTTAAATAGTGCGACGCACTTTGTTAAAAGAAAAGTGTTTGGTTAAAAACTGTCAAAGATACTATGATGAGTATCATTGACCAAATACTTACCGCTTAAAACTTGAAAAGAACATTGAAATAATTCTGAAAGGTACTCAAAAAAGGAAACTGAAACAACAGGGTGTTCTGAGTGAAGCAGGTCGTAGTAGAGCGCGTGCAAATTAGCCCTCAGCTCAGTTAGCCGGAAAGGTTCGATTGGACGCCACCAGTTTTTTTACACCGACACAAACTGGTAGTCGCCTAGGTGGTTTAGGGACCTGCCTCTCACACAACAATCCTGCTATTCATAATTTAAAAATTCAAAAAAAGGCATAGGGCGCAGTGAGCTGGATAAAAAAAACAACCTAATACATTTAACCCTGTACATATATTTACACAGTAAGAAAAAAAATTGTTACAAGTGTTGTCACAAATGTTGTTCACCAATTTGGCTGGGCGAATTTGCCCCCGCGAAATAAATAAATTGACTCAAATAACTTGTTCACAAAACAAGAAAATTGGGCGATTTTTGCCCCCGCAAAATAATTAAATAAAATACAAAAAATAAATCTTGAGGAAGCCTGTCCTCAAAGACCCGTAAATAGGGAGGCTCCTTAGCCTTCACCCAAGAAGAGAGTAGGATGACTCCTAGCTCCCACCGGAAGAATAAGTAGGTATGTTTCTTAGTCCCCACCTAAGACAAAGTAATAGGGATGCTTTGTAGCCCCCACGGAAGACCCTAGGAACAAAACAATTCCTAGTAGTTACAGTAGTTTAAATATAATTAATAAAAAAATATATATATATTTGAAGTTACGTTAATAATTAAAAATAAAAATCAGAAGTTACGTTAATAGAAAAGATTACTACTAATAAAAGAGAAAGTACTTATTTGCAAAATTTAAACGAGCTTAAGATATGATTAAAAAGTTACGTTAATAAAAAAAAGGTTAATACTTGAAAAAAAAAATTACTGGAACTAATCCGCAAAATTTAATTAATTATTTTTTTATTAAGTAATTAATTAATTTAATATTAAAAGAGAAAGCCATTGGCTTGAACAGAATCGCAAAATTTAGATAAGTAGAAAAATATTTAAAAATAAGAAGCTACGTTAATATCAAAAAAGGTACTAAAAAGAGAAAGTAATGATTAAAACGCACTTGCAAAATTTAAGCAAGCTTAAGATAGTATAAAAAAAAAGTTATGTTAATAAACAAAAGAAATCATTACTAAAGGACATTGATAACTAAATTACAATGGTACAGTTCATTGGCACTTTAACGATAAACGTTAATATTTACAAAGAAATAAATGTTCATTAACTGACCAGGTTTAACGCTGTATTATGCTATCTTACATTAACAATAAAAATAATAAAAGTACAACAGAAGAAAGATAATTGATAATTAAATCATAAGTTTACGCAAGATTACAAGTATAAACAAAGGGAAAGGCTTAAGCGTAGACAGTAAAAACAACTAAAAATTGACACCTTGACTTAAAATTTAAATGTTCAAGTAATTTTCAAAGTAAAAGAAAAGCTTAAGCGAAGCCAACAGAAAGAAAACAATTAAAATTTAACCCCTACTGTAGCTTGACCCAAAAGCTAAGTGGTCAGCACTAATTCAGTAAACCCGAGTCAATGTAAGATAACATAAGAAAACCAAGGCATATATGGAGAAACCGTTTAAATAGAAATAATCAAAAATACACCGCTTATGTACCTTTATAAGCACAAAGCTTAAATTAAAAGCTACCATCAAAGCAACTACTTAACTACTCAAAAGCCAACATGATATAAAAAAAATTGATAATAAATATATACAAGCGACTACGTTACTAAACTACCCTAGGTTCCAAGCAGTACGGTATAATAAGAAAGGTGTAAAATGTGTAGGAGCTTAATAAGTCCAATAATAGTCAAATGACAAATTGCAAATAAAATAATAGGTTAATTAATCCCTCTTAAAACATAAAACTATTCTTTGACCAATCGTTATAGCAAAAGTAACAATAAATCTAAACTTCCCAACTTCATAAATATAAACCCGAAACTTCAAGCTCTTACACCTTTTAACTTATACAAGAAAGGGAATAAAGATTTTGTGGTACCTATCTGCAATATTATTTAAGTACATATATACAAATTAATAAATTTAAAAAAAACACTGACTATGCTTCACGCTTTAATTTCTCAGTCTGGGGTATATGACAGGCTTGTCAACTTGGCGTTTACGATAACAAATTATAGTGTCAGAACTAAATAGTACCACAAATTGCTTTATATGAATATTGAAATTATAATTATAGATAGTAGCCCCTGCATATGATTCAGTAAAACAAAGTTGATAAAAAAACTTGTTTGGACTACTGTACATTAAAAGATTCTCGACATAACTTATAGATTGTACTAGCTTAACGGCAAACAAGTAGAAATGAAATATTCAAGCTTTTAAAAGAACGCAAATTAGGTAAAGTAATATTAATAATAATGAGCTGATTTGATATTGCTCGCTAAAATTTTAATTATAATGTATGGGCGTAAAACAGACAAACATGTATCTAAGAAAAGGGCATGGCCCTAAACACAAAAAATTTCAGGGTCACTCGTGTACCGACTGGAGTACTGACTCTACTTAAAATGGAACAAAATCTAAGCCCAGCCGTTACAACTGGCTTGTAAGCTGATATAAAGGGGTTCTAACTATATTTAAGGGCATAAAATAGGCAGACAATACGCAGTTGAAAAATAGGCGGCAAAAAAAACTTCAAGGTTTAACTTACCCCTTAAACAAGGAGGGCTCGAAATTCCAAACTCCACGGACAAATCACCAAAAAGAAGCAGCTACCAGCGGCTTCCAAGACGTGAGGCCGATGTTGATGGCTGATAAAAGTAAAAGAAAGAACACCTTTAGACTTGAAAATCTACCACGCACGTGGCATCACGATGCAGACTAGCAAAAAACCTATTTTTTTAAAAAAACTTGACTCACCTGATTATATCGATCGAAATTGTCATCAAAACCCTGCTCTAGCAGGCACCAATCTAGCAAAAAGGATTTAAACAGCGGTACCTGGATTTGAATCCAAAAATTCTTGGGTTTCAAAACTGAAACCTTAAAACAGGTACCATAGAACAAATTCGTCGAAAGGCAGCGTGGAAGTGACCGGCTTATGCCTCGTGTCGGAAGAATCAGATGGCACTTCAAGACCTTCCGCTCAATGTCTGCGCAAGCCCGACAAGGTGGCACAAAACATCACCCAAAATGATCGGGGCGACAGCAGCTACACTGACCGGAAAATCATGACAGTAATTGATAGAGTCTCAAGATGGCGCCAGGGAACATCGACAAGAATTACTAAATTAGACCCAATTCCAAGCATGGATTAGAAGCTGCTCCTTCAAATGTCCCCGAATGCATAATTGCACAAGTCTTGGACCCCACACTGAGAAACAAACGCAAAAACCACTCAAACTCAGGCTCCAATTGTCACCACTCTATCAAACAAAGACATTAAAATCATACAGAGGTCCCTTGCGTGAAACAATAAAGTTACGGAAATACAGAAAACAACACCCAAATCCTGTCCTGATCGAGACGCACTATCTCAGTACGTACGTATCCGAAAATACTAACAACTGAAACCCCGAATGTCGAAACTAAAGAAAGGAAAACGATGATGAATTGTTGCACGTAAACTTGATATTGTCCCGCCTTACAGCTCCGTCAGGCGAAGCCACACACTGCCTTCCAACCTTCAAAACATAACTCAATTTATTAAATTGTTTATAAAATTCAAAACAAGATCTTGGAAGAGGAAAAGAAAAGGAAATCTGGGAGTTTAATTAATAGAGAATGCTAGATTCCGGACAGTGAAGGCAGTGCGACCAAAAAAACATATTAATTTAGGGCGCTTCAATGTTAAAAGAGAATGTAAACAATAGGACAATGTAAGTAGGTTCTCCAAACTTATTATCTAAATATGTTAGCATAAATAGACTAAGGGTGTTTATCTATAAACAGGGAGGACTTTAAGCAAGGCGAATAAAACAAAGTTCAGGGCTCAACAAAAGAGAGAGATGTTAAACCAAACTACCAGCTACGAAAGATGGACAAGCTGATGTCAAGCTGATCTTGGCAAGAAAGAAGGAAAACAAGATGGACAGGGAGTAACCTGGAACACAGGGCAAAGCGAGCCTACCCAGTGTAAGAGTGAAGTTCAGCTTCTTAATCAAGGTAAATTATTAAGTAAAACCTAAACGGGCATTCGCGAATAAAACTAGTCAGTAAAGCAGTCCCTGACACTGTGGCCGAAATTAACTTGTCACAACGCCCCCTCTCCTACGAAAGGAGGGAAATTTTCCAACGAAAATTAACCGACGATAAGGATCAGAGGCTATCTGTAGATACAAGAAAATTGAAAAAGAAAATAAATTACCTGCGCTATGCTGGCGCCAATAAAAAAAACATAAGTAACGATATGTGGGAACCCAAGGTAGTACCATATAACTAATACTAACTAACAACTCTGATAACTCAATCTTAAAATAACTAAATACTCAAAGAAATCTTTGGTTCCTTTGCCACTAGTCACCCAGCGACCTCCTCCAGGAAGATTCAGTGTGGAACGTAAACCCTAGGTTGGTAAGGGAGCTAGCATTGCGTAACACCCAAAAATACTGTGGGGAACCTCGTTTACTAGCCTCACACCGTAGAATCGTCCCGAATTAAATCACCAAGTGACCCGCGTCAAACCGACCAAAGGGTGGACAACTAAAAAAGGAAAAGATAAATATAATACAACATAAGTAAAATGAGAAGAAAAGAGGGATAGCCCAGATGATCCACCATACAAAAGGGAGTGGATTGTAGCACCCACCAAGCCAAAAGATGTACCAAATGGGAAGCACATCGGTCCCTGTATAAAGCAAAAAAAAATTAATCAGGGTGTTCTGAGCGGTGGCACTGCCGTCGGCCTGTCGCAACCTAATAGGCCGACTTGAGCTCAGGCCGAACAAAGTAGCTTGGTCCTCCCCTGGCCCGCCGAACAAGTTCGATGGGCAAACTGTTACCCCAGGGGTAACAGCCCTTCCAGTCGGTCTGCCCTCCGAAGGATCCATGATCTAACAAAGAGCGTCGAAGCGACATCCGGTAGCACCCAACACCGTGCAGCCTGTAAAACGAGATAGGGACAAATGTCAAAATCGATGCAAAGTCAAGATAAAGTAAAGTCGCAATCGGGATAGTTTTATTTTGTCTAAAAGGTGAATACACAAAATATATCAGTAAGGATCTAGGCGCAAAACCAGTAAATACTGAAATGGCCGGAGACTAACATATAGTCCTACCAAGACCTAGACCTAAGACAAATCCAAATAATAAATAGAATACCAAAGGCATCAAAGCAAACTAAAGCCAATCAAAGGCCAATCACGATAAGGTAAGTAAATCAAAATAATGGTAAGTAAATCAAGGAAGAAAGAAAAGTAACGGAATGAACGCAAATGTACTCGAAATAAACCAAAGTAAACGTAATCGAAACCACGCAAAGGTAAGCAAATAAACGCAAAGGTAAGTAAATTAACGAAAAGGTAAGTAAAGTAACGTAAAGGTAAGCAAATTATCGCAAAGGTAAGCAAATTATCGCAATAACAAGTAAATTAACGCAAATGTAAGGTAATCAACCAAAAGTAAATGAATCAAGTAAATTAAACTAACGGTTCGCAAATCGAGATAAAGAAAATTGTGTTTCTACTCTAAATCCCCAAAGGAAAGACAAAGTCGTACTCGAGAAAAACACATACTAGTTCAAATAACCGAAATTTCCAGACACAAGTAGGGAGTAATAATAAAATCACGTCAAGGTAGAGAAAATTAAGCCAAATCAAAGTAAAAGGTCTCATCAAGGTAAATACGTCAAATCAAGGTAATAAAAAAAAGGTCCAATCAAGATAATAAATAAAGACTTTTGGCCCCAGTCTATAATAAAAGACAATTAATAGTAAATGAAAATAAAAAAAACGATAAAGAAAAGAGATCCAAAATTAATTAATCACCGCTTTCTAACCACGTAATCAAACTTAAATTACCATGTGACACGCCGACTCCCATCCCGTCTCGCGCCGAGATGGGTGCCTGCGTGACACCGGCAAAAGAGAGAAAAAGGTAAGCTACACTAAATCAAACTTTATATCGCCACTGGAGTAAACAAAGTGAAGGTAAGCACACACCGACACTCATCCCGTCTCGCGCCGAGATGGGTGTCTGCGTGAGACTGGAAAACGTAAAAAGGTAACCTACCTTAAATGACAAACGATACTATCCGTTACTATACAATAAACCAAGTGACGATAAGGTAAAGATAATCAGGTAATTACAACCAAAAAAAGAACAAGGCATAAGGCGGCGATGGCAGGTGAAAGTAGTAAGGCAGCTGAGGGCTCACCTACTACAAACAATAGAAGCAAGGCAGCTGAAGGCTTACCTTGCCACGGCTTTCAGGGGACTCCTACCCCACCTAGTTAACCCAGTGCAGCGCTATTCTAAGTGACAGTGTCCAAATCCATCAAGTCTCGCGCCCAGATGGATCCAAACACCATCACGCCCACACTGCAGAGCATGAAAATTGCTCACGACTGAGCAAGGGAAGTAAAAGAAAGAAAAGAGAATTAGAACTGGGCCAAAAGTCAAAATTAACGCAACGATAAAAGAAAACTCACTAAAGCCATTATTACCGAAAGAAGGAAAAAAATTGAATGTAATTAACCAAATTGAAGCTATGGACTCAAAAGTTGATAAATTCAGAAATCAATAGATTGATAGGTAAATTGAAGCAAAATGAGAAGCAAAACGTTATATCAAATTAATGACAGTAAAATTAACAAAAGGTAATAAAGTAAATAATGACTTTGAGTTGCTTAACAATTTATTCACTCCTACGGACCACCACACGCAGTTTCGGCATATACCGGCTTAAGGTCTTGTACATGCCAAATGCCCTTACTAACACCGTGTTCGTCCTCCAGTTCGTAAGTACATGTGCTGGTCTTTTCTACGATCTTAAACGGACCTACAAATTCCGGAGCCAACTTTGCGCTATAATACTTCGCTGCATCGGATATACTTTTATTCTTACGCCAGACTTCTTGACCAGGAACAAAGCTTACTGGGCGTCGGCGCAAATTATAGTTATTTTTAATCCGAGAAGCTTCGATTCTAGTGTGGACTTTTCTAAATAATTGTTTGAAGGGTTCTATTCGTTCTCGAATGTAATTTTGACGCTCAGTTTCTACTAGAGGAACACCCTCAGCATAGTCCGAACCGAATAGATTATGTTCCCTGCCAAAATTAACGCAGTATGGGGTGAAGCCCGTAGTTTCGTGTCGCGAAGTGCGAATGGCGCAACCGATAGCAGTTAAATTATCTTCCCAAGTTCGATGGTTATTTTGTTGAACGTAAGAGCGCAACATTGTTTTAATAACTCTATTAATGCGTTCAGTATGATCTGCTCTAGGATAGTAATTAGCAGTGTAAAATATTCTAACTTTATATGTATCGCAAAGGGCTTGAAATTTTTTGGATTTCATTTGAGTTCCGTTGTCGCACGTTAAGAATTGAGGAGCTCCGTAAACTAAGAAAATGCCATCTTCGACACACTTTACCAACGATTTTGCTGTTGCCGATCGACACGGGAATAAGACGACGTACTTGCTAAAATAATCGGTGACCACCAAAATATGAGTGTTACCTTGTTTAGAACGAGGTAAAGGTCCTATGTAACAATAACAATAAAGGTTCCTTTATGTCTGGGCGATTCCCCATTAAACCAGCTGGACGTTTCTGCTCTACTTTATTCTGAGCACAAGTTCTACAAGCTCGGACATAACTAGCAACGTCGGATCTCATTTTCGGCCAATAATATCTCTCGGCGACCTTCCAAAAGGTTTTAAAAACACCCACGTGCCCTGCTGCTGGGTTATCATGGCATCGAAGAAATATCTCTTTTCGCTTATCCTTAGGTGCTACTATTTTGCAGTAGGTAGAATGATCCGGAAAATTGGGATTGTTGGTCTTAACATACTTGAAGAGATTGCCATTCTCGACTCGCCAACAAGGATATTTATCAGGACGTTCTTCTAGTTTCTGCATCATACCTTTGTACCATTTGTCTGAGGTGTCAGAAAATGATTGCGACGGTTGTTCGTCAACAGCTGCGACAGTATCAGCAGTCACTGGCACACCTGGAAAGAAAATCTGGTACGACATGATCTCGGCCTTTACGGTGGATTAATTCAAGGTCGTAAGGTTGCAAACGAAGAGCACATCGAGCGAGGCGTCCTTGTGGATCTTTTAGGTTATGAAGCCATAACAAAGAATGGTGATCTGTTATAACTTTAAAGTGTACACCCTCCAGATAGTGACGAAGCTTTTCCACACTCCAAATTACGGCCAGGCACTCCTTTTCTGTGACGGTCAATTTCGTCTCTTGTTTGGTGAGAGAACGCGAAAGATAGGAAACAACTTTTTCTCCGTCATCAAATTGCTGGGTCAGAACGGCTCCCAAGCCATAAAATGACGCATCAGTCTGCAAGGTAAATGTGCGGTTGAAATCTGGACATGTAAGCACGGGAGCTGTGATAAGAGCTTCTTTAATCAAGTTGAACGATTGATGGCATTCAGAAGTCCATTCCCATCTGACAGTTTTCTTGGTAAGCCGAGTAATTGGGGCTATAATAGCTGAAAAGTTCGGCACAAAACGCCTGTACCAAGAAGCAGTGCCAATAAAACGACGAATTTCGATGATGTTTCGTGGGGGTGCTATATTTACAATTGCCTGTACTCTCTCTGGATCAGGTCTCAAACCTTTGGCATCTACGACGTAACCATAGTACTTCAACTCAGGCTTACAAAAGTGACATTTCTCCTCTGGAATTATGAATCCTGCATCTTTGAGGCGATCAAAAACAAGGCCTAGGATCTTAAGATGTTCAGGAAAGGTTCTGGAGATGATAATTATATCATCCAGATACACCATTACATGCTTTTCCAATTCGACACCTAGTACACGGTCCACTATACGTTGCCAGGTGACCGGCGCATTGGTTAAGCCAAAGGGCATGCGCAGAAAATGATAGAGATTCCTACCTGGAACGGTGAAAGCAGTCAATTCACGTGAGGACTCACTAAGAGGCACTTGCAAGAAGGCTGATTTTATGTCGATGGAGCTAATATAGCGGGCGTCCCTGAGGCGATCTAAAATGACTGAAAAATATGGAATGTTATCAGACTTCTTAGTCTTACTATTAAGTTTTCTAAAATCTATGGAAAACTTATAGCTATCATCGCTCTGACGTTCCAAACACACTGGACTGGACCAAGGACTTTTAGAGGGCTCAATCACGCCAAGCTTCAACATTTCATCGATCTCCCTGTCCATAATCCGCTGCTTAAATAGAGAAACTGGGTAGTAACGCTGTTTAATTGGCCTAGTGCCGGGTTCAAGCTCAATGACGTGTTCCCATTACCGATTTTTGAAATTTTCTCCTTAACCAGTGCATTTAGAGTCGCTCGGTCGGTCTCAGATAAAGAGTCGCCATCTATAATGCTGCAGATTTCCGTAGGTTGATCATCAGCGGAAAAATGCCAGACGTCCTGCTTCAAGTCAGGGATCACTTCCATGGATCTCCAAAAGTCGATTCCTAAAATCAGTTGGTGGGACAGATGATGTCAAGTTGAATGTCCTCTGAGATGGAGCCATGTCGTCTAAACAACGCACTCATATTGGAAAGGTAATCGACTATACTCTCAGTCGAATCCTGAGTCCTATCCAGAATCTCCTTAAATAACCGATGACGATAATCTGGCGGTTCGAAATGTTTACAGAGAAGGTCAGACAAACCAGACCAGTCCGAAAAGCGATGACGATTTGCCCGAAACCAATTTAGTGCTTTACCCGCAAATAAGTCGATAGCGGATGTAAGTAGTTCGCGTTCAGAAAAACCTCGAGCTTCGCGTAGTTCCGAAACTCGCTCCAAGAAATTATGCACGGACATCTGTCCAGCCTCGCCGGTAAATTTAATACCCCACTTTTCAACACGTTGCGCTTTACTACACGAGTGATGGCGAACGGAAGCTGTAGTTGTTATGTTGTGACCAACTGCCGGTTGGTTGACTTTAGGCGGCGAGCGCGAGTGTCGTGGTCGACTGTTAGACGCATTGATATTTCCTGACGCATCTGAATCCGACGCATTCGAATCCGAACCGTCCGAATGAGCTTAGCCGAGCAAGATGCTTAAATTTGGATCTTGTTTTAAGAGACTGTCCAAACAGTTTAATTTGCCTAAAATTTGGAGTAACAAATCAGAACGAGTTTGCGATTCCACGGCACTAAGGTTCGCAACCGGAATACGATGAACGCGTGTAAATAAGTGAACAAGCTGAGATTATAAACGTTCAAATTTTTCTTTAGCGGATTCACCGGAGACATTTTTAATCGCGCTGTCAATATTTTGTAAGGTTCTAGTTATATAGTTACATTCATCGACAAAAACACAAGTATAGGCTACACGAGCAAAAATTTTACCTTTCCTTTCCATTTCTAAAATTGGGCGTAACGCTACTATAAGTTCTTTTACCGTATTGGCATAACTAGCCGGTAATCCACGAATCGTAAGTTCATAAATTAGCATTTCTTTCCTAAGATGGTTAACCTGTATATTATAATCCATTTTGGAGTGAACAAAACAATAGGAACTCAAAAGTCAATAAAAAAAGGTCAAATCTAGGTACAATCACGTAACTCGAATAAATTTACCAAAACTACACCAATGGTGTAGTCAGATATAGCAAACAAAGGAAATTAAATCAGCAAAAATACAGTACGCAAAGATAATCAAGGTCACGTAAATAAATAAAATAAGATAGGTAACAAATCGCAATATCAAAGACAATCAAAGTTACGTAAACAAGTCAATTAAAATCGGTAATAAATCGCCAAATCAAAAAAAAAATCAAAGTTACGTAATAAGTAAAATAAAATCGATAATAAATCACCAAAATCAAATGCAGTAATACAGGGCTAGTACAGTTAGAGTTAAAATCGACGGAAATTTTCAAAGTTCCATCCAGCTCACTAGACGCACAAGAGTAAAATTAGAAAAAAAAAGCGGTAATTTTTTTAAATATGCCCCACGTTGGGCGCCAAAAATTTGCGACGCACTTAGTTAAAAGAAAAGTGTTTGGTTAAAAACTGTCAAAGATACTATGATGAGTATCATTGACCAGATACTTACCGCTTAAAACTTGAAAAGAACATTGAAATAATTCTGAAAGGTACTCAAAAAAGGAAACTGAAATAACAGGGTGTTCTGAGTGAAGCAGGTCGTAGTAGAGCGCGTGCAAATTAGCCCTCAGCTCAGTCAGCCGGAAAGGTTCGATTGGACGCCACCAGTTTTTTTACACCGGCACAAACTGGTAGTCGCCTAGGTGGTTTAGGGACCTACCTCTCACACAACAATCCTGCTATTCATAATTTAAAAATTCAAGAAAAGGCATGGGGCGCAGTGAGCTGGATAAAAAAAAACAACCTAATACATTTAACCCTGTACATATATTTACACAGTAAGAAAAAAATTGTTACAAGTGTTGTCACAAATGTTGTTCACCAATTTGGCTGGGCGAATTTGCCCCCGCGAAATTAATAAATTGAATCAAATAACTTGTTCACAAAACAAGAAAATTGGGCGATTTTTGCCCCCGCAAAATAATTAAATAAAATACAAAAAATAAATCTTGAGGAAGCCTGTCCTCAAAGACCCGTAAATAGGGAGGCTCCTTAGCCTTCACCCAAGAAGAGAGTAGGATGATTCCTAGCTCCCACCGGAAGAATAAGTAGGGATGTTTCTTAGTCCCCACCAAAGACAAAGTAATAGGGATGCTTTGTAGCCCCCACGGAAGACCCTAGGAACAAAACAATTCCTAGTAGTTACAGTAGTTTAAATATAATTAATAAAAAAAATATATTTGAAGTTACGTTAATAATTAAAAATAAAAATCAGAAGTTACGTTACTAGAAAAGATTACTAATAAAAGAGAAAGTACTTATTTGCAAAATTTAAAGGAGCTTAAGATATGATTAAAAAGTTACGTTAATAAAAAAAAGGTTAATACTTGGAGAAAAAAATTTACTGGAACTAATCCGCAAAATTTAATTAATTTTTTTTTATTAATTAATTAATTAATTTAATATTAAAAGAGAAAGCCATTGGCTTGAACAGAATCGCAAAATTTAGATAAGTAGAAAAATATTTAAAAATAAGAAGATACGTTAATATCAAAAAAGGTACTAAAAAGAGAAAGTAATGATTAAAACGCACTTGCAAAATTTAAGCAAGCTTAAGATAGTATAAAAAAAAGTTATGTTAATAAACAAAAGAAATCATTACTAAAGGACATTGATAACTAAATTACAATGGTACAGTTCATTGGCACTTTAACGATAAACGTTAATATTTACAAAGAAATAAATGTTCATTAACTGACCAGGTTTAACGCTGTATTATGCTATCTTACATTAACAATAAAAATAATAAAAGTACAACAAAAGAAAGATAATTGATAATTAAATCATAAGTTTACGCAAGATTACAAGTATAAACAAAGGGAAAGGCTTAAGCGTAGACAGTAACAACAACTAAAAATTGACACCTTGACTTAAAATTTAAATGTTCAAGTAATATTCAAAGTAAAAGAAAAGCTTAAGCGAAGCCAAAAGAAAGAAAACAATTAAAATTTAACCCCTACTGTAGCTTGACCCAAAAGCTAAGTGCTCAGCACTAATTCAGTAAACCCGAGTCAATGTAAGATAACATAAGAAAACCAAGGCATAAGTATATGGAGAAACCGTTTAAATAGAAACAATCACAAATACACCGCTTATGTACCTTTATAAGCACAAAGCTTAAATTAAAAGCTACCATCAAAGCAACTACTTAACTACTCAAAAGCCAACATGATATAAAGAAAATGGATAATAAATATATACAAGCGACTACGTTACTAAACTACCCTAGGTTCCAAACAGTACGGTATAATAAGAAAGGTGTAAAATGTGAAGGAGCTTAATAAGTCCAATAATAGTCAAATGATAATTAACCCCTCTTAAAACATAAAACTATTCTTTGACCAATCGTTATAGCAAAAGTAACAATAAATCTAAACTTCCCAACTTCATAAATATAAACCCGAAACTTCAAACTCTTACACCTTTTAACTTATACAAGAAAGGGAATAAAGATTTTGTGGTACCTATCTGGAATATTATTTAAGTACATCTACACAAATTAATAAAATAAAAAAAAACACTGACTATACTTCACGCTTTAATTTCTCAGTCTGGGGTATATGACAGGCTTGTCAACTTGGCGTTTACGATAGCAAATTATAGTGTCAGAACTAAATAGTACCTCAAATTCCTTTATATGAATATTGAAATTATAATTATAGATAGTAGCCCCTGCATATGATTCAGTAAAACAAAGTTGATAAAAAAACTTGTTTGTACTACTGTACATTAAAAGATTCTCGACATAACTTATAGATTGTACTAGCTTAACGGCAAACAAGTAGAAATGAAATATTCAAGCTTTTACAAGAACGCAAATTAGGTAAAGTAATATTAATAATAATGAGTTGATATGATATTGCTCGCTACAATTTTAATTATAATGTATGGGCGTAAAACAGGCAAACATGTATCTAAGAAAAGGGCATGGCCCTAAACACAAAAAATTTCAGGGTCACTCGTGTACCGACTGGAGTACTGACTCTACTTAAAATGGAACACAATCTAAGCCCAGCCGTTACAACTGGCTTGTAAGCTGATATAAAGGGGTTCTAACTATATTTAAGGGCATAAAATATGCAGACAATACGCAGTTGAAAAACACGCGGCAAAAAAAACTTCAAGGTTTAACTTACCCCTTAAACCAGGAGGGCTCGAAATTCCAAACTCCACGGACAAAACACCAAAAAGAAGCAGCTACCAGCGGCTTCCAAGACGTGAGGCCGATGTTGATGGCTGATAAAAGTAAAAGAAAGAACACCTTTAGACTTGAAAATCTACCACGCACGTGGCATCACGATGCAGACTAGCAAAAAACCTATTTTTTTAGAAAAACTTGGCTCACCTGATTATATCGATCGAAATTGTCATCAAAACCCTGCTCTAGCAGGCACCAATCCAGCAAAAAGGATTTAAACAGCGATACCTTGATTTGAATCCAAAAATTCTTGGGTTTCAAAACTGAAACCTTAAAACAGGTACCATAGAACAAATTCGTCGAAAGGCAGCGTGGAAGTGACCGGCTTATGCCTCGTGTCGGAAGAATCAGATGACACTTCAAGACCTTCCGCTCAATGTCTGCGCAAGCCCGACAAGGTGGCACAAAACATCACCCAAAATGATCGGGGCGACAGCAGCTACACTGACCGGAAAATCATGACAGCAATTGATAGAGTCTCAAGATGACACCACGGCACATCGACAAGAATTACTAAATTAGACCCAATTCCAAGCATGGATTAGAAGCTGCTCCTTCAAATGTCCCCGAATGCATAATTGCACAAGTCTTGGACCCCACACTGAGAAACAAACGCAAAAACCACTCAAACTAAGGCTCCAATTGTCACCACTCTATCAAACAAAGACACTAAAATCATACAGAGGCCCCTTGCGTGAACCAATAAAGTTACGGAAATACAGAAAACAACACCCAAATCCTGTCCTGATCGAGACGCACTATCTCAGTACGTACGTATCCGAAAATACTAACAACTGAAACCCCGAATGTCGAAACTAAAGAAAGGAAAACGATGATGAATTGTTGCACGTAAACTTGTTATTGTCCCGCCTTACAGCTCCGTCAGGCGAAGCCATACACACTGCCTTCCAACCTTCAAAACATAACTCAATTTATTAAATTGTTTATAAAATTCAAAACAAGATCTTGTAAGAGGAAAAGAAAAGGAAATCTGGGAGTTTAATTAATAGAGAACGCTAGATTCCGGACAGTGAAGGCAGTGCGACCAAAAAAACTTACTAATTGAGGGCGCTTCAATGTTAAAAGAGAATGTAAACAATAGGACAATGGAAGTAGGTTCTCCAAACTTATTATCTAAATATGTTAGCATAAATAGACTAAGGGTGTTTGTCTATAAACAGGGAGGACTTTAAGCAAGGCGAATAAAACAAAGTTCAGGGCTCAACAAAAGAGAGAGATGTTAAACCAAACTACCAGCTACGAAGGATGGACAAGCTGATGTCAAGCTGATCTGGGCAAGAAAGAAGGCAAACAAGATGGACAGGGAGTAACCTGGAACACAGGGCAAAGCGAGCCTACCCAGTGTAAGAGTGAAGTTCAGCTTCTTAATCAATGTAAATTATTAAGTAAAACCTAAACGGGCATTCGCGAATAAAACTAGTCAGTAAAACAATCCCTGACACTGTGGCCGAAATTAACTTGTCACAATAGTTTATTAATTATTAGTAGGTAGTGCATTAGTGCGTAGTATTACTAGTAATACTAGTACTGTGTATTTTGTTTTGTTCTTACTTTTGGGTTTTCCCGATACGCCGTTTCCAAAAAATGAAATCAGAAATAAACTCAGTGCAATATTTATTACAAAAGACTGTTTTCCAATTTTTTAAGTAGGTATTATGTATTGATTTGTATTTGTGGTCCCCCCAAATAAAAAAGTCACGAACCGCCACTGGTGTAAAATAAGAGAACTAACACGGAGACCGCCAGAAGTGGTCGAACCGGGGACCTTCCGCGTGTTTGGCGGATGTGATAACCACCACACTACGCACACACATAACTTTCTAAAGCGGAAGTCGCTACCTATTTTGTGTCAAAATCCGCCGTCATGTTGGATTTTTCGGCATGTTGGCGCCTTCAAGGCATTTGTTTTTGAAAAATATAATTTTTTAAAACTTCTGATGAATATTGCGATTCGCCTCCCCAGCGCGCCTGAAAACATTCCATTTTAAACTCATGATCTTGCCAATGGAAACGCAAATTAAAAAAAACTGAAACATGGCTTCCGTTGTATTTTTTCCTCAGCTTTCCAACGGTGTAATTTGTTTTTCAAAATTCTGAGTTCTGAACTTAAAAACAAAAACACTAAACATGCTGGATCTCGAAAAACGCCATTTTTTTAATACGCTAGATGAAAATATTAGGATTTTTATGTCGAAAAAGCTATTTTCCAGAGAGTATTTTTTTTGTTTACTAGGAATTAGTGGAAAAACATGTGACCACCCTTACTTCTCTTAGCACGCCACGAGGATAATTATATAGAGAGGTATCTCGCTAGTTATAGGTTGCAAGATTTACGGACGCTTATGTACTGTATGGATGCCGCCAGTCTTTAAACAGTGGAGATGGGCCAGGTTCATAAAACGATTTATAGAGGGCGCCACATGATTTTATTTAATACACCAGTACCAACCTACCTACCTATCAACCAAAACCATGAAAATGATAATTTCTTCCTCGTAACTTCCCAACGGAAACTATGCAGTAGCGAGAGACGCTCCCTCAACTAAGCCACCTAGATTGATAGACCTACTAATAATTTTTTTCCTTCTTTAGACACCCCAAAAGGATTCCGGGTAATAAGAAGCGTTTTTCTTTGAAAATATGAAGTATATTAGAAAAAAAATAATTATCCAGATGCTAGGAGACAACCTAGAGATTAATTTGATTTAAGTAGTGATTTGAAAAATATAAAGCTTGTCACTTACTAAGATTTTAGGTAACAACCTAAAGATTAATTTAATTTAAATTAGTGAATTGATAAACATAAAGCTTATCATTTACTCAGATTTTAGGTAACCACCTATAGATTAATTTAATTAGTGATTACTAATACTGTCTACTTATAGTAATGGTCCGTAGACGTATATTTCGCTTTTGGTTTATTTTACCGAACCAAAATTAAATGAAGAAAGCAATACAATAACACTTAAACTACACATCATAAACCGTAAAATATAGCACACTCGTGAAAGTATACTTCGGTACCCAAACGGAAATATTTACACGATACTAAAGCGACATAGAGTTATCAGGCGCAATAAATCACCGTCCGCAGCTTACGTAAGCGTAGTGGAGGGGGAGAGAATTTTCTTTATTAACGCATGGCCTTTAAAATTTGATTAACCGAGTTAACGGCTCGAGGATAGAGTACCTTCACGCTAGGCTATTTACAGAACTCAGGTTTTGTTGATTAATATCAGTATTATATTTGTTTTATGAATATAACATGGTATGAAAGAGAACCAATTATGGTTTTATGAATATAAAAAGGTATAAAAGTGAACCAATTTTTGCCTTATAAATATAAAAAAGATATAAAAGAGAACAATGGCCGTCGTTGGTAGTTAATCCCCTCAAACGCGCAGGACAGTGTAGAGATCGGAATTTTTGCCCAGGATTACCACTTAGTCCAGGATTTACACCCTGAAATATTAAAAAAAAATAAATGGAACGGACTTACTCAATCACTCTAATTCACACCTCATTAGATTGGTTGAGGGATCCTAGGATCAATCGTTGATCTCGCCGTGATGACTTCCAACCCACAAAGAAAATGACCGGTACCAGAAAACCCCTTAAAAGAACAAAATACCCAATAAATTCCATGAAATTCCATAGGGAGGAAATATTTACAGTGCTAAACTAATGGACAAATACACTTAGAAAACCTACCTGTGGACTATCTCTCGGTCTGCAAAATCACGCCGATTTGGTGTAAAATGGCGGCTTTCAGTTAAGACGAATATTTCTCCCGAACATAACGGCTGTTTTCTTACACGGTACTAAACTTCAGGTTGGCTTGAACCAATTTCAACACAACCACAAAACTATAAGAAAACACTGGTAAAACTAGAACTTTAACTCCCACAAACAAAGTGAATTACTAGAAAATCGTTTTGTCCTAGCTTCACAATCGTCTTATTTGGAAAGAACCTTCTCAGATCTCCACGAGGCACCAAACCTTTAGACGAGATTTTTCTCCAGAAATTCCAAGAGAGCTCCAACAAAGTATAAGTCGTAACGGTAACGTTATATGATCAATTACACAAATTATTCAACCCTACTCTTTTAAAACCGATAACCTTACTGATACTATCAATGACTGATTGCCTACAACCACCTGTCGTAGTCAATTCAACTATTTATCCTATATTTAACATCCTTAAAATTAATCCTACAAAAATCTCCCGCGTCAACCCGTTATTTAATGTGGTCGCTGGAGAACCCTAATTCTAGGAGCCGGCAGGCAAATCAGCAAAATGACATCTTCTGGCACCATTGCCGATTAGTGCAACTTTTACCAACGATACTGACGTCATCAGTCCATCTCCGATTTGTACCTAAACAATTACCACCTTACCAGAACGTACATAACCCAAAGTTTGCAAAACAGCACGGGTAGATTACAAAATAACCCTCCATCTCGCATCTTTCCTTTCACAACCCCGGTGTTCCCAAGTTAAAATGTCGGACACCGCCCAGAGAACTACTTCCGACAATAAACCAGGAATCCTGGCAACCTGTGGTCTTCGCGCGCACATCGTCAAGCGCGACGTCTCGTACGGCGAAATGACAGTAACCTAGAAAATGGCCAACTCAAAACACCGGTATCAACAATTTCAATGAAAGTTATAAAATCTTGCAGTGTCCATCCAACTTAATATATTGAAAGTTAAAGGATTATAAACTTCTAACATTAATTCAAGTGTAGACAGTGTTTGTGGCTCGAAAAATCAAAGGATGCTGCCAAATAAATGCTTAAAACCTATCAGTGGTCAGGTCAACAAAGTTTTAATTTGATATTTTTGTGGTTTTTCCAATACTTTTCGGTGAGTAACGTTTAAAATACAAGAGAATACCGTTGTCTAATTTGAGTTGCTCTTATGAGTTCACTTAGAATAACAAGAAATCACATTAATAAAATAATTAGGTTATTTATTTACACGTACAATGCCTTACCCCCTATTGTCTTAACGCTATTTATCATTGTAACGACGAACTAGAACGTTACAAACATAGCTCGGCGAGCCTTTGCAGCGCGCGGCTTTGTGCTACGCGACAAAATAAAGCAGCAAAAAGTGTAATTGTTGTTTTATTACAATAGATGGTTCATGGCAATACTTGCAACCCTAGAGAGAGTTGTTGAGATTTGATTACAAATATAACTCAAATTTTGGAGGGTGTGGTAAAAAGTTCCTAGTCTTACGGTTTGAAATTTTACCGAAAATCAGAGAACCCAAAAACTCCAAAACTATTGTTCAGGACAATTCGCAAAAAAACGCCAGCATCGTCTAATACATTGTCAAGAAGTCCAACAAAAGTTAAAAAAGAAGTAAACATTTATCCAGCCACAGAGCATGAGCCCAATTCCTCGAAAATAAAAAAAGTTCCATCTGAAAAAACTTTTTCGACGTAAAATATCCCGATCT
This sequence comes from Philopedon plagiatum, assembly GCA_963971165.1. Taxonomy (NCBI): domain Eukaryota; kingdom Metazoa; phylum Arthropoda; class Insecta; order Coleoptera; family Curculionidae; genus Philopedon; species Philopedon plagiatum. Next base: position 94,132,285 of record OZ020191.1, read on the forward strand.
TTCGATCTAGCGCATTAAAAAAGATAAAAATTGCGTTTTTCGAGATACAGTACGTTTAGTGTTTTTTTTTAAGTTAAGAAAGCAGAATTTTGAAAAACAAATTACATTTTCTGAAAGCTGAGGAAAAAATACACCGAATGTTTTAGCTATTTTTTTAATGACGTTTTCATTGCGAGATCATGATTTTAAAATGGCATGTTTTCAGGCCCGCGCGCCGCGCTGGGTCATCTGAGGCGATTCGCCCCAAATATAACATTTTTATTTCTTCAGGTAGGTGATTAAATAATTTTTTGACTTCATAAATAACAGAATTTTTCGTTAAAGTTGATGCAGAGATAGGAAGTGGTACGGTACTAGTACTTCGTGTTGGATATACTGAGAAAGATTTAATTTGGTAAGTACTTTTTGTGAATCAGACAGACTAAAATAAATTTAATACAGTCGGAAAGGTTAAAATTTTGCATGGCAAAAAATGGTTCACAGCTGTCCCTTGGTTTTATGTAAGAAAAAGTGCTCTCTTAAGGAGTACGGAAATAGAATTAAACAAATACTTAGAACAGAAACCCTAAAAACAGACACTATAACGACGATGAGATTCAATCAATGCAAAATAATCATTTCTGGCCATCGCGAACCCTAAATCTTTTGCTATAACTTTCAAGGCGTAACAATTCCTCGACAGCTTCTTAAGGTTCAGGACATGTGACAAATTTAAGTTTCTCATCGATGTAGAGCCCCAGGATTTTATTTACCACAATTATCAATTTATCTTAATCATTAATTACCTTGTTATGTCTATACTTCTAACAGAAGAGGGCCTAACATAGAGGTTGAAAATTTGATACCTATGCAAAACCCTTTGGTCCGTTTTAAAAAATGCCCTTTATATGGATTTACGCCATTAATAATTCACTCAATCATCAATGATCAATAATGATGAATGGTTGGATCATATTTATGAAATAAAAGAAAATCTTCATAGATCTTAAATATCTAAATTTGAATGTAAAATTACCGGTTACTATCAATTAATATTGTAAACTACAATAAATAATTATTACTGCAAAAGAAAACAAAATGAAACACCTTCATTATGTATAGTACTATTTTTTTTTAATTTGTCCTTACTAAACATATATTATGAAATTAAATCGTCTAATGAACTTACAAGCTAAATAAGAGGAAAAATGAAATTCTTCAGAAAATAGCAAATATAGGTTGAATTAAAAAAAAATTAAAAAGATTGGACGACACAAGATCTACTGAAATCAATAAATCCAAAAAATTATAATAATATAAGTACAGAAAATAATTTATTGACTATTATTTGCAAAATATAAAATTTACTTAAATTGAATTTCTTAATGAAGGAAAGGAAAGCCAAATTTTTATCAGACAATTGGAAGCTGTAAAAGAATAAATGATAATTGAAAATATATATAACATTGAAAAAGTTTTGACATAAATTTGTGGATTATTCTCCTGAAATAAGAGAAAAATAATCATATGCTAAGTGACAAAGAAAGGTAAACACCCATTTATATTTAATATATTTTAATAATTTTTGGCTTACATGTTTAGTAGACAATGGATAATAATTGATTAGGTTTCAAGCCAAATCCGATAAACACCAATGGAATCAAGTTCAATAATGTGTCGAATATCCTCGGTTTCTTATACACTCATTGACACGCCTGGGCATTGTTCTGATAAGATGGTCTATATCGTCTTGGGGTATCTCATTCCACGCTACCTCTACCTCATGTCTAAGTGCTGCCAGAGTCTGAGGGTGGTGCTGTAAGTTTAACAACTTGCGACCAATGATGTCCCACACATGTTCGATCGGTGACAGATCAGGTGATCTTTGTGGCCATGGTAAGCGGTTAATGTGGTGTTGGTTCATGAAGTCCAGGGCTTGTCTAGCTACATGCGGTCTGGCGTTATATTGTTGAAAACTAGGGTTCTGGAGGGTTTCAAGATATGGAAGGATATGTGATTCCACTACTTCCTGTATGTAACGGCGCGCTGTCATGTTACCTCTAATGAAGACTAGAGGTATGCAATGGCACCCCATACCATTACCCCCACGGTATGCTGAACATGTCTCTCCATGTCAAACTGTGGATCACGTCTTTCACCACGTCGCCTTCTTACCCTTGTACGACCATCATGCATACCCAAACAAAAGCCGGATTCATCGCTAAAGACCACTCTGTTCCATTCATCGTTCCATTGTAGTCTGTCTCTGCACCATTGCAGTCGATTACGTCGATGCTCAGGAGTGAGGGGCAACACCCAATGGGGACGGTAAGAAAAAAAAACCAAAACTTCTTATCCGTCGATATACTGTACGCATCCCAACCACCCTTCCATGTTCTTCAAATCACTGATTCGCAATCGCCCGACTGGTACTAAAGCGGTCTCTAAGAGCCAAAAGTCTAAGACGACGATCTTGATGCTCGGTTGTTCCCCTGCGACGTCCAGTGCCCCTAGCTCTGTGTCACGGGCTTCTTAGGTCCATGCCTGCCAACATCTCAAAATGGTGCCTAAAGATCTGTTGGTTCTTCTGTTAATTTCTCTAACTGAAAGACCTGCTTCTCCTAAGCCCACAATCCGCCCCCTCTCAAAGTCACTAAGCTGAGGGACTTGACCAAGTCTACGCACTCGCGGCATAATTATGCCTTAAAACAACACCTTGCAAAACACTTTTGATCAGTCAAACCACAAATGTGAACAAAAATTGCTAAAACTACGCATGCAGCTCAAACCAGTGTAAAATAGCCGGGTAAAAACGACAAGATAGTGCATAGATAAGGCTGAAAATTTAATCAGTTTTTATATGACCCAAAATCAATTTGCATGCAAAAAATTATTACAATGAAATTATAAATACTGGGTGTTTACCTTTCTTTGTCACTTAGTATATTTAAAACCAATTCTGTTATTATCAAATTCGCTAAAAAAATTAAGCTTACTCTTAATTTTTCTTATGTGAAAAAGACGATCATAATTAAGTTAAAACTCTAATTAAATGATTCAAACCAGGAAAATCCTCACAAATTACTTAGAATCAAAAAATATTTGATCAGAAAGATAATTTGAATATATAATAATATGATGTTAACGTTTCTCGTTTTTAAACACTAATATGAATTGAAGCTGAATAAAGATAGACAGAATATTCTGTAAGAGCGTTTTTGTTTCAGATTTGGCTCAAGCTTTTGATACAGCTGGTCACAAATTATATTAGATAAAATTGTAATATAGGGTTTAGACGAAACATCAACTTAAATAATTTATTTAATTTACTATGTATAATAACAATACATAGTTGATGACACAGCTACATTTTATGATAAAGTTAACGAATAAACTTTAGAGTTAACTTTAATGACAGAATTAATTTGCGTTAAAAATGCTGTACATAAAAAATTTGCTGCTTTTCAGCTTCCTTAACTACTATCCTCTTGTCATTATTATCCATTTATGTGTTTATATGTTTTAAAGAAATTTCTGGTAACATTGGTAATCTTCAAATATTTCATGTTATACGGCAGTGTTTTGTTTAAAAAATATAAATTAGGTTTGATTTATTTCTGTACAATCCCTTTATTTTCCTGCTATTGAGAGAGGCCGGCCATGACTAACATAAAGGAAGTGATTAATACAAACTTGCTTGCATTCCAGTGTTTTTACTTTTATTGTAAATAAGATATTCTTTTTAATTTTGTTAGGGCGAAAATAATTCAGGAAATAACCACCTCTATTGTTATATTATTTTGAAGCCCACAAAAGGGTTTGTTATTTAAACCAAGAGAGGTGTTAAGGCGAATCATCAGCGAAAAGAAATTCCGGCGGCATACCGATCTAACATAGGACAGCAACACGTCTGTCTCTGTCTAAGACCGCCCCCCGGGAAATTATATTTTTGCACCGGCATCACCGCAACTATCATGACGCGGCGACCCACACAGCTGATCGACCGGAGATATTCACATATTATTTATTTTATTATTTAGCTTGGTTCTTTAAGCCTATCCAGTGACGTTACCGACGTCTGTCGCATCGCATGGATAAAATGAAGTACAAAGAAAATACATACCTAATCTTTATTGTATTTTACCTACCTGCGCGCAAGTAAAGGTAGACGTATGTTTTTCGCACATGTAATGTAAATTCAAAATTTATGTATTGCAAATATACCCGCGATGTATGTATATAGGGGTGTATGTACAATAATGTGTATATATTACGTGGAATGGAGGGACCAATTCCGCAAAATGGCTCGTCGGTAAATTATCTTCATACGAAGAGTGACATAAGATAGGTGAAGTGTAAGAAAAACAGATATGGCGGCCGACAGCAGCCATTGTGTTGTACAGAAAAAGAAAAGTTTTTCCTCACATTGCAATATGGATACCTTCCAAAGGAAAGGTGGTGATGAAGGCATTGTAAATTTGAAAGATATATCTATACGTTTTCCAGAAAAAAAAACAAATATGGCGGCGATGTCGTTAAGTTGTATCTAAAACCAACTTTCCAAACATTTCACTGGGGATGCCACATTAAAGGTCTTGGTGAAAGATCTGTACTCCGTAAACAATATCAAATACGGCGACAGCCAGCGGCCATTTTGTTCTAAATGCAACAATTTTCACAACCATTGCAATACGAACATTAAAGTCACGGACGTGATACCACGGTTTTAAAGATTAGATATACCTATTTCACAAAAAAAACACATGTACCTACTTAGATGTAAAAAATTATGTGCCAAATAAAAAGTAGTAAAGAAGGGCTGCAGCACATGGGAAAAACTAAATACAAAAATAGGTACAGGTGTGGTGTAGTTTGATTATATTAGTGATAACTGGCTGATGCGTTGTTTCCGCGTACAACTGCATCATCAATAAACATTCCATGGTATCGGCAAACAATGAGGTGAATTTTGAAAAAGAACGTTCTGCATCTAAGGATGTTATATTGGCATATGCGTATTGTTGCTCATAAACACTTGCTCGTCCTTCACGCAAACACTCACAACGGCACGTAACTGTGTATAATTCGGATTTTTCCGTAAAGCTTCGTTTGACTTTTGTGTAGTACATATCGTCGCTGGAAAGACAAAGGAGCGTAACTCCATTTAACATATTTTTCAGGAGAAGCGATTGAAAATTAAGCCAGTATTTCATTTGTTACTGAACCTTCTTCTTCTGTTATAATTTACAGTACACTTATGTAAGTTGTTTAGTAGACTAAGTAGTTTATGCTTCTTGCAAAGAAAGATGTATTTACGGAGTTACCGAATTTTAAAAGAGAGATACTTTTTGTCTATTAACTTTTTTGAAAATTTTCATACATGGCTGACTTAGGCCTATATAATTTATAATATCACGATAACCATAAGAGAGAGAGAGAGAGAGAGAGAGTGAGAGAGAGAGAGAGAGAGAGAGAGAGAGAGATACGCCAGTTTGTATTTTTATAAATATGACCTTGGGAGGTGGCCATAACACGAAATTCGGGTTTTCGGAAACGCCTTTTTGTCTCGACGATATGCCTAGGGTATCTGTTAATGTCTGTAAATGTAAATTTAAATAGTCCACAATATCAAAATATTCCCCTAGCCGTAAGGCAGGATTTTGAAAATTTCCGATGGCGTTAAATATAATGTATAATTGTCACGTATAGTTACCAAATCTTATATTATCGCTTCTTGCATTTTGGCTTCTTTTGCTCTTGCGGTATTCACTTATGTTTAATTTTTCATTGACTTGTTTGCCGTTCTGGTCGGTCGTAGTCGATGTTGTTGGTAAATTAGTCATGGTATTTATGTAAAAAGTAAGGGCTACTAATGAAACAACCTAATTTAATACATCTTTTTTTTTTAAGCTTTTTGCTGCTATATTGGCTTTTTAAATGAGGAAATTACCAGCTACCCACACTTTTCCTTTAAGGTAATCAAAGTGTAGGTTACTAACTAAATTATGTTTATGAACTTGAAATTTTGCACAGAGGTTTCTTATATAACGGAGGCAGCCACCAAGGTAGGGTTTTTCAAAATTGAACCCCTAAGGAGGTAAAATAGGGGTTTAAACCTTGTATGGAAAAAGAATATTAGATTGTCCTATTAAGTCGAAACTTCATTGAAGTACTCTAAAAAACAAATGTTTAAACACGTGTTTTGCAGTTTTTACTAATTCAACCTCAAATATTTTCTGTATACAGGGTGTCCGGATTTCGTTGTAATTGCAGGGTATCTCGGTTGTTATTAGTGATAGAGAGTTGCGATTTTCCCGAAGTGTTGCTACTTTTTGATGAAACGAAAGATGGCATAAAAATATTCATGGTCCCCTCCGTTTTTAAGATACAGGACGAAATTGATTTTTTTTTCATTTTCGGACACCCCTCGCATTTCTGTTATCTTGTAACTTATAAAAAAAGTAAAAATGGATCCTACTAGAATTTTCTACGTAGAATCGAGTGGCATGGTTAGATTTTCAGCAGATGTGATATTTTTCGAGATATTAACTAAACATATGTTTTTTTAAATGGAACACCCTGTACATTTCTTAACCATTAAGTTTTCCCTTTCCAGAGCTTTTCAAAAATATATAACACTTTATAGTTATTTTTTATTTTTAGGCCTTAAACGAACTATTTAATTTTAAACTTTAATTTTGCGTAGTTGGTCGTGTTTAACATGTGGTTTAACGTCAATTCAAGTATTTAGATTTAAGAAAGAAACTGGTTAAATCCTGTATTTTCATTAATTTATTAAAATTGGTATTATTTTTTAAAATATAACACTACTTGTTATCTAGAACTAAAACTGCTTAGTTTTTAATCACTTGAAAATTAAATTAGTTGTCTTGAATTATAGTATTAATAGCAAATAAAAGTCAAATTTAAAAACAAAACATACAAAACTTCAGGTAAGAAAAGAGTTAATCCATTTTAACACTTTTCGTTACCTAAAGTTTTGTATGTTTTGCTTTTAAATTTGACTTTCATTTGCTATTAATAAGCCAAGCCAACTAGTTTAATCTTCAAGTGATTAAAAATAAAGCAGTTTTAGTTCTGGTCAGGATTTTCTGTATATCTAAGATATCAAGTAGTGTTGTAGTTTAAAAAATAATACCAATTTTAATAAATTAATGAAAATACAGGGTTTAGCCAGTTTCTTTTTTAAACCTAAATACCTGAATAATTGACGTTAAACCACATGTTAAACACGGCCAACTACGCAAAATTATAGTTTAAAATTAAATAGTTCGATTTAAGTGCTAAAAATAAAAAAGAACTTAAAGTATTATATATTTTTGAAAAGCCCTCGAAAGGGGGCACCTAATGGTTAAGAAATATACAGGGTGTTCCATTTAAAAAAACATATATTTGGTTAATATCTCGAAAAATATCACATCTGATGAAAATCTAACTACGCCACACGTAGAAAACTCTAATAGGATTCATGTTTACTTTTTTAATAAGTTACAAGATAACTGAAATGCGAGTGGGTCCGAAAATGGGAAAAAATCAATTTCGTCCTGTATGTCAAAACCGAAGGGGGCCATGAAAAATATTTTTATGCCATCTTTCGTTTAGCAACACTTCGCGAAAACCGCAACCCTCTATCTTTAAGAACAATCGAGATACCCTGCAATTACAACGAAATCCGGACACCCTGTACACAGAAAATATTTGAGGTTGATTTAGTAAATACTGCAAAACACGTGGTTGTACATTGTCTTTCCAACGGAGTCCGTTCCTGGAATGTAATATTTGAATCCGGTCTCTAGTGATAACGCTACTGAAGAGGGTAAGTGCTTCACACATTTTTCACAATTATCACTGATTTACTTCCTTTATTTTCTTTTTCTGTTATATTTTACTTAGTATGACGCGCACGCCTATGTCGGGGGGAACATTTTGGACGGCGCTCTTTCTGATTCCTAGAACTAACCATTTTCTGTCTTACCCAAGGCCGGCCGCACGTTGCGTCGTTGCCAGCGTTAGGCAAAAGTACAAATAGATCGTCTGGCGCCGAAAGAGGGCGTATTGCACCAGGGCTTTTTTTGCAAAATCGTTTTTCCAGGATTATGGACAAACTATTCAATTTTTACTTTTACTTTTTTTGCCAGCACGTCTAAATTAATACCCACGAGGGCTGTATTACGTCTATATTTTAAAGTATCTTTTATTTCAGAAACTAAAACTTTAAAAAATTAGTATTTGAGTTTTTGGCTTTATAGCGTAATAGATAAAGTAATTCTCTGTGACATTTATATCAAAACATTTTTTGATATAATGCATATTAACGACAAAAAATTGGAAATACAAAAATTGTTGGTGATGAATCCCCTTAAAGAAAACTGTATGATTGAAGAAAAGTAAGCAAAAGGAAATTTAGCAGAATATCTATATTTTTATTGAAGACTATAGTAGGGAAACTGTTTTAATATAATTCTATAAAGAATAGTTTATAACCAACAAGAATTTCAGCAATAGAATATTATGTTTGCACAAGTCTAACAACAAAATAATGTTATAAAGAGTAATTTTCTTATGGTCTTGAAGATGAAAGTTATATTTTTTGGTAAAATCCACATTATAAAAATGACGACCTTTATTTTTCCTACATTTTTTATAAGTGTTTGTAAAGGTAGCTGCTTAGTAAGCATTATGATAAATAAGATGCCCATCTGCAATAAAAGTGAATATAGTTTTACTTTAAAATATCGAAGGAAGGACTTTTCTTTCAATTTCTTGTATTGGAACATAAAATTTTGCCAAAGTAACCCAATCGAACCCAATCAAAAATGTTACCAAAACCATTACTTTAATTACAGCATATTGCATAATTAGTTTAATTCATCGTTAACTGTTTTCTTCGTTAAAAACAAATGAAAAAGTAAAAAACACCTTGGTTTTTAGTGGCATTTGTTAGTTTAATCATGGATTAGCTGAAAATTTGGGCAGCTGCAGAAAGAAAAAAAAATTAACGCTGTGTTAAACTGAATATCTTTTGTTTTTAATCATGAACTAGCTTGATTAAAAGTTTTCTGCAACCGGCTGTAACTGTTTACCTTTTCCATTGTGTTCAATTCACTTGCCACAATTTAAAAAGTCGGTCAAGTGCAAGCTATATTTGCATAATTAGTGTTCCGTGCCATCAGCCCCCACTTAACCTCAGTAAACCTCGGCCGCCCGATCTAATCCCGTCTGCCGCGCTACCTGCCGCGAATGACACCAACGCGAAGCTGAGTAGCGAGCATTGGTACATAGATAGATGTTCTTTAAAAATTATATTATTGTTCTCTAATGATAATTTTTGATGAATAAATAAATAGATACAGGAACCTTCACAATAAGCTGAATGGAGTCCTCGTGAAGTATTTGAAGTTTATTTAGTAACGTTGTCTCTGCATTGTTATATGTTTAACTGGACGCTTTTTTCCGATCTCCCTTTGTTGCTAGTTACTACAGTTCCCATTGGTAGCAATGTATAAAAATGTGTAAAGGTAAAACTATCAATAAGTTTTATCTAGCTTGATCGTCTTTAATATTAGAAATACTTTGAGGTTTAATTAGATATTTAATTAAATATTTAAAAGATATCCGTATGTTCATTTTTTTTCGTTTCATTCCAAATAAAGGTAGGTACGGGCAGTATAAGTTAACAATTTTAAGAAGAGTACAACGTAATCAATGCAAGTTTGTAATTTTTAGTATTAGTTTTAAGAATCATACAAAATATAATAAACACAGGACAGTATTAATTAATTTATTTTTATCATTGAACATCGTTAACAAAATACAGTTTCTTTAAGAAACTTTTGTTAATTTTAAGGTTTAAGTATACAAAGAATAATATCAAGCAATACACTTCTAAAAAATGTACTAATTGTTAAAATATCACTAATACAACATGGCATACATATAGGAGACATAATTTATTACGTACATTTAGGTTTTTATCTGGACAATTATTACGTTTTTTGGGATTATATTGGTTCATATTATCCTTTATATGGCTTTGTTCTTTTTAAAATGATCCAGTTTCTAGGATATGATGATATTTCACTACTAGATAATGTATTAAAGACTCATTTCGAAAATATCTTCCTTTTTCCATAAATTTTGAGTAGGTCGAGGTTTTTTACATTTTTGAACACAATGCAATTGTGTATATTTTGTAATTTTAACTAGAGAACCGCAGTTGATTTGGAAGGTGGTAGAGGAATTCTTCCTCGGCATAGGTGGTACCACCCCCACACATCCACTTAAAAAAGGACTGGTGAAATCCCTACGGATGTTTCCAGCTCTGGATGTGTGAGTCGAACTTTTTCAGTACAGCTACACCCACAGTAATATACAGTGCATGGTACTTAGGCTTCGGTCGTCGTTGCCATAGGAAAAAAAACCTTTGGAATCAACAAATGTAAGAAACGTCGTTCAGATTCACTAAGAAGGTTTAAGATTTAGTAGGTATTGGTTTAAATTAAGATCTTATAGTTGATCAGTTATGTTTTGACAGGTTTTTGTCCTGTCATCCTTAATAAGTCGTCATTAAAAACTTGTGAATTATTCTGATATTTCAGCGATTTGCTTGGTTTCCAAATGATTTTTATCTTGGAACGAGTTGCTGTAATGAATTTAGTTCTATTATTGTTGAAAGTACGTACTAAAATTGTCCTTTTCTTGAAAAATTTGCGAAAAAGCTGAGAAATAAGTTCATAGTATATAGTTGTCTTATTCTTACACTTGTCAGTTTAAAACTTTTGGTTGTCAAATTAGACCGGACTAGCGTTGGAGAATCTGGCTGTGTATGTTTTAAGGATGCTTAATAATAAAATATAGCCTGTCTTTTTCACAACACCACGACCCTAAAACCTCTTTGCAAGACACTTTTTTCGCCGGACTTAGAAATGGCGGAGACATGTAAGACAAAATTTCAAGTTGTTTTTTAAACGCACCTTATGCATATGACCATCAAATCGGTATAACTGAAACAGCTCGTTAAGTTCGCCTCCATCTTTCTGGCGAAAACCATGTCGTGTACAACTATTTCAGTTAAAAAAAAAATGTATGTACCATTGGTAGGCGTAGCAATTTTTGTTACAACTATTACGAGTACCAAAGAATTTTGAAATAACTATCAAGAAAAAACAAATAAAATTCCTAAATCATGATTTGATGGGAGCATTCTATTAGGAATGGAAAATTTGGTACAGTATTTCTTAGTACATGATAAGGTACTGTAGAATGCAAAAAGGCCAAGCGTTTTTATGAAAGAAAAAATTAATTTCCATTTTATGTATTGTTTTGATTCGGTTTCGTTCCAATAAAATGTGACAAAGAAGCCCAGAAAGAAATAGATTAAAAAGTTATCTTATCCTGTAAAAATTATCTATCAAAATAGTTAGCACCCTAGTTAAAAGACTAAATGAGACGAGTCATTTTATTCATATTCGAATACCTGTAATATGACTGTTGGCACGACTACGATCACACCTGCGCCTGCAGTGACTGGGAATCAAGTAAGATGTTTTCTCTTTTACAGGAGTGCGGATTAAACTGGGGCAAAGTTGCACAATTTAGTGCTGAATAATACTCGATGTACAAGATTCTGGGAATATGTTGAGCACTTTGAAAGATATGCGTAAAAAAGACATTTTGATTTTATTTTTTCTACTAGTCTTTAAAGAGATGATGAAAAATAAATTTCACAATTGAACTACCTCTTTTCCTCTACAAGATGGTGTGCTCAGATGTTAAGTCCGTTTTTTTGTCTTCGGGCCACCATCATTAGTTTATTTTTAATGCCGTACCTCAATCTTTCACTGCAGTTTTGTAATCTCCATGGAAATCACATTACTTGAATTATTACTATCGTCTTACACTGCTTCAATCATATTTCATCGTTTTGAACTAAATGAAACATGAACTAACTAACAAAATGCTGCTAATACAAACGTTTTTAACTTTAAATTATTGTTTAAATTAAAAATAAAAAAACAAAAACATGCAGATAAAAATTAATAAAAATATCTACGTATACATATAAATAATTCTTACATTCAATCAATAACAAACTTAAAAAGTCATTAACTCAGTAGTAGTCATACCGTCACTTGGGCCACCCCGTACCACTTTCCCTCTACGTCATAAGCCCCGCCCACTTTTCCCTCATTACTAATTTATCTCCTCACACTTATATAATATATTACCTATTTAATAAATCTATGTACGTCATTAAATTAAATACAAATGATTTTCCTTAGCTGAAGTTCTGTGTTTAAGAGACCACATTTGTTTAGGGTTCTAATCTTCTGATTTAGATATACCTCTCAACATAACAGCCACAGATCCAAGGGCTTTCATTATGAGCTGAAGCGGATAATTTACAATAGAATTGGTAGTAAATAGTCGTAATTTAAAGAAAGCTTAACGAATAGTGTTTAAGGTGCATCAGTATATAAGTTGACTTAACTTTTTAGAGCGGACAGCATTTTTATTAAAAAAAAACAAAATTATGCATATTTTTAACTACATTTATTACTTAATAAACTTTACAATTGTCGATGCAAAATAACTTTTGTATAATTACATAGCAATAAACTATATTTCAATAGGCTTTTGGTTTCTTATATTCATACGGTTCAGAATTGCCATCCGGTAAAAATTTTCTTTTTGTGGAATTTGGTTTATAAATTTTGACTCCAGTACATGTTGTTACAATCTGATCCTTGGTGCATCGGATGTTTTTTGATATTATCGGTATTATCGTATTATCTTGGAGAACCATGCCCTTGATGGTCTCAAAATTTATTAAGTTTGATGTAGCGTAGTTTAAAGATATACCTTTAACTTTACAAACTACTTCTTCAGAATTATTTTTGGTAGCATCAATTTTAAAGGCATAATCCTTAGGACCCCCTGAAACAAACTTTGTTATATACGAATTAAGTCCATAACCTTCCAATTCATTAGTCAAATCCCCTATAAATTTTCTCGTTGGTAGGTCAGCTTCATCGGGTCTTGAAATGTAAATATCACAATCTGTATCATAGTATAAAGCTCTGTTACCAAGTTGTTCAAGATATGAATATAATTTTAGTCGAGCTTGAGCAGTTACAAATGAAGCAACGGCTACATTGACAGTAGTTAGTGGATCATAGGCTTCATTTCTCATATACGTATTACTACTATATGGGTAGCATCCAATCTACCCGTTGTTAAAATTTGAAGCAAAGATGAAATCTGCTTTTCATTGGTTTTGTACCACGTGATGTCTCAGCACTTTTGAAGTTTTGACGGAACTGTTACTGTCAGTTCTGACAGCAGTTTAAAATGTGAGCTGACGGTTTCCTTTTAGTCTTTTTACCTTTCAAAAGTAAAGATTAATGTGATTTTATTTGTGAAAAGTGGATTAAAAGTTAATTATTATCCTATTTACGATAATATCGTAGCTAATGTACCGATAATGCCAGTTTTAAGCAGCAGGAAGTGAAGAAATTCCTTGTAGTTTTAGCGGCGGATATTCTTCACAAGAATGTAAACTGAAGAGTGAATACATCATTTTTAATTTATAATTTGAGATTTTGGTGCAAAACGGGTAGGAACATTATGTAAATAAAGCGAGGCATCGTTTGGAAATCTGAAAAAAGAAACACATTATTTAAGTTCCAATTAAAACTCAAAATACGTAAGTATAATTTATTGTAATCATTAATTTATATATAATACATTATAATTAGAATCTAAATCTTCTTAAATAAATAATCAATTACCTACCTATGCAAAATCACTCTGTCTTTCTCAACTGACCGTCGACATGCGAAACAAGATCTCATTTTCTATCTAAAATATTATTAACTCTGTTTCGATATTGTACTTTAAAGTATATAATACTTTATACTTCCTGGTTTTTCTGATATTTTATTATAAATTACAATAAATATTCACAAAATAACGCTACGGAGAAAAAGAAGCCTTGTCAGATTCAAATTTGAACTTTTGAATATGACAGGCGCGAGCGGCCATGTTGTCATATTTGGTGTTTTGATTAGCGGACGGTACGTAGTATTGAGTTCACTGGCTGGTTGAACTGGTCAGCAACTGGTTCCAAAGGTTACGTCTTTGCTTCAACATTTTTTCGTCGTTCGCTATATAGTAGTAATACGTATACAGGCCCGGATTGGGACAGGCGAGCGATCGAGAAAATCTCGGTGGGCCGCCGGCCCAAAGAGGCCGGTGAGGCCGAAGGCCTGGGCACTCAAACTTTATCCCACTTCGGATCATAGCATTTCCCAACCCCAAACATAAAAAGAAAATACCTTGAAAACGATGTAAATTATTATTTATATATTAATTTTAACTTATTTGTTTTTTATATTAAATACAGTAGAGTCTCGATAACGTGAACGTCCCATAACGTGAACATCCCTAAACGTGAACAGCCAAATTGGTATTCAGCCTATTCTAAAACGTGAACGCCAAAAATATCTCGCCTCTATAACGTGAACAAAGAAGCGGCATTCCCTTTATTCCCTTTGTCGGCAACTTTAGTGCTTTTGCATAAGACCGCCAATTATATTTTGTTTGTACATGTTTGGAAGAGATATGAAATTTGCGTCTTATTCAGTGTTTATTCGCCGATCAACACGCAACAAGCACGATGTCTACTAAGAAAGTAAATTATTTAACTTTGGAAAAAAAAGCCCAACTATTGTCCGATGTTAGTAGAGGTTGCGGAGTTACCTTTTTAGCAAAAAAGTATGGAATAGCCAAATCCACAGTGTGAGCAATTAAGACGAAAAAAAAAACAAATTACTTCAACAGTTGCCTTGACATTTTCTGGACCAGGTAAACGAAAATCTCTTAGACCTTCTGAATATCCGTTAATGGAAAAAGCCTTGTAGAAGTGGTTTTTGCGACAACGAGAGAGGAATGCACCAATAAGTGGTTTAATTTTAAAAGAGAAAGCCAAATATTTTCACGAAAAACTGTACGACAGAAATTCTACTTTTTCTGCGAGCTCAGGGTGGTTGCAAAAGTCCAAGAAAAGATTTGGCATACGCTTCCTAACAATAACTGGTGAAAAACTATCTTCTCAGCCCGAGCTGATTTTACCATTTTTACGAAAACTTGATTTTGATTTACTAACTTTACTGTATTAATGTTTGTGTTTGATTTTCCAATTAAATATATGTTCAAAGTATACGTTTCAAGTTAGTTTATCATCCGATTAACTTTATCCAGTAACATGAACTCCTCGAAAACATGAACACAGTCATCCCTAATTAGTTCACGTTATCGAGACTCTACTGTATTATAGTTTTCAATATCATTTAACTCACGTGTAAAAATAAAATTAAAATAAAAACTTTTTGGGGACATCCGCTATGTGGGTATGTGCCGGGCCAGATTGACAGATTTTTTTACCGAGCTGAGGTCAGACCGGCCTCCTTGGGACTCTTGGGAGGCAAATACAATACAAACGGATAAAAGATATTTAACATTTAAATTTAAAATTAAAAGAGCAAATATTTTGTTAACCATAAATATATTATGATATGATTTACAAACAAAACAAATATACAAAACAGCAAACCCAAAAATAAAAGAATACTCTGTTAGCCTTAAACAACAAAAATAAAATGTGATTGTGAAAAAAAATCATAGTTAATAACTAAGAAGCTTTCTTATTGTGCTACTTTTTTCGGCTATAAAATCACATCTTGCCCTTGAGCTTTATTTAAAAAACACGATTTTGACGCACAACGAATTGTCAAATGCGGAACAATGTTCTGCGTTCTACCTACAGTTCCGAATTGTAAATTTATATCCTAATTATTCCTAACATTCGAACATAAAATTTCTTTTAAGGCTAGTGCGGGTATTTTCAACACTTGAAGTGGGGAAAGTTGGATGATTGCATTGGCAGCACTGAACGCGATAGCGTAGCACAGTAGTAACATTTTTGATGGTTCGTTAGCATAGGGCAAAACAGCGACTATCGAATTTTAATTTGTTTTGTCTCTAGATTATTCGTAAAATGTATCACCGTAAAGTACTTCCTTTTTAAGCAGAAATTTGACTTTTCTGAGAGCAATAAAAATAATGCGAAAATAAGTCTAACTTAAAAAAAATCATAATATTATGTGTTCTATAAAAAATGTGAAAGCAATTTTTGTCGTAGCTATAGTATGCTAAGTACTCTTGATATTTTCAGATTTTCGTGGAAATATTTGTAAAGTTTACTTACATACGAAATTTTGAAGAATTGTGGTCCTAGTCGAAGAAAAAACAAAGTTTGGTGTGATTTTTAAAAAAATTCCTAAATATGCCTCAGTTGTCGCATACATTAGAGTAGAGGATTACACAACTCATACATTAGAAATATCCAAAAATCTCATCCGACTTTGTCCGATTATTGAAAAAAAATTTTTTCTTTAGTAATATCGCACAAGCAGGAATTCAAAGTTGCTTTTTAATGCCGCTTTTGAAGATATTCCAGGTATGTTATATTAAGGTTTCTAAGAAGTTACAAGTAATTTAACTTTTACTTAGAAAGGTGGCTAGAATAAAATTAAATAAAGTATTCATGAATCTACCTACATAGTTGTAAAGATACGTTATTACACCCAGTTTTAAATTGTTACTTTATTAAACATTATATTATTCTAAGAATTAGGTAATAAGTTAACTCATTAAGCACGCTTTGTAATTTCATTTTTAATTTATTTCTTCATGTTCTTAAAATCTTCACAAATTTTATGCATTCGTCAAAGGATTTGCGATTTGCTAATGTTTAAAATATCATAACAAGTAACAACCTAAAAATATTACAATAAAAAATGCTAAAATCACGAAAGAGAACTTATATACGACATATATTCTGACTTTCACAATAATTTATTTTTATTTTTTATTCACGGCACACTGACTCATTGATGCCACAAACACTGTGGGGTTACTGAATTAAGGATGCCACCACATGCAATATCCACTAAGGTTGAAAACAAAGTAATAAAAAAGTGTCAAATTTATATTTTGTTATTATTCGGTAGGAATGTGCAAAGCAAACGTTCAAACGTATTCAAATTGTTTGATTTACAATTTGTAAATTACAAACAAAAACTCAGAATTTGTTACAATTGTTAATACACAAATTCTTCCCAGTTTTGTTAAGGAAATCCCAGAAATCGGGAAATTCCCCACAAGTTGGCAACACTGCCGGAAAAAACTAAATCCCCGATAGGTGATTATTATCTAGACCGATGCACAGTGTAACAAAATCGAAAATTCATGGACATTGGAAATTTGCAAAAATTGTGGCATATAAAACATATATTGGAGTACGTTATTACTGTACTAAATTTATACCTACGTAGTACCTTACTAGGTACCGGTCGCTCAAAAAATATAATTATTTTACGACAAAATAAATAAAAAAATACTGTTTTCGGTTTACTCGTAGTAGACTTAAAAACTAATTATATAAAAAAAACATTAATTAACCTAATTTTCACAATCTGAGCTGGAGACTAATCCATTAGAAATTGCCTTCTTCAATGTTAGTTTCTTTAAATAGTGTTTTGGGTCTCTAAGAACAGATAATTTTTTTTGCCGTATATTTCGGCATAATAAAGGAAATAAGGCGATTTGAAGAAATTAACAAGTTGTGCAGTATGTCCTCAATATTCTCGGTCCGTCATCGCTTTCGCTCGTAATGTTCTCGGAATTTACGAAACTCTTTATTTCTAGCTTCTGATGCCTCTTTAGATAAATGTCCAATAGGAATAGAAGAAATGTTTTCGCAAATTCCTGCCCCATGTATTATTAACATGTGAATTCTGGATGGCATATATCACCAACTATATAGTGGCATATACAGTTTTGCAATACTTATCTGTCTTATGGAAGAAAGCGCTTAAAGAATTACAGCAAATGTGTTAATTAAATTTCTGTTGAATCCAGTGATTGCTGTTGATTTTTCGT
Source organism: Philopedon plagiatum (assembly GCA_963971165.1). Classification (NCBI taxonomy): domain Eukaryota; kingdom Metazoa; phylum Arthropoda; class Insecta; order Coleoptera; family Curculionidae; genus Philopedon; species Philopedon plagiatum. Next base: position 94,150,288 of record OZ020191.1, read on the forward strand.
ATTGTCGGAAAAAAGTTCCAGCAGTATTGCCGTCATTTGTAGTGCCCTCACTATGTTTTACAACGTCTGTTAGTATCCCAAGTTCATTTCGAAAATCATTTTGTATTTTCTTTTTTCTTTGCTCTTTTATTACTTTGTTTTCAACCTTAGTGGCATCCTTAATTAAGTAACCCCACAGTGTTTGTGGCATCAATGAGTCAGTGTCCCGTGAATAAAAAATAAAAATAAATTATTGTGAAAGTCAGAATATATGCCGTATGCAAGCTCTCTTTTGTGATTTTAGCATTTCTTATTGTAATATTTTTAGGTTGTTACTTGTTATGTTATTTTAAACATTAGCAAATCCTTTGACGCATGCAAAAAATTTGTGAAGATTTTAAGAACATGAAGAAATAAATTAAAAATGAAATTACAAAGCGTACTTAATGAGTTAACTTATTAACTACTTCTTAGAATAATATAATGTTTAATAAAATAACAATTTAAAACTGGGTGTAATAAAGTATTTTTAAAACTATGTAGGTAGGTATTCAGATTCATGAATATTTTATTTAATTTTATTCTAGCCACTTTTCTTACTAAAAGTTAAATTACTTGTAACTTCTTAGAAAATTTAATATAACATACCTGGAATATCTTGAAAGTGGCATTAAAAAGCAACTTGGAATTCCTGCATGTGCGACAATACTAAAGAAAAATTTTTTTTTCAATAATCGGACAAAGTCGGATGAAATTTTTGGATATTTCTAATGTATGAGTTGTGTAATCCTCTACTCTAATATCTGCGACAACTTAGGCATATTTAGGCATTTTTTTTAAAAATCACACCAAACTTTGTTTTTTCTTCGACTAGGACCACAATTATTCAAAATTCCATATGTAAGTAAACTCTACAAATATTTCCACGAAAATCTTAAAATATCAAGAGTAGTTAGCATACTATAGCTACAACAAAAATTGCTTGCACATTTTTTATAGAACACATATTATGAATTTTTTTAAGTCAGACTTATTTTCGCATTATGTTTATTGCTCTCAGAAAAGTCAAATTTCTGCTTAAAAAGGAAGTACTTTACGGTGATACATTTTACGAATAATCTAGAGACGAAACAAATTAAAATTCGATTGTCGCTGTTTTGCCCTATGCCCACGAACTATCAAAAACGTTACACTGTGCGACGCTATCGCGTTCAGTGCTGCCAATGCAATCATCCAACTTTCCCCACTTCATGTGTTGAAAATATTCGCACTGGCCTTAAATTACCCGCGTCACTGAAAACCTAAAAATTTGTTAAAGAGATTTTTGAAAAAAAAAAAGAAATTTTATGTTCGAATATTAGGCTATAAATTTACAAGTCGGAACTGTAGGTAGAACGCAGAACATTGTTCCGCATTTGACAATTCGTTGTGCGTCAAAATTGTGTTTTTTAAGTAAAGCTCAAGCGCAAGATGTGATTTTATAGTCGAAAAAAGTAGCACAATAAGAAAGCTTCTTAGTTACTAACTATGATTTTTTTTCACAATCACATTTTATTTTTGTTGTTTAAGGCTAACAGAGTATTCTTTTATTTTTGGGTTTCCTGTTTTGTATATCTGTTTTGTTTGTAAATCATATCATAATATATTTATGGTTAGCAAAATATTTACTCCTTTAATTTTAAATTTAAATGTTAAATGTCTTTAATCCGTTTGTATTGTATTTGCCTCCCCAGGGGCGGAGCGTGACTTTTGGTGGGGGGGGGGGGGTTGGTAGACAAAACCATTGTTTTTATACAAATATGTATATACTACCGTGCTGTAAAATGTTTATAATAACTACTATAAGAGATCAAGGGGGGGGGGGGGGGGGGCAATCACCACCTTTTATTTCAAATATTTTAAAATAAAAATTGTAACTAAAAATTTATTAGCAGTTAGTAAAAGTTGCATTTATCAAATTAGGCGTCAATTTTGGAGCGAAGTGTATATAGCCATGACACTCTTAAGGGCGTTAAAGTCATAAGCGGATGTCTTTTAGTGTATTCCTCAATCTCTGGATTATCTTCTAATAATTTTCTAAACTTGCACTCCCACATTTCATTCACGACAAATCGAAAATCTTGTAGTTTTGTAATTTTTGCTTGTATCGCTTCCTAACGTAAATTTAAAGTTGCAGAAGGGTCTTGAAGAGGGTCGTTTCTACGGAACTTGTAACATTGAGTACATTCATGGTAATAACAACCTTGAAACTCAAAAACCTCATTTGTATCCGGACAATAACCATCAACCTTAGTACCACGTACAGCAACTTCCTGACATATGAACTAAATTAATCAGGATCAAGTCGGAACCATATTGTCAGTATGCGGGATCATTGCCAAGCTGCAATAAAAACCCGATGAGAAAATACTCGCTATTGGTTTTGTGTTTTGAATTTTTTCATTTTGTTTTTTTTTTGGATTGAATTTTGTTTATTATTTTATAAACAACCACCATCTTTTATTTCAAATATTTTAAATTAAAAATTGTAACTAAAAATTTATTAGTAGTTAGTAAAAGTCGAATTTATCAAATTAGGCGTCAATTTTGGAGCGAGGTGTATATAGCCATGACACTCGCAAGAAACAAACCTCTACCTTAATTTTACAAGATTTCAAAAGGGGCAAGACTGATATACATATTTTTTATGCTAATGTCATTAAAAATTAGGAACTTATCATGTAAAAAATTTAGTAGCAAAACAAAAGTTTTTCTTTTACATGTGGCTTATTATTCTTTTGAAGGAAAATAAATAAACATAAGTTTTCTGCAGTAGCAGACATCAGCTTTTTGTTTTGTTTACGTAACATTTTAATATATAAATTTGTGTATTGTTTAACTTTGCTACGCATAATTTTACTTAACATTTTTATTTTCGTGAATTTGTATACTTCGTTTCATATCCCACCTACAGCATTGACTAATGTAAAAATATTTTGTATTGTATTACATGAAATAAACTTTTGCCTTTAACTTTTAAACTGTAAAGCGGCTTAAATACCTAGAATTGTAGTATTTTACTCCCCAGTAATATTTGTGGATAATTCTTTACAACAAGGGATAACGTTTTTAATTCTAGAAACTTTGTTAGTTGTTGGGAAAATTTATTTTTAGTACTTCTACAGAGAATTACTTAAACAACATTAGAATTTCGGGTCGTGACTACGTTCTACACTCACTTTCAAAGGTGTTCCACCTCTAATTATTAAGAGTATTATAAAACCTTTAAAAACGTTGAAACCTTAGTAATAAAGATTAAATAAAAGCTTACACAAAAATGAGATAAATAAATTTTATTGAAATCAGTTATCGTGTAAAAATAAAAAATTAAAATTGGGATGCAAAAATTAAACCAATTAAAACAGTAAATTCTAAAGAGAAACTACAATAACCAGTAATACAACAAATTAATATTCAGAATTTGAGCCTCTACCTCTTAGTAAGGCATCAATCCGCCCATGCATCTCATTAATCAAATTATTGATGGATTCCTGAGGAATATTCCTCCATTCTTCAGTAACTACAACAATAAGTTCTTGGGCATTGCTTGGTGGATTATTACGGTTGAAAATTGCTCTGGATACATAATCCCACATGTTGTGTTCTATGGGATTCATGTCGGGTGAGTTCGGCGGCCAGTCTAGTCTAGTGATGTTTTGGTTTTTCGGGGCTTCTTGATTAGCTCTAGTGGGATGGGGCCTGGCATTGTCGTCCAAAAAGATGAACTGATCGCCCAGTTCATTACTTATAGATACAGTTTTAGGACCAATGATGTATTGAAATAATACTGACCCATCATTGTCTCCGGTATATGATAAGTGGAATTTTTCTGTTTAACATTTTACCCCCAAAACATTTCCAACCAACCTCGATGGCATTTTCAAGTCTATTTATGGGTCCTGGTTTCCTCCAAACTCTTACTCGGTAATCATTATTTTGCCTCAATCAATTATTCAGTAGGCCAAAACGCGACTCGTCTGTAAAAAGCACGTTCCCCCTCTGGCAAAAGTCAGTTTTGATGTCTTCTTGCAGCTCGATGATGAGGAGTTAATAAAGGAACTCTTAAAGGTAGCATTCGGATCATAGAGACCACGACCAGCGACCGAGACTAAGCAACCGCGAAGTACCGCTTTGTACGGTACTAACCGATGCAACCCACAGAGACACGCGACCGGTAGGCATAGCCATCGTGCGACAACGGTCTCGCGACCGCACTGCTATATAACCAGTGGTGCTGCGAGACCGAGCAGGTATATATCGGTGATCAGAAGTGAATCCACTTTAAAATGGCAACCTTTTTCTACTAAGGGAGACAAACTGTTAATAGATTAGTAGCGGGTTGCAGAAGGAAAATTTAATTAGTGATTAGCTAACAACGTGTTAAATTTAATATGTTGGTAAATTGGATTCCAGTGTTAAATACCGGCTTGCTTCGATGCAAATTTTGACCCATCGACGTTTTGGCGCAATTCGGATCTAAACGTATCACATCGAGAAAACGGGAGCTGATAAAATGTCAGATTCTAATATCAGCAGAGCATATTTTTTGGATATAGGAGTTATATTGTACGTTAAACTGGGAAAATATAAGTCAATATGCAAGGCGAATAGAAAAATTACACCAACATGGAAGAAAATAAACTTCTGAACGAAGTGTATTTCTAAAGTAAGTTGTATGAAACCATTGAACCATAAAATAGTGTATAGGTATATAGCCAGCAAATTTTTTATAGTTTTTCTGTTAATTTTTACAATTTACGCTAAAAATGCTTTGCATAATTTGCTGCTTTTCAGCTTCCTTAAGCACTTATCCTCTTGTTGTCTTTATTATCTATTTATGTGTTTGTTTTAGGTACATTCAAATAGAATTGTAATGTTTCTAAAATATGGATTCCTAACCCTAAAAATCGGACTTTTGATGAAAGATAAAGCACATGCTTCCCTGGTAAACCTACATGTTAGGATTGGAGTCCTAAATTAAAGTTATTTAAGAGATTATCCTAGCCACAATATTCAGTGAAATACCTTACTGCCAGGGGATTTATAATTTGAAAACGAAACCCTTATTATTTTCTTAATAAGGTAAACAATAATTGTCATTATCTTATTTAAATAGCTACTTCTATCACTACTTACGCTATAAAATTTTTGAGTACAATTTTGTTTCTTATTTTTACCTCAAGTTCTATGTTTATACCCGTAATAGCTTATACGCATACTATACAGGGTGATATGAAATTCACTGCATATATTGAAACCAGTAAATCCTGGTATGAATTCAGATTGAATAAAAATATTCATAAATGGCGCTTCACGATAAAAAAAAGGTAGATATTGTCCCTCAAAAAAAATTTTTTTGTCATTGCGCACCACTGGCAATAAATACATGGCCTTATAAAAAACAGCCAGCAACGCCAGTCACAGAAAAAAGGTTTGTTTTGACGTCAGCACTTGCGATGGCGTTGCACATGTAACAAGTTTTAAAAAATAATTTTTTGTTACCTTCACAGAAAGAAATTCTACTAACTTTTCAAAATTCTCAATTTCCAAAAGTTGTAATAATATTTCACAAATAAAATAATCCATAGATCAGCCAAAAGTAAATTAATAACGCTCAACTAAACATCCAGAAATGTTGTGTTTTATACTAACTTAAATCTTATGCTGCATAAGAACTAATGTTTTTGTTACCTTTAAAGTAAAATCCCTTTAATGAAAACAAGAGCACGCCACTAATACTTCATTAAAATAAAAAAACTTAGAAACACAAAGACAACGACATCGATATCTGCTTTCGATGTTAACATCGATGTCCCAGCACTACTTCTTGAGGACAAAATTGACAAAGATGCCATAATGTAGACAAAGACGAAACTAGAACATTCCAAGAACAGAAAGAGACGGACAAAGACAGCGAGCAAGAGCGAGAAAAGAAATAAGATCTATTTCGTAGTTTTCAGAACAAAAACATGTGTGGCGAAGAAGTTCTTTGATGATGTCGGTAATTTTTTACGTTTTTGTCTCCTATATTGTGTTATGAATTGTCGAAAACCGCTTGTTGATGCGAATAATAATATCGAAGGCAGAAATCTACCAAAACATAAGTAACAAATGTAACAGAAGTATCAATTTAACTTTTTTTGTGGCCAGTCAAATTTTAAAGCGTCGCGCTGCAAGAACTTTCACGAAGTGTGTTTTAAACTCGGTTATAAACAATTTATTGTTTGATTTTTGGGCAGAAAGTTTAAGCGCTAGTAGAAATTATGCTCTCTCATTAATAAAATTAAATAACATAATAGGTAAGTAACTATTATTTGTGTTAATGGTAGGTACAACATAGCCTATTTCGTTCTGTTTACAATTTCAACCGTTTCACGAGTGGTCCATATTTTCCGATATTAAGTAAAGGAATTTCTATTAAATAATAATAAAATACACATTTTTGGTTAAAAATGCATCTGTGGAATTAAAAATATTTTGGATTACACTAAAACTGATAAAAATGAGATGTCATAATATTATTATGCCCCGGCTAGATCATTTGTTTTTTCTTTATAATATTAGAGCATATGACGTCAGGCTCTTTAGAAGCGTCAAGTACGGGGGTGGTTTAGGGTATTTGAGGGAAAAAAGCATTGGGTATGTCTGTAGACTTCCCCAGGAGTCACTCATTCAAATGTATGCTGTAAATTTCATAACACCCTGTATAATTTTTGTCCAGTGAAGCTAACAAAACATTTTTGTCTAGATAAGTATTCGTAAACCTAATTGCTGGTAGTATAAATCACGAATATTGTAATTTTTTAAACCATGTGTTATTCTCAAACTACAGAGTATTTATTTAATCCACCTCAAATTCGTTTAAAAATTCGAAGTAAAATTTTTCTGTTTCTCTATTAATAAACTTTTTGCTCATAATTTATCAATTTTAATTTTTTTGTGACAGATTTACCTATCTACCATTTTTATCATATGTGAATATAAACCCCGTACCCTCGCCCCCATACACTTGTGACTATTAAGAATAAAATATATATAAACAAGTTATTTACTTGGGCTGTAGACTGTAGAACATAATCCTCTTATTAAAATTATGTAATCATGTAATTTTTTATTTTATTACCTGCTTTGTTTTCTCTTGTTACAGGTACCAGATAAGTCACAAAAAGGGATTAAAGATATAATGTAAAGATTGGCTTAAAACAGTACCTACTGGTGACGTAAATGATAAAATGGTTTAAAAAAAATGTACATACTCGTAAATAAAATGTGTTTTGAGATTTTACATCAACTTCAGTAACTTTATAACTTTGTTCATTATTTCCTGAAAATTTATATAAGTAGAAAAGATTTTACAATAAAAACTATTATTTTTTAAAGATAATTAAAATGCTTTTTTAAGTTTGATCTGCGGCATTAATCTTATTTTTAAATTTAAGAAAGTTGAATAAATATGCACTCGAAACAAATTCGCATTTTTTCGAGTGCATGAATTTAGACGTATTTTATTGACAAAAATTAGATTGCTCGGGATCACTTCAGGACACCTCAGTGTTACTTGTTATGACACCTCTTATTTTAATTGGATATTCGTTAAAAGTTCGTAAACCGATCTCTGCAGTGGGACTCTGCGTCGTTATAGTAATCTACTATAGCTTTCTACTATAGAAATCTATTAGCGTTTTCTACTATCGTCAAATGTGCAACTCTGTTTAGTTGTAGACAATGATCGGGTATCTTCGGAACTCGCCAAAGGGTAACTGTCTGAGCTAAAATCATTGCGGAAATTCTAGGGATTTTTAATTTTATAACTAGAAGTTTTGGACAGAAGAAAAAGTTTGGTTATATTTATGTTCAAAAGCATAGTAGAGTTGGGAGATATAGTGATTTTTCGATATCTGTTAGAACAGAGATGACGATTAAAGAATAGCCGTTATTTTTAACGGTGATTTTTCACTACAGCGATTTTTATTTTTAAGGCGAAAAGGAGCAGCATACTTGCTTTTACAAGACTGATATTCGATATAAATATTGAATAATGCAGCTACAATTGGAAGTAAAATTATAAGTTGATTTGGTTAGTAAGTTATTAGGGTAAAAATAGTATTTTTTCGAAACGCCCAGTGCCAGAAGCGTAGCGAATATTAATCGAAAATGGCCTTTATTCTTGATTTTTGCGCTAGATTAAGTTAAAAATATTACATTTTTTCCGAAATTAGAATTATAATGCTTTTGGTAATTTTGAGTATAGGTATACCTGAAAATGTTTTTATGACGCTGAATTTAAATACGACAATAAATTAATAAAATTATAATTTCTTAGATACTTTTCAGATTTGAAATTAACCATCTAAAACTGCAAAAAAAATCCCATTTAATAGCTTAAAATTGAGGACACACTGAGTCTAAAGGAGATTATAAAATACTTAATAACTCACAACATAAATAACAAAAGAATTATAAACAATAGTATCAGAAAATATAATAAAAAAAAAACATTCCCTTTTATATCTAGCTATGTCCTGCAGTGGGACTCTGCGTCGTTATAGAAAACTACTATTGCTTTCTACTATAGAAATCTATTCGCGTTTTCTACTAAAGAAAATTTGCAACTCTATTTAATTGTAGACTAATGATCGGGTATCTTCGGAACTCGCCAAAGGGATAACTATCGGAGCTAAAAACATTTGCGAAAATTCTAGGGATTTTAAATTTTATAACTAGAAGTTTTGGATAGAAAGAAAAGTTTGGTTATATTTAATGTTCAAGGTTCATGTTCAAAAGTATTTTACCCTTTACCTAAGTTCAATTTTTTCATTTTTTCCATGTGCCATCCAAAGCCCTTCTAGAACTAGTAACACCTAAGTATAGCTTATACAATAACACAGCTACCTAAGTAAGTTAAACAGGGGCGCACCCAGGATTTTGTCTCAGTAGTAGTTTGTAGGAGTGTTTCAGGGATCACGCGATTTGGTGGATTTTTTCAATTATTAGTGCACTTTTTTAATTTTTGTGTGTCTAGGATGTTAGTGTAGGGGAAACTGCCCCCCCCCCCCCCTGGGTACGCCGCTGAAGTTAAACACCGCAACGCAAGTTGCAACGTCATCAGCCGAGAACTTACTGCCGCTGTCGACTGGTGACGTTGCGGTGTTGTAACTTAAAGAAGGTCCTCACCTCACGGGCAGAAGAAGCGGAATAGCGGACAGGAACTTCGTTTGTTAAACATGGCAGAATTCAACTAATCATATAACGAAGCGCCTCTCCGCTGTTCCGCTTCCTCCGCCCGTGAGGACCCACTTTTACGGCGTTACTAGTTCTAGCATCTTTGGCTATTTATTTGGATATTTTTATTTCTGGATGAGATTCAGCGAAGTTGATCAAATAAAGCCAGTGTTCACTTCTTACGCGCATTTTACTACAAAGATACTTTTTGTTTGCTGCTTATTTAAAACTATTTAGTAAAAAATGTATGTATTTCGATCTCAAAATTTTCAACTGAGTAATTTGTATCCAAATTATAAGCAAAGTGCATAAAAGCAAAGTAAGGAGCTTTTACTGGTCCTTTTTATTTTTTATAAGCTCTGCACTTAGGACAATTTGTGGTTATACCTAATGCCAGAGTGAAAATGCACAAAATTTTGAGACATCGCGGAGTCCCACTGCAGCAGTGGGACTCCGCGATGTCGTAGAATTCTATTTGTAGAAACAAAGCGATCGTTTTGTACTCCGCGTAGGTTTCGAAGTCGATTATGTGGCAGCCATATTGTCGTCTTGAAACGAAAGCGACATCGCTAACGCTGCAGTGGGACTCCACGATGTCATAGAATTCTATTTGTAGAAACGGAACGATCGTTTCGTACTCTGCGTATGGTTCGAAGTCGATTATGTGACAGCCATCTTGTCGTCTTGAAACGACATCGCCAATGCTGTAGTTATCGGTTTTGTGAGGTTATGGATCAAGTTGTTTACATGTTTTTGGATCAGAGCACTGCCGGTTCGGTGTTCGGTGAACGAAGGCTTTAGAGGTCATATGTTTGAACTATTGCTTTTTCTGTTTAAGATTATTCCTAATGAGTCTGAGTCTCAAAATTTTGTGCATTTTCACTCTGGCATTAGGTATAACCACAAATTGTAGTAAGTGCAGAGCTTATAAAAAATAAAAAGGACCAATAAAAGCTCCTTACTTTGCTTTTATGCACTTTGCTTATAATTTGGATACAAATTACTCAGTTGAAAATTTTGAGATCGAAATACATCATACATTTTTTACTAAACAGTTTTAAATAAGCAACAAACAAAAAGTATCTTTGTAGTAAAATGCGCGTAAGAAGTGAACACTGGCTTTATTTGATCAACTTCGCTGAATCTCATCCAGAAATAAAAATATCCAAATAAATAGCCAAAGATGCTAGAACTAGTAACGCCGTAAAAGTGGGTCCTCACGGGCGGAGGCAGCGGAACAGCGGAGAGGCGCTTCGTTATATGATTAGTTGAATTCTGCCATGTTTAACAAACGAAGTTCCTGTCCGCTGTTCCGCTTCTTCTGCCCGTGAGGTGAGGACCTTCTTTAAGTTACAACACCGCAACGTCAACAGTCGACAGCGGCAGTAAGTTCTCGGCGGCTGATGACGTTGCGACTTGCGTTGCGGTGTTTAACTTCAGCGGCGTACCCAGGGGGGGGGGGCAGTTCCCCCTACACTAACATCCTAGATACACAAAAATTAAAAAAGTGCACTAATAATTGAAAAAATCCACCAAATCGCGTGATCCCTGAAACACTCCTACAAACTACTACTGATACAAAATCCTGGGTGCGCCCCTGTTTAACTTACTTAGGTAGCTGTGTTATTGTATAAGCTATACTTAGGTGTTACTAGTTCTAGAAGGGCTTTGGATGGCACATGGAAAAAATGAAAAAATTGAACTTAGGTAAAGGGTAAAATACTTTTGAACATGAACCTTGAACATTAAATATAACCAAACTTTTCTTTCTATCCAAAACTTCTAGTTATAAAATTTAAAATCCCTAGAATTTTCGCAAATGTTTTTAGCTCCGATAGTTATCCCTTTGGCGAGTTCCGAAGATACCCGATCATTAGTCTACAATTAAATAGAGTTGCAAATTTTCTTCAGTAGAAAACGCGAATAGATTTCTATAGTAGAAAGCAATAGTAGTTTTCTATAACGACGCAGAGTCCCACTGCAGGACATAGCTAGATATAAAAGGGAATGTTTTTTTTTTATTATATTTTCTGATACTATTGTTTATAATTCTTTTGTTATTTATGTTGTGAGTTATTAAGTATTTTATAATCTCCTTTAGACTCAGTGTGTCCTCAATTTTAAGCTATTAAATGGGATTTTTTTTGCAGTTTTAGATGGTTAATTTCAAATCTGAAAAGTATCTAAGAGAGTATAATTTTATTAATTTATTGTCGTATTTAAATTCAGCGTCATAAAAACATTTTCAGGTATACCTATACTCAAAATTACCAAAAGCATTATAATTCTAATTTCGGAAAAAATGTAATATTTTTAACTTAATCTAGCGCAAAAATCAAGAATAAAGGCCATTTTCGATTAATATTCGCTACGCTTCTGGCACTGGGTGTTTCGAAAAAATACTATTTTTACCCTAATAACTTACTAACCAAATCAACTTATAATTTTACTTCCAATTGTAGCTGCATTATTCAATATTTATATCGAATATCAGTCTTGTAAAAGCAACTATGCTGCTCCTTTTCGCCTTAAAAATAAAAATCGCTGTAGTGAAAAATCACCGTTAAAAATAACGGCTATTCTTAAATCACCATCTTTGTTCTAACAGATATCGAAAAATCACTATATCTCCCAACTCTACTATGCTTTTGAACATAAATATAACCAAACTTTTTCTTCTGTCCAAAACTTCTAGTTATAAAATTAAAAATCCCTAGAATTTCCGCAATGTTTTTAGCTCAGACAGTTACCCTTTGGCGAGTTCCGAAGATACCCGATCATTGTCTACAACTAAACAGAGTTGCACATTTGACGATAGTAGAAAACGCTAATAGATTTCTATAGTAGAAAGCTATAGTAGATTACTATAACGACGCAGAGTCCCACTGCTGGATCGACCCAATTTCTGTCAACCGTAATGCTGAATAGTGTTGCCAGTCTAGTGCAATTGTACTAGATCTAGAACCGTTTTAAGAGATCACTAATACGCTAGTACACTTGTGTCAAAACCTTAGTACGAAATGCTACCCGATGTTTTTAAGAGATACTCATATTTTACAGATCTCGTATTTTTTGTTTTGCTTTTCCGCAGATTAGATCTCTTTTTTGAGAGATTGGAAATGAAATAACTGTTTCATTTTAAAAATTAGGAATAATTACTCATTTTTTTTATACCAAGTATAGATTTTTGTATACCTCCTATGCCAGTGCATTGCCTCGTCTGTTTTGTGAAGATCTAGTACATTTTCATTAAATTTAGTACTTTTTCAGAATCTTGTACGAAAATACAAAAACACTGGTACTTGAAATATTTGAGGTTATGTAGGAATAACGCGACAGTGTTTTGTACAAAAAATACAAATTAGGTTTGTTTTGTTTATGTACAAACACTTTATTTTTCTGTCATTGAGACAGGCCGGCCGTAACTAAAATAATAAATGAAGTGATTAATACAAACTTGCTTGCATTCCAATGTTTTGACTTTTGTTGTAAATAAAATATTATTCTTTTTAATTTTGTTGTGACGAAAATAATTCAGAAAATAATTTCTCCACAACCATTAAAGAATATAGAAATTCCGAAATCATTTTTAATAATAGAACATATACATTCTTACTCTTGAGTTAGAATATTTATTCTGAGACACTTACTTCTTATGTGTTTCGCATGTATTTTCATTCCATAACAAGGTACGGTATGAATATTCTGTAATCGAACCAAACGACCTAGATTGCCGTGGATTTCAAAATTGTCAGTGACAGATGCAAATGGTGGCGGCGTCATAATTTTTGTCAGAAAAGCTTCAATTCAAATGAAATAATGAGTGAAAAATCGAATGAATCAGATATAGAATTTGACATTCATTCATTTGATTCATACTTTCTGGTCGTGGAGAAAATATAGTCTGTTACTCAGTTAGAATGAAAAAACTCAATACTCGTGGTTCCTCACGCTCGCTGGCGCTCGCGTTCGGAATTTTCCACTCGTATCGAGTTTTTCATTCTAACCTTGTTACAGAATATACTATACTTCTATGGTTCTATTATTTATAACCCACAAAAGGGTTCGCTATTTAAACCAAGAGAGAAGTGTTAAAGAAAACTGTGTGATTGAAGAAAAGTAAGTAAAAGGAAATTTATCACAATATTGATCATTTTTTAGAAGATTAGTAGGAAAATAGGTATGTTAAGAATAAAAAATAACTAGTGCATCTCTAACAAGAATTCTAGAATCATAATAATATTATTTTTGCACTACTCAAACAATATAAGGTGATTATTGGATTATTTGGTATATTAAGTACTGAAAATTTAATGGCATATTTTTAATAGAATGCACATTACCTATAAATTAACTTTACATTTGTTATAGCATGCATACTCGTACAAAGGTAGGTAACAACTTAGTAAATATTAGGATAAATTAGATGCCCATCTGCAATAAAAGTGCATATAGTTTTATTTTAAAATATTGAAGGAAGTATTTTTCATTTAATTCTTTGTATTGGAATGTAAAATTTTGCCAATGTAACAAATATTTCATTAAAAATTTTATCAAAAACATGGCTAATCAGAGTATATTGTGTAATTAGTTTAATTCATCGTTAAGTCTTTTCTTCCTTAAAAACAAATGAAAAAAGTAAACAACTCCTTGGTTTAGAAGTGGCATTTGTCAGTTTAATTCGTGATTAGCTAAAAATCTTGCAGTGGCAGAAAGAAAAAAAGTAATGCTATGTTAAACTGAATAGCTTTTGTTTTTAATAATGAATTAGAATTTAACGCTTGAAAAGCTTTCTGCAACCGGCTGTTAGTCTCTTATAACCCATCATTGTATGTCAGCAGTCTCCAGGTATACAAAGATAATACTGTGAGAGAAAATAATGGGGAAGAAATTGGAAAAATACTAATGTAATTTCTTTATTTAAAAACTGAGTACACAATTAAACTGTGTATGATTTAATTTTCTGCCTCGTCATCCAATAAACATTTTATTAAATGTTTTCTTACTTTAGTTGAATTGTCTAACATGATTTCTGAGGAAGGGTAGGATAACCACCAAATAAAACAGTTGTGAGAATACTGGCCACAGAACAACAGGTAAGAAACGTTAAGAGCGCGCTAATTGGTCGCAACATTGTTGAACGGTGGCGCCCTCCGTTGGAAGTCCGAAAGTACTCCTGGCGGAAGCGGGACGCGGGGAAATCCACCATATGATCATTGACCAGTTAAAGGTCAATGAATGTTTTGACATTTTATAACCTTGTTGTATTTACATGAAATTAAAAAATATTTTATTGGGCTTTTATAAAAGAATTTTCAGAGAAACTATAAAAAATGTCAATAGCGGCTAGGTACTAAAACAAATATTTAAATACAACAAATCTGATATTGAAAATGGTCTCTACATACACAGAAATTGGCACAGATTTTAGGACTTATTCAGTAAGCTGTTTTTCAAGCTTCTAATATGGCAAGAGTTTTGGGAAAATAAAAAAAAATGTTTTTATAATCCTTTGGAACATTAGTGTAATAGGAATTCTTGCATGATGGATATTTACATGAGTACTAAACTCTGCCAAAGGAAGAAGCTGCTATGACTGCAGCCATGTTAGAGTAAATACAGAGACAGTAAGATGTAGGTATGGGTGGCAAACTACAAAATGAATTTTTCCGACACGCAGAAAAAAATATGATAAAAATATACATCACATTGAATGTTCTGGAATCAAAATTATCTAAATAGTTACACCTAGCACGAAATATGTTTTAAATATGATTAAGAAAATGATACTTACCAACCTACAATACCTGATTTGTCTATTTAAATCTACAATAAAAAAAGTTTGATCGAAATCATTCTTTATGACACAAATACCACAAAACAGAAATGGTAAAATTCACTATTGCCAACTTTCATCATTTATTTATTATTACGAAATTATGTTCACTTAAATAAACCATGTAATAAATAACTAAATATATTATTAATTAGTCTATCTTCGGAACATTGGTATTGGAAATACATTCGTGTGTATTATTTTTGAATGCTAACAGTATATTTTGCTGACAACTGCACTTTAAAAAAACAAAAACGAAAAACTGTATATTTTAAACAAACTACACGTAGGTACAATTTAAAATACCTGGAAAAATGTTTGTTTACTTAACTGTGGAACAGAATACCATGCTTCAAGACATGTATTGATAATAGGCTATATTTTTCTTTAATACAAAAGAACACTTACCTGGAAAAGTAATAAAGCCCTAATTTGCTTTTCTAAGCCGATGAATTGTGATTAAAATCACACATAAAATAATTTTCATCTTTTAACGAAATTATAAAATGGCTGACGGACAAGACAAAGGCGAGACAATCGAGAATAAAATAACCTGATTGGTCTAATTTTGACGTATCTGTTGTCTGTCGGATGGAAGCAAGGGCCTCTATGGCAAGTGTTCGCTAACTGTATTTAAAGTTTCAGGGCCCTGATACTGGTCACGTCGTCTGTATTCGTATGCTTTTGTCGCAGCGCGAGACGGCTCCATTTGGCCCAATGTCCATTTGACCCAATTTCCGACTGATCTCGGTTACAATCGGTTTGCGTGGGGATACGTGAAGAAAAATAAATGAGATAACTTCTTCGAGCCGAAAAGAAAGAGCGGTTAAAAGAAGCAATACGTAAAGGTGCATATACACTAAGTGAATGGAAACGAACGAACAGAACCGCACGTATGCTCTAGCATGCGCGTGTGCCTGCTCATCACTGTCCACGCTAGCGAATATAATAACGCACGAATGCGTGGACTTATTTTCCGCTGGTATGAGCTGCAATACCCCAAAATTAGTGTCTACAGTGTGTGTTTTCAAAACTTGGGTATTAGTCCACTCCATAATTAACAAAATTAGGTACTAGACACTATAAAAAAATTAAACAATTTGCAATGTTTTGTTAGTTTTATCACCCCATTCGCTCTACATACACACTGCTGACCGCATGCTAACGGAAATCCTTTGATGTACCGCCAGACAGTCGATCAATGCAAAGGCATGCGGTGTCTCACGTGCGCTCCCTGGCACACACTGATCGAACGCATATGTGCGGTTCTGTTCGTTCGCCTAGTATGTCCGCACATTAACAGGGTTTGCGCATGCTTGAAATCAGCACGCGCTGGTCACGCCTTTCTTGCCGTGAGTTGCCAGAAAATTTTGGCGCAAACTGAGAACGTTTAACGAAATTACAAGGTTAAGTTTGGCTTGATGGGTTTGTGTTTAGTAGGCAAGCAAAGCAACGCATATTCTAATAAAAAAAAGGAGAGAAACATTATTGAAGAAACACCAATTAAAAGAGAAGGGGTCTCAGATAATTCCCCAAATGATCATGCGTATGCGGTACCCTTGAAAAACGAACAAAAAAGTAAATATAAATATTAGTTTATATTTCTAGAAAGATAATTGGACTTTATATCTTAACCAAACACAAGCTTTTATCATCAAAGGTTTATTTAAGTTCTGTTAATAAAAATAGTAGTAAAAAATTTAGCTTCAAGGAAAATTAATATTAAACCTTCGAGGAATAATATCCTCAAAGTATAAGACCTCTACTATAGGCACTGCACAAGCAATCATCGGTTTTTAACTAGTAACTTACAGCTGTTATTACACATACGTTTTTATCATTCAAACAAAGTGTGTGTTACTGAAGCAATTCTTAAAATGGATATCACCACATAAACGTAATCCGTTACCATTTCATCAGACTATATTTTTTTGAAAAATAAACCATTTAGAGGCAATTTTTTTGACAAAAAAGGCTTTCAGGTAGGTTATTTTCACGAGTTTAACATGCAAGGCAAAAGTAATCATGAAATTTGTAATATTCGACTAAAAATTACGATTAGTTCAACCAATAGCAACCAGCAGGTTTTCAAAAAAAACTAAAAAGTAATTATTTCTGGCACCATTATATTTTATGTGTTGTCTGTCGCTTATGCACCCCAAGACTACTGTTGTGTTGTGTATATTCAATTAATTTATATCTCCACAACTCTGAAATTGGTAACTCTAAAAATAGCGGAATAAAAGAGAGCTTAATGTTCCTTAAATCAACCGATATAAGTTTCCTGTCCAACTAGGGAACAAACTTGAAATAAATGTGAATTCCGCAACTAAAAGGACTCCGCGTACGCCTACGTGCTTCTGTTTCGGATATAAAACAAGATTGAAGATGGTATTTTAATCTTTCTTAACATTTTAGGTCAATTTAAATATTATTTAAATAGATAAAAAAAACTAGTAACTTGAGGGTGACGCGATAAATAAAATCTACAAATATTGAGCAAAGTATCCTAACATGAGACCTTTTTTATTCTTAACATTATATTAATATGTTTAGCAATATCGAACCTTTTACCATATACCTACACCATTTACAAGATGTTCATTTTGCATACCCCATTATTTCGGAACGCATTTATTATTATTCCTGTAAGGTGCGTTGTTGGATGTTGGGTACCCAATGAGAGCCACCCTTGTCTGTCTAATATTAGGCTATTTTATTAGGCTCCTCAGCCATTGGAAAACTGATTAAACCGTCTTATATTCCACGTTCTCTCACTCCCAAGGGATTCTTTTGGCCCCTTTGACGTGTAGTAATTCATTTGTACAGTATTCACGACTTTTCTGTTTTTACGTCTTAAGGCAGAATAAACAACTCTTAATGCTAATACACCTAAAAAGTTGCGATTTATTGGTAAGTTGGTTTATCTAATATATTAAGGACCTTATCCCTATCTAAAAGAAGACTTGTGATAAGTTTAGCTATAGGCATATAAATCGTTAAAGAATCAAAAATCAATTATAATTAACCCTTCTGGTCAAAATTTACCTAAAAACGTATACTAAGAAAATTTTGAGGGATGCTGGGACACTTATTTTAGCCTATCATTACAATGGTCAAGGGCGCTAGACGTCGCTGCATGGGACTTTGTACCAAACGCTGACGGTTTAGTTCCAGTAGAATCTGCAAAAAGCTCGATAGTTTAATTCCCATTTAAAAAAAAAGTGAACGGTTTGAAGGATTTCCAAGTGTACCTAGTATCGAAAGACGCCCGACTGCGCGTTTCGACGGTTGTGGCACTGGTTTAGTTTAGTAAAAATCTACCTAGTTTTATTCCTCATCCCAGGGAAGACTAACCCCTTACATTATTGAAGTCGTCGGTGGTAATGCTCAGCTATTTTCTAGCCTAGTAAGACCACCTAATATCAGACATACCCATACTAAAGTAAAATTAAAAGCAAGGGGCCAAAGATGTAAACAATCAAATGCACACATTGATCACCCAATCAGTGCAGGGACTCGGCAAGAAGCTACAATTTAACGACGATTTGGCCAATGGGAAGCGAGGCGTGCGGCAATCACGATGTTTACGTCTGGCCTCTGGGATTTGCCCTGACTTTAGGCACCCGATTTGAAATATGAAAAAATTGAGTTTTTCATACTCATATTTCAAATTTGCGGACACAGTGATATATTTTGGCATCCGAAACTATAGAGCATGGACAATAGACATTATTACTTGAATTTAGTTACTACAGAACAATACAATGTTAACGTTAAATATCATGTTAAAAATAAAAGATGACTGCTTTCTTTCATATTTATAATTATTATCTTTTACACAGCTGACCCTAAAGTTAACATTTTTTTTTATATCTCCTATTTAAATATCATTCTAGAATACCTAACTAAAATGTCTAGAAAGATTAAATACCATCTTTTATCGTGTTTAATATCCGAAATAGAGCACGTAGGCTTAAGAAAAGCCCTTTTAGTTCCGGAATGACAAGGTGTATCAAATTAGACTCTCTTCTACTATATTAAAAGGCATGAAAAACGGACACCTGAAAATATTTATCAGTGTTAAAGATTGATAACATATTACACACATTGAAATAATCAAAGAGGCAAGAAATAAAACATTAACTGCATGTCCGTATTTGTTTATTATTTCAAATTTTTGTCATAAATGGTAAACGTAAATACTGTTTTTTTACTGAAAGAAATATTCCCAAAATTTCACGTGCAAATTTATAAAGTTTGCAAAAAAGCGAGAAAACATCAAACTGTTGAACTAACAAAGAATTTAAATTGTTTTTTGAGTATTTAAGATCCATCATTGGTATTTTTTAGCTTTCTTAGAATAATGTGTGACCTCCTAGGTTAATTATAACTGCATCTTCGTGGCATACTCAATATTAACTCATCAATGAAATTCTGCTCTATTTGATTCCAATCAGTTGAAAGCCACACTGAGAAAAACCGGCCAATTAAACTGTGTTGCTAACATTTTTCTAATTGTCATAAGTAATTTTTTATTTAGGGCTAGAAAATCGTTTATTTAACGTAAATAATAGCTTGTTGCTAATAATTATAACTAGAGTTTAACAAATGGGGGTAATTCCAGAGACGGCTTCTAACCTAGTTGGAAATAAAATTAGGATTCGATTTGAAAATAAATTACAAATATTTATTTACCCACATTGTGTTATTTGAAAGTGCGAGATACGAAAATATCATACAGGGTGTCTGAAAAGTCTTAGCATGGGCAAATATCTTTACTATTAATAAAGATAGCAACACCAAATTTTAGTTGTACCTTATTGGTTAGTAAATCTACTTTTGTACGTAATTTGACTCTTTCAACCCCCTTGGGAGGTTACGCTAGCGAGTTGAGGTCCAAAATTTTGGATGCAAACCTATGCCGTGTGGCCTCTTCGTTTAAAAGTCTTCAAAAAAGAAACATTGTTTTAGTATTTTAGTATTTATTTATTATTGTAATTCATTTTTAAATGGCAAGCCTATAAAAATTATAACTCGTAAATCGTATAATCGGGCGGGGCACAAGTCGACCATTAGTCGGCCACTTGTGCCAAACAGTACAAGTCGGCGCTGCTATTTTTTGTTTTGTAGGGCACTTTTTTCTAACTTTTTTCCAACTTTACTTCTTCATTTGTCGTTTTTATATGTTTTGTTTTTTGACATCTGCGCAGTAGACCAAAATGCGTACCACGCGCAAACCGAGCGTGCTAGACATGCGCACGGAATTTCAGGAGTTGGACTTTGGTGTCTACATTTGAACCCATTCATTTTTCAGCAGTAGTTAAGGTACCACTACGTATTTAACTTTATAACTTTGTTCCCAAGTTTTTTTCGACTTTATTTTTCATTTTTTGCCATGTGCGCAGTAGACCAAAAAGCGTACCACGCGCAAACCGAGCGTGCTAGAGATGCGCACGGAATTACAGGAGATGGACTTTGGTGTCTACATTTGAACCCATTCACTTTTAAGAATATATCTCCAGTAGTTAAGGTTCCACTGCGAATTTAGACAACAAAGTACATCCCCTGAAATTTCGTGCGAATGTCTAGCCCTCTTGGTTTGCGCGTGGTACGCATTTTGATCAATGGTAAAACTTTTTCCCCAAGTTTTTTTCGACTGTATTTTTCGTTATTTGTCACCGCGCAGATAGCAAAAAAAGAAAAATAAAATCGAAAAAACTTGGGAAAAACGTTATAAAGTTAAATACGCAGTGGTACCTTAACTACTGGAGATAGATTCTTAAAAGTGAATGGGTTCAAATGTAGACACCAAAGTCCATCTCCTGAAATTCCGTGCGCATGTCTAGCACGCTCGGTTTGCGCTTTTTACGTATTTTGGTCTACTGCGCACATGGCAAAAAACGAAAAATAAAGTCGAAAAAACCTTGGGAAAAAGTTATACAGTTAACTACGTAGTGGTACCTTAACTATTGGGGATATATTCTTACAAGTGAATAGGTTCGAATGTAGACACCCAAGTACATCTCCTGAACTTGCGTACGCATGTCTAGCACGCTCGGTTTGCGCGTGGTACGCATTTTGGTCTACTGCGCAGATGTCAAAAAACAAAACATATAACAACGACAAATGAAGAAGTAAAGTTGGAGAAAAGTTAGAAAAAAGTGCCCCACAAAACAAAAAATAGCAGCGCCGACTTGTGCTGTATGGCACAAGAGGTCGACTAATGGTCGACTTTTGCCCCGACCGATTATACGATTTACGAGTTATAATTTTTATAGGCTTGCCATTTAAAAATGAATTACAATAATAAATAAATACTAAAATACTAAAACAATGTTTCTTTTTTGAAGATTTTTAAGGGAAGAGGCCACACGGCATAGGTTTGCATTCAAAATCTTCGACCTCAACTCCCTAGCGTAACCCCCCAAGGGGGTTGAAAAAGTCAAATTACATAAAAACGTAGATTTATCAACCAATAAGGTACAACTAAAATTTGGTGTCGCTATCTTTATTAATAGTAAAGATATTTGCCCATGCTAAGACTTTTCAGACACCCTGTATGATATTTTCGTATCTCGCACTTTCAAATAACACAATGTGGGTAAATAAATATTTGTATTTTATTTTCAAATCGAATCCTAATTTTATTTCCAACTAGGTTAGAAGCCGTCTCTGGAATTACCCCCATTTGTCAAACTTTAATTATAACTAACCATTATAAAGTCGTTTACTTAGTGCAAGTGATGGACTTCTTGCCATTATTATCTTAGTGTTATTAAAAAATAATAATAATCGTTAATAATCGGATTACTTGTGGTAATTCTCCCCTATAATTGCCACAAGTCATCTCTGGCCCATTCGACTCGCTTCGTGCAACTTCGGTGAGCTAAGTGAGCGTTCGGTATACGTTGGCGTCCGACTTGTGTTTTGTTTTGATCTGAGCTGCATAGTGGCAAGACGATTTTAACAGGTAGCAACGCATAATGAATGGCCTATCGGAAGTTATTAACGGAATGGGGCTTGAACCTGTTTACACAAAAACTTTTTCGGTAAGTTGTTATTAAAGTAAGTAAATGTTACAATATTTAATGACCTAATTAGGTACCCATATCTCTTTGTGTATCTCGTATTCATATATCAACATAGGTACCGACATCTGCTTTAGTAAATTAAAATTGGTATTTTTTTACGTAAAAGAACATTTTAATGATTGGTTAAAAATGGAATGTTTATTTTTAAAGTTATATAAAGAGTTACTGTTTTTTCGTGCGAATGGGGAATGTCACAAGCCAACCTCGGCTTCTCTGATAACCTCTCTGGTCAGTGGCCAAATAGGTTTGAAAAAACCAGAGAAAAATAAAAGAAAAAACCTTCATTTGAAAGTTACTGCTCGTCAACGCTAGTCCTATTACGTATTTACATATATAGGTGAATCGTGTATTTTTAAGATTCAATTGCTAACATTTTTAAATTTTTTAGTTAATAAACCGGTTTCCCCGTTGCTTCTAAAGAATTTAGGATCTCACCAGGGGCATTATTTCAAATTTGCCTTAGGGGGGGGGGGGGGGGGCAAACCATTTCCTATTCAGGTTTCTACCCGGCTTTTTAGCTAATTTTCCACAATTGCTCGTAGAGCCTTTAGGACATGACCATGAGGCATAGTTAAATTTAATTCATTAAAGGGATTAGTTTTGCAGTTGCTTCTAAAGCATATGGAAACCACTGTTTAATTTAGTGTTTTTACGGGTTTCACAGTTGCTCGTCGAACCTTTAGGACGTATCAAAAGCATCGTGAAATTTCTTTTTTATTAAATCGATTGATTTTACAGTTAAAATACGATTTTATGTTTAAATTCTACTTAAGATTCTAAAAGTATTCTGTATTTATGATATGAAACACAATGCTTGGGTTTCGAAACACTGATATTTGAGAAGTGATCAGTTTTGCTCCGTGACAGCTTGCAACATTTAAATGGTGCAGAGCAGAGAAAAACCGCTTGTATATCCCTATCCTAGTTTTTATTCTCTACCTAACAATGTCATCATCCGGTTTAATCGGAAGTCCAGTCGGAAGTAAAAACTTGGACTTTTGGTCAGTTCTGGTTAAACCGAATTTATTTTGAGAATGTAGGTATAGGTATCGAAGTAGGGACATGTAACTTTTTTTTAAATGTACCATTTATATGCTACGTTGTCAAAGGTCTATAAATATCGATTTTCTAATATCAGTGTCTCCTAACTATTAAATTTACTCGTACTTAGGTTTTAACCAAACATGAAATTTGATAATATAATATACAGAGGTTAGGCTGTCCCATTTTGTAAGATATCCTGCACAATCAGTTAATTTTTTTTTGATGCGTACGTTTCAATAAGTTTACTTTTACGTAGGTGTTAAGTTTATATTATCCTTGCTAATAGGGAAATTTTGATCTACTAAAATTATTTAATTTGCAAATTGTTTACTGTTTCATGATTTGTAATGATGTTATTGGTCATTCTGTAATTGATTAAAAAAATAGCCAAAGTCCAAGTAAGCTTTAATGCCATAGAATTCAAAATTTTGTTGATAAGGCATCAATCGAACCTAATCTTAGTAGCTTTACTAAGTATTAACAACGATTCATCAACAACTAACTCGTTGGTATCAAATAAATAAATTCATAGATATTTTATAATTTTTAGGAGAAGAGATTACAGACGAAGTTTTGAATTTATTGATGATGAAACAACCAAAAAATTATTTATGGGCCAAGATTAATTTTCTCCGGTAAAGTTAGAGAATATTTGAAAACCAAAGTGCAGGAAGCAGAAATTAGAAAGTATCTCGGAAACTAAGAACAGCACTGACAACGTAGCATAAATTATGACTTAAACAGGAAGCTTCTCTCTAATTTAATTGAGCCCACAGCGATTACCGTTTAAGAGATAGCAATACTACTATCACTAAAATGGACGTCTTGTATAAAGTTATTCTTAATAAATGAAACATAATATTAAACAGCGTATGTGTTTCCAATCTTGGCTACCAAGTTACCAAAAAAACTTTTTATGCCATTTTAGTAATAATCTTGTAGCTGGTCATAATAAAAATATATTTTGGTATTTTTATTGCCAATTCTTTCCTCTGAAGGAGAACCGTATTTCCGATTTCATACATAATAGACACCTACTATTTCTGGCTAGCTGTTGAGGGTTTCTATTTTAATCATTTGTTTTAAAAGCTAAAAATAAGAGAAATGTGAAAAATGAATTAAGCGCAACCGTACTATGGTAATAAAGCGAATATATAACTAATTTTTAATACTAGCAGCCAGTTAGCTGTTTACTTGCTATAATTAAGGCATCGACTAGTAGCAATTAAGTCCTATACTAGCTACTAATAACATACATACCTGTGATAAATAAAGTACATTACTAGTGGCTAATAGCCTGAACATTGCTGTATACAGTTAAAATACTAATCATAAATAACCAACTATTAGCAGCTACTAATATTTTACTCGTGGCAACTGAACTAAATACTAGCCACTAATAAACATTAACTAGCATTAACGATGAGCATACTAGTGACAATTAAAGTGTCAACTAGTGGTTACTATTCTCTATACTTGCCACTAATAAACATTAAGTAGCCATAAACAACGAGCGTACTTGTGACAATTCTAGCGTTAACTGGTGGTTATTATTTTTGATACTTACCACTAATAACATGACTATTTATGATAACTAATGTTAGTACTCGTAGCTACTAAACTATGAACTACTAGCAAGCAATCTGTGTTAGCAACCTAGTGTTTGCTACCCTAAGTACAGAAAATACTTGTCACATATCGTATACAACTTTTTACTTAGGATAATTAGATTTTTACTTATGGTTAATAAAAAATTTTCTCGGTGCACTAACGCCTACCTAACGTGTCCCACAAATGTTCTATGGGTTTCTGTTTCGGTACAGTCTTTTTAAACCTCAAATATAATTAAAAAAAATCCAATGACTAAAACTTTCTACTAACACGTTTTTTTCTCTGTAATGTAATGTAACATTTGTCTATAAAAAATAATAAATAAAATACTTAAAAGTGTTCATTTTTTTCCCAGGGTGTGCCAAATTCAACTTTTTGCAAAATACTTTAACACTGCTAATGCCTAAATGACAAAATATAATATGCAGTGACCATTGTCAATGTTCATTGCTTGGTAAGAAATCAATCACTACTTGTATACCTTGTATATTCTAATATTTATATACCCCGTATACTACAATATTAGGTGCTGTTAAGATTGCATTATCATTGAAAAAATTACTAATTAATTAATTAGTTCCATATTTAATAGTTAATATTAATTCGCAGTAACAAGCGCTGAGATAAAATTGTTTACATCGAACGAGTCATTTAAAATTAAGTGAGTGATATTATTTATTAAAGTGTGTACACGCACACGTCACATACGCAGTTATGGGTGTAACCTTAAAAAAAGAAAAAAATTAACAAGGACCACAAACAGGAGCCAGTACTCCCATTTGTGGCTTCAGCCAAAAGACCCCTTTTTGGGGGCAACAATTAGCATCGCCGACGGAGGCAACTATAGCCACCTGCCGTGGTATCCTATAAGCCCAAGCAAAAGGAAAAAATGCTAGAAACTAGCGCGGATCGATACATAAAAAAAGAGGAAAATTATTGTGGGAATGTCCGCTAAATGAACAGAACAAAATAAAAAGTTAGAATGGTAACCCGTACGACACGTGTTTCTGCTCATTGGCTTCATCAGGCCCACGTATGTGACCGTGCCTCTCAACATAAATCGAGACGCACACGTCACATCCGCAGTTACGGGTGTAACTTTAAAAAAAGAAAAAAAAAATAACAAGGACCACAAACAGGAGCCAGTACACCCATTTGTCGCTTCAGCCCAAAGACCCCTTTTTTGGGGGCAACAATTAGCGTCGCCGACGGAGGCAACTATAGCCACCTGCCGTGGTATCCTATAAGCCTCCTTTGTGATGTTGGTTGTTGCCCGGAAAACCCTGGGTCTCCTGTCAAAAATCCGCAAATGTGCTAGCAGATCCCTGGTCTGTCAACTCTTTGTGTTTTTTCTCAACTTCCAAGTTTTCCATCTAATAACTTGGTTATGTGCTATTGATGACACGTGTCTAGCACTACCTTGCAGACAGCTTACCCGATATTTTCTTCACTTTTTTATAAATTTTCCTGTCGTTATTTCTTTATCTTGTCTTATTCCTTGGGGTTAGAGGTTTCACGCAGGTGCTATTTGCAGCCTCCGTGGTGATGTTGGTTGTTGCCCGGAAAACCCTTGGTCTCCTGACAAAAAACCGCAAATGTGCTAGCAGGTCCCTGGTCTGTGAACTCTTTGTGTTTTTTTTTCAACTTCCAAGTTTCCCATCTAATAACTTGGTTATGTGCTACTGATGAGTGCTAATAAGCACGAAACACGTGTCTAGCACTACCCTACAGACAGCTTCCCCGATATTCTCTTCACTTTTTTATAAATTTTCCTGTCGTTATTTCTTTACCTTGTCTTATTCCTTGGGCTTAGGGGTTTCACGCAGGTGCTATTTGCAGCCTCCGTGGTGATGTTGGTTGTTGCCCGGAAAACCCTGGGTCTCCTGACATAAAACCGCAAATGTGCTAGCAGGTCCCTGGTCTGTGAACTCTTTGTGTTTTTTTTCAACTTCCAAGTTTCCCATCTAATAACTTGGTTATGTGCTACTGATGAGTGCTAATAAGCACGAAACACGTGTCTAGCACTACCTTACAGACAGATTCCCCGATATTTTCTTCACTTTTTTATAAATTTGTCGTTATTTCTTTACCTTGTTATATATATATATATATATATATATATATATATATATATATATATATATATATATATATCATCATCATTTCCAGCTGTTTCAACCATTTCCAATTATCGTGTAGCCTCCCTTACATATTCATTTTTCATTTCGGCCCATTGTTGTCTACTGTTGGCTATGCGGGCCCAGGTTAATCCTGATAATTTATTTATATCATGGTCCCATCTCAAATCTTGGTCTTTTCATGCCTCTGGGGTACCACTGTGTAATTCTTGTGGTCCATCTATTGTCAGTTCTTCTCGCCAAGTGTCCTGCCCATTGCCATTTTAGGGACTTGATCCTGTGGATGACGTCTATCACCTGTGTTTTCTGTCTTATCCACTCTATTCTCTTGCGGTCCCTCCTAGTTATTCCTAGCATGCATCGTTCCATAGCCCTTTGTGCTACCTGGAGTTTTCTTGATATGTCTGTTTTTAGTATCCAGGTTTCACATCCGTATGTCATGACTGGTAGTATACATTGATCAAACGTTCGCTTCTTTAGGTGGAGTGGCATTCTAGATTTGAATATGATTGAGTTTCTACCGAATGCTCTCCATGCTAGTTTTATTCTTCTGTCGATTTCTGGTAGTAGAGATCCCGCGATGTGTATTAGTTGACCCAGGTATGTGTATTCTTCTACTATTTCCAGTGTGATGTTGTTTACTTGTATGTCTTGTTTGTCTACCAGTTCGTTGTACATTATCTTTGTCTTGGCTAGGTTCATCTTCAGACCTACTTTATTGCATGCTGTATTTAGTTCGTCAATTTGCTGTTGAAGTTCATCAGGGTTCTTGGCGATTAGTACAATGGCATCAGCGAATCTTATGTGGTTGAGGTGTTCTCCGTCTATGCATAGACCTTTGTTGTCCCAGTCTAGCTGACGGATAATTTCTTCAAGTGTTGCCGTGAAGAGCTTTGGAGATATTGCGTCTCCTTGACGTACTCCTTTAGTTGTGGGAAATTCCGGAGATCCTTCGTATATCATGACTCTGGCTTTGGCTTCTTTGTATATGTTTGCCAGGGTTTCTATATACGGTTTGTCGACACCCTGATTAGTTAGGGCTTCTATTATAGCTTTGGGATATATCGAGTCGAACGCCTTCTCGAAGTCTATGAAGGCTAGTGCCAGTGGTATTTCATATTCTTTTGTTCGACTGATGACCTCCCTTAGTGTGTGTATGTGGTCGATTGTGCTGAAGCAACTTCTAAAGCCAGCCTATTCCCGTGGTTGTGCAGCATCTAGTGTGTTCTGTATTCTGGTATTTATGATCTTTGTGAATACCTTGTATATTATTGGTAGTAGACTGATTGGTCGATAGTTTCTTATGTCTTCTTTACTGCCTTTCTTGTGAATTAGAATTATATTGGCGCTATTCCAACTTTGTGGTATATGTCTTGATCTTAGGCAGTTAGTGTAGATTTTTGCTAGGATTTTCCATGTTCGTTTACCTGCGTATTTGATTAATTCGACCATCACACCGTCATTGCCTGCTGCTTTACCATTTCTCATGCTATTAAGCGCCTTCTCTACTTCTTCCACGAGAACTTCTGGGGTGTAGTCATTTATTCGTGGTGTCGTCACCTGGTCCTGAATTGTCTCCGGGGCCTTGTATAGTTCACTATAGAATTTGGTTACTAGGTTTATTATTTCTTCTCTATTTGTGACTCTGGTGGTGTCATTTGTTAGTGCGACTACTTGTTTCTTGCCTATGAGGAGGGATTTCTTAGTGGTCTTGTAGCTTTTTCTGTTTTCGATTGCAGTTTCTACTAGTTTTTCGTTGTACTTTTTGATGTCTTCTGCAATCTTCTTTCTTATTGTCTTGCACAGCTCAGTGTATTCTATTCTTTGCACGTTGGTCGTGGCCTTCATTTCCCTTCGTTTTCTTAGCAGCGTCCTAGTTTCATCGGATAGCTTCTTGTGCTGGATATGTTTTCTTGGATCACCTATTTCTGTGGCACAGCTTAGGATAGTTTCCATGAGCTCTGTGCTTTCTGCCTGGTCTTGTAATCTGTTGTTGAGTAGCGCCTGGTATTGCTCTGAGTTTTCGACAAGTTTATTTGTGCCTACTATTATTGTCATTGGCTTTCTGACCAGTTTCAGTCTTTCGAGTTTCGTGTTCAGTATAACTCTTGCTCTGATTAGCCTGTGGTCGCTACCTATCCGAAATTTGTCGAGGACGCTGACATCTTTTATCGTGTTCATCTTGTTGGTTAGGATGAAGTCTATTTCGTTTTTGATAGTTCCATTTGGGCCTTGCCATGTCCATTTCCTATTTGTGTTTTTCTTGAAGAATGTGTTTGCTATGGTCATATTCTGATAATGTGCGTATTGTACAAGCCTTTCTCCTCGTTCGTTCCTTTCACCAAATCCAAAGTTTCCGACTTGTTGTTCTTGGTCCTTTTGTTTTCCTATTTTTGCATTGAAGTCGCCTATCAGGTACTTGAATTGGCTTTTGTTACTGTTTAGTGCTTGAGTAACTTCAGTGTAGAATTCTTCCACTACTTCGTCTGAGTAGCTGGCCATTGGGGCGTATACTTGGACAATCTGTATGATGTATCTCTTTGATAGCCGTAGGGTTAAACTGGCTACCCGGTCAGAGATACTTCTAACATCTACTATTCTGTCTTTCCAAGTTTTATTGATTAGAAATCCGACGCCGCTTGTTTTGCCAGTTGGCGTTCCTCGGTAGTAGAAGATATTGCCCGATTCAAGTTCTATTAGCTCTTCTTCTTTGCGCCTTACTTCGCTGATGCCTATGATGTCCCACTTAATATTTTCTGTCTCTTTTTCCAGCTCCACGATTCTGGTCTAGTTTAAGAGTGTTCGGCAGTTGTAAGTTGCAATAAATAGCGATGTTGTTTTGGGTGGGTAGTGATTTATATATATATATATATATATATATATATATATATATATATATATATATATATATATATATATATATATATATATATATATGTATATATATATATATATATATATATATATATATATATATATATATATATATATAGGGTGGTCAAAAAAGTTTGCAACAAATGGAAAACTTTTTTATTTGACGTTTCTCAAAAAATTTTATTCTTGAGACAAGTTGGTGCTTGTTTCAAAACCTTTAAATACCATGACAGTTTTTCTAACATTTGCGTACTAAGGTCATAAATTATAAAAAAGTGAAAATCGCCGAAGAATAAACTACCTCTATTTTTAAAAACTGACGAAAACTTTACTTAGAAAAGTTGCTTAGGATCTCATAAAAGTCCCAAATACAAAATTTGAAGTTAAAATTGTAAAGAAAAAAGTTTGCAATATTTTTCACAATTTTATATCGCCCGAGTACGGCTCTGGCTCGTTTTATTTTTTTAAATGCGCGACTCTTATTCATGCGACGAAAAAATATTAAAAGAATAATTTTTGTTAAGTTCTACTAATTAGTTTTAATGATTAATGTTTTTTATAAAATTCTACTTTTTTTTTGTGTCAATGAGAATTTTCTGGAACAGTGTGCAACAAAATTCGCAAAAGGCAGTTTAATTAAACTAGTTGTGCTATAAGGAACACGTCCAAACCATTACTGCAGCAATTTTCTCTATACTGTTGCTCCCTTTAGCATAAATTTGGTTACCCATATTGCTTTTTAGTATTTGTAAAATACCTTACACCTTTGAGTCCGTCGTAATCCAAATTAAAGTCTTATAGATTAGTAAATTTAGATTTAATTTAACAAAATAATAATATTGACGAATTTTACAATATTTTATCAGAAGACACTATAGTTTTTTTGTTACAAGGTTATATTTATGGTTAAAACAATAATGAACAAAAAATAAAAAAAATTAAAGAATTATTTACAATCCTTGTTGAGTCTCAGTGTGACCACCATGTCTCT
Organism: Philopedon plagiatum; assembly: GCA_963971165.1. Lineage (NCBI taxonomy): Eukaryota > Metazoa > Arthropoda > Insecta > Coleoptera > Curculionidae > Philopedon > Philopedon plagiatum. Next base: position 94,181,116 of record OZ020191.1, read on the forward strand.
CTATACACTTTATTGTACGCAGCCTAAGCTCATTAAGTGTTGAAATTAGCATACCACGTGGTATTTCTGCCGCACAAATTCTTATTGTATTTTCGAGTTCTTCTAAGTTTTGAAAAGGCCTATTTTTATAAACCTTTTCCTTCAGATATCCCCAAAGAAAAAAGTCTAAAGGTGATAAGTCTGGTGAACGAGGTGGCCAGTTAAATTCCGAATACCTTCCTATCCACTGCTGGGGAAATGGGACATCAAGCCAATTAGAAACCTGCCCAGTACTATGCGCTGGGCAACCGTCGTGTTGATACCACATCTTTAATCGAATATTTATAGGCAAGTCTTCAATAAAATCTTGGACTACAGATTCCAAAAAGGCATAATATCGTTCTCCGTTTAGAGTGTCTCTAAAAAAATATGGCCCCACTAACTCTCCATTAAAAATTCCACACCATACATTGGTCTTTTGATATTTTTGATCCCTATGATCAATTACAAAATTTGGATTGACGTCTGCCCACCACCGATAATTCTGGCTACACACAACACCGTTCGTGGTAAAGGTTGATTCATCCGTAAAAAGTATGTAGTTGGGGAAATCATGATTTTCTTCTATTTGGCCCTGTATCCATGCAGAAAATCCAAATCTCTGATGGTAATCAGTATCATATAATTTATTCACATATTCGGGTTTATATGAACGAAAACTGTTTTTATGTAATATCATCTTAACCGATGTTACTCCTACTCCTACCTGGTCAGAAATTTTCCGAGTAGATATTTGGGGTGACTCAACTACAGTCTGCAAAACAGCTAACTCATTTTCTTCTGTTCTGGCAGTTTTTTCATGAGGTTTTTTATAACTACTTTCCAGGGACCCAGTTTCTTTAAACTTCTGCAACAATCTTTGCATGGTACTAAAACTGACATATTTGTCAGGATGGCGCATATTGAAAATAACGGCAGCTTCTCTCACTGTTTTATAGTTATCGCCACAAATCAATATAATTTCTGCTTTTTCCACCAAAGACAAATTTGAAGCTGGCATTTTAAACTGATTTTACTATGAAAAGCGTCTTTATGACTTTCATTTATAAAAATGACAGCTACGGCAAGATACCATCCTAATTTAAAACAAATGCATTCCAAGCCAACTAATAAAAATATTCTCTATGAATCGAACTAGAAGTGAACTAATAGGGGTTTATTTTGTTAAAATTATGCATAAAATAAAGATACTGATACAAGGTTACACCATTTGGCTTAAGATATTATTATTTGCTTAAATTAAATCCAAATGTATTAATTTATGAAACTTTAATATGGTTTATTATTCACAAATGGGAGGTATTTTACGGATACTAAACACCAACATGGCTTACCAAATTTATGCAAAAGAAAGCAACATTAGAATAAATTGCTGCAATTAGACTTTATTCGTGTTCCTTACATTACCACTGGTTTGTTTAAATCTCCTTCGGAGATTTTTGTTGCACACTGTTTCAGAAAATTCTCATTGAAACAAAAAAACAAGTTGAATTTTATAAAAAAAATTAATCACTAAAACTAGTTAGTAAAACTTAAAAAAAATTATTCTTTTAATGTTTTACCGTCGCATGAATAGGAGTCGCACACTTAAAAAAATAAAACGAGCCAGAGCCGTACTCGGGCGATATGAAATTGTGAAATATATTGCAAACTTTTTTCTTTACAATTTTGACTTCAAATTTTGTATTTAGGACTTTTATGAGATTCTAAGTAACTTTTCTAAATAAAATTTTCGTCAATTTTTAAAAATAGGGGTAGTTTATTCTTCGGCGATTTTCACTTTTTTATAATTTATGACCTTAGTACGCAAATGTTAGAAAAACTGTCATGGTATTTAAAGGTTTTGAAACAAGCACCAACTTTTCTCAAGAATAAAATTTTTTGAGAAACGTCAAATAAAAAAGTTTTCCATTTGTTGCAAACTTTTTTGACCACCCTGTATATATATATATATATATATATATATATATATATATATATATATATATATATATATATATATATATATATATACAGTGACCGGCAAAAAGTTCGCAACATATGGGAAAAATTTTTATTAGGAGAGTATCGGAAAAACTTTCCCTTTTCTGCATGTCCGATAACCTAAAAATCGATTTTGACATACGTCACGTGACCACTGGTATAGCGTCAAATTAAAAAAAAAATTGTTAATTTACAAAAAGTGAGGTTAGTTGACGAGATATCAAAAAAAGTTATTTGAAAAAATTGCTTAGAATTAAATTCTAGGTCCTTGTGCAAAATTTTAAGATTTTATTTAAAAAAATTGGAAAATCAATTTTTTTTAAATATTTTTTTATCGATTTACAAATTTCCGGTTTTTTTCATTTAGATAGCTTGGCTAATGTAAAGCCCATGTATCTGGATGAAAATAAACGAATGTAGTAGTTTTTTCTACAATTGACAGGACAAAATTTAAAAAAACAGGGTTTCGCCGGACGCTAGCTGTTGCAATGATTTGTATCTAGCAGCAGTGTCAAAATTTTAGAGACATTTCAATGAGATTACATTGAGAAAACCTTAATCGTCTTAAATATATCTGAAGTTCGACTTTTTGTAAAGTTAAGGGGATTAAAATAGATAATAAACAAAAAATTACCTGTTTATTTAATCGAAATTTTATAAACGAAAACCAATGTAAGAGAAACTTAAAAGTAGTCAAATTTTGTACTAACAACACAAAAAATCATTGTTTTTCCTTGGGTGCACAAAATTTAAAACTCAGTATGACCACCATTTCTCTCCATACATACTGTTGTTCTCGAGCGCAACTCTCGATAAACATTTCGGAGCATTTTACGATTTATTTGCAATACACAATTTATAATGACATTATCTAAATTTTGTATATTCCTAAAGGGTCGATGTTTGTACACAGGGTTCTTTAGGTATCCCCACATAAAAAAATCTAACGGAGTCAGATCTACAATTCTACAATTGACAGGACAAAATCGAAAAAATAGGTGTTCGCCGGACGCTCGCTGTTGCAATGGTTTGAATCTAATGAAATGACTGTATCAAGATTTTATTAAGATTTTTCGCACATAAATTTAACAACCAGGTCTATTTAGTTGTACTTAAAACTACCAAAGCAGACTCTGAAATTAAAACAACCAAATAATCTAGTAGGTTAAAAACAACAGAAAAATGTCAAACAAATTATAATTTGTTTGATTTCAACCTATGTCATTGGTTTATGTCTCGCATCTTACTAAGTTTGATATTTTACATAAGTTTATTAATATTTTATTCCTTAAAATGGCACCCACACTACTTCTTCAGGAAAAGATAGAAATTATTTTAATTTCTGGAGATAATTACAAAAGCCATAGAGAAACAGCAGCAATTTTTAATGAGAGGCACCCCGATAAATCCCTCCATTATTCCACAGTATCTCGTCTAGTCAATAAATTTAAAGAAACGGGATCGGTAGAAAATCAGTATAAAGTTTCCCATGAAAAACCGGTAACAGGTGACGAAGGTTCTCTGGATGAGTGTTTGTCGATCACAGAAACACCCCAATTAGCAGTTAGTCAAATATCGGAGATCACTAACATTCACGAAAGATCTGTGCGGAGGATATTAAAAAGAAACAAATTTCATCCGTACAAACCTAAATTTGTACAAGTATTAAAAGATAGGGATTATGACGCCCGCTTCGATTTTTGTGCCTGGTTCCAGGGTATGATTGAGGAAGATTTTAATTTCCCAAAGAACGTTCTTTTCTCGGATGAAGCTACATTTACCTCTAACGGAACCGTCAGTTCACAAAACTGTAGATGGTGGGCCACCGAAAACCCAGACTTTGTAATTCAGAGTAAAGACCAATATAGTTTTAAGGTTAATGTGTGGTGCGGAATTTTCAACCTCAGAATAGTGGGACCTTTTTTCTTTAGAGACAATTTAAATTCAGAACGATATTTAGAATTTCTACAAACTGAGATATCTGACTTTTTAGACAATTTGTCATTAGCCGAAAGAAGAAATTTATACTTTCAACAAGACGGAGCTAGCATTCATTCCACAAATGAGGTGAAGAGATGGCTGGATCAAGAATTTGGAAACCAGTGGATAGGACGGTTTTCTGAAAATCCGTGGCCTGCGAGATCACCAGATCTGACTCCGTTAGATTTATTTATGTGGGGATACCTAAAGAACTCTGTGTACAAACATCGACCCTTTAGGAATATACAAAATTTAGAGAATGTCATTAGAAATTGTGTATTGCAAATAAATAAATCGTAAAATGCTCCGAAATGTTAATCGAGAGTTGCGCTCGAGAACAATAGTATGTATGGAGAGAAATGGTGGTCATACTGAGTTTTAAATTTTGTGCACCCAAGGAAAAACAATGATTTTTTATGTTGTTAGTACAGAATTTGACTACTTTTAAGTTTTTCTTACATTGGTTTTCGTTTATGAAATTTCGATTAAATAAACAGGTAATTTTTTGTTTATTATCTATTTTACTCCCCTTAACTTTACAAAAAGTCGAACTTCAGATATATTTAAGACGATTAAGGTTTTCTCAATGTAATCTCATTGAAATGTCTCTAAAATTTTGACACTGCTGCTAGATACAAATCATTGCAACAGCTAGCGTCCGGCGAAACCCTGTTTTTTTTTTTAATTTTGTCCTGTCAATTGTAGAAAAAACTACTACATTCGTTTATTTTCATCCAGATACATGGGCTTTACATTAGCCAAGCTATCTAAACGAAAAAAACTGGAAATTTGTAAATCGATAAAAAAATATTTAAAAAAAATTGAGTTTTCCAATTTTTTTAAATAAAATCTTAAAATTTTGCACAAGGACCTAGAATTTAATTCTAAGCAATTTTTTCAAATAACTTTTTTTGATATCTCGTCAACTAACCTCACTTTTTGTAAATTAACAATTTTTTTTTTAATTTGACGCTATACCAGTGGTCACGTGACGTATGTCAAAATCGATTTTTAGGTTATCGGACATGCAGAACCGATCCCCCGGAAAAGTTTTTCCAATACTCACCTAATAAAAATTTTTCCCATATGTTGCGAACTTTTTGCCGGTCACTGTATATATATATATATATATATATATATATATATATATATATATATATATATATATATATATATATATATATATAACTTGCTGTAAAATCGGTTCTTACAATCAAGTCAGTACATTCTAATCTCAAAGATAAAGTACCAGTGCTTTCACAGTCGGATGTTGTATGCACAGCATCCCGTGTATCTCTTGTAATAAAACATACATTGGCCAAACTACCAGGCAACTGAAAGATAGAATTACTTCACACAAAAGTGATAGTAGATTACATAGGAACCAACACCATATGAATTATGATTCCACAAAAATATTAACTAAAGAACCTCATTACTCTAAAAGGTTATTCAAAGAGATGGCATTTATCTCCCAAGATGATAACTGTATTAATAAAAAATCTGACATTAATCACTTAAGTGAAATATATGCATATTTACTTCATCTAGACAAAGAATCTAGTCATAATAATATTACTCCTAATAACATAACATAATTAAATTCCTCTCATTGTTCTTATTAAATAAATAATCATAATTTCATCATGACAATTACAAATTTAAATTAGTAGGTACCAACGAAGTGTAGTGTTGAAATAAATTAAATTCACGTTGCAGTAACTTAACCACTTCTTACTTTCTGACACACGCCAAAGGCGTTGAACCTAACTTTTAATACAGTGACAGGTGACATCTTTCAGATGTACGTGTCTTGTCATTGCAGTAAATTGCTTTGAATAATTTTAAATATGTTCAGCGATGATCATCTGTTTTAATTAATGATGTGTTATGTAATTTTAAAGTGTAAAGTGATACCATTTTAACAATCTACTTAAGTTACCACATAGTTTTTTAATCAATAAGTTTTTGACGATGTTAGTTTTATTTATCTCATACCCAAGCTCATGATTATGTACATCACGAATTACATTCTCACCAAAGATGCAAGTTAACTCTTAAAGTTACCAACGTTTTGTTACCTGACATAATCATAATTTTTGTAGTCTCCCTGAAGATGGAAATAAACATTTCCGAAATCTTGGAAAACCTTTAAAGAGTACTCTTTAATTTTGCTGCATTCCCCAATATTACCTAGTTTATATATATATATATATATATATATATATATATATATATATATATATATATATATATATATATATATATATATATATATATATATATATATAAATATATATATATATATATATATATATATATATATATATATATATATATATATATATATATATATATATATATATATATATATATATATGTTGCGACGCACTTTGTTCCATAAAAGTGTTTGATTAAAAACCGTCAAAGATACTATGATGAGTATCATTGACCAAGTACTTACCGCTTATAACTTGGAAAGAACATTAAAAATAACTCTGAAAGTACTCTAAAGAAAAAAACACAGGAACAACAGGGTGTCCTGAGGGAAGCAGGTGTAGTAGAGCGCGTGCAAATTAGCCCTTGGCTCAGGTAGCCAGTTTTTTACACCGACGCAAACTGGAAGTCGTCTAGATGGTTTAGGTACCTGCTTCTCACACGACAAACCTGCTATTCATAACTTAAAATCAAAACACAGGGCGCAGTGAGCTGGATAAAAACAACTTAATAAGTTTACCCTATATACATTTATTTGTACACAAAAAAAGGAGATTACAAGTGTTTACACAAATACACAAATGTGGTTGGGCGATTTTGCCCCCGCAAATTAAATAAATGAATCAAAGAAAAATTCATGAGGAAGTCTGTCCTCACATACAAAAATCTTAAGGTGGCTCCTTAGCCCCCACCGAAGGAAAGAGTAGGATGACTCCTAGCTTCCACCAGAAAACAAAGTAATAGGGGTGCTTCTTAGCCCCTGCAGAAGAGAAGTAGGGAGGTTCGTGGCCCCTACCAAAGACCCCCTTCAACAAGGAGGATTCGATATTCCACAACTCCTGAGACAGGAACACCAAAAGGGGCAGCTATCAATGGCTTGGGCCAGGATTATTCATGCCGTTGTTGATGGCTATCCTCGAACGAAGTCGCCCAAAAATATCCTGCGTCTTGCAGAAACAAATTCTTCAAGAATTTAAACACGGTCCCTGACTTTTTAATCCAAACAAAAAACTAGAATTTCAAAACTGAAACTTTAAGATAGGGACCATGGAACAATTGCTTCGAAGGGTAGAGTGGAAGTGGCCGGCCTATGCCTCGTGTCGGAAGAATCATATGACACTTCCTCCCACCACAGACACATATCAAAATGGAGTCCTTCGATTTCCGTACTGCACTGGCAAACCCAGAGGAAATCTTATCCCGACGAGCTCTAATCCTTTTTTAAAGCTGGTCCCACAAGTTTTCAATTGGATTTAAGTCCGGTGAACATGCAGGCCAGTCTAAAATTGTGACACCTTCCGTTTCAAGGAATTCTCGAGCCACTCTGCTAGTATGAGGAGGTGCATTATCTTGCATAAAGATAAAATTATCCCCAACTGCACCTCGCCAAGGCCTAACTAACGGCTCTAACACCAAATCAACATACCTCCGACCGGTTAAAGTTTGTTGGAGATGTAGCAAAGGAATTTTTACTCCCACCATAATACCTCCCCAAAACATTACGGTTCCTCCTTTATATTTTGGGATAGATCTGACAGCTTGGAGTCTAGCTTGTCTTCCTGGAGCTCTGAGAATCCGAATTCGACGATCATCTGATCTAGGGCCAATTCTGGTCTCATCTGAAAAGAGAACATTTTGCCAATTTTCAATTGTCCAGTTTTGGTGTTGAAGGCACCAATTTAGCCGGTCAGTTTTGTTTTGCCCGGACAACTCTGGAACCCGTAACTGTCTCCTGCTGTACAACCCTCGAGCACGAAGTCTTTTTCGTCTAGTTTCAACTGAAACATTTACACCTGTAGCTTCTAGAAGTTGTCGTTTCAGCTCTGGATGCGAAACATTCGGATTTCTTCTAGCAATTTGGCACACAAAGCGGTCCTGTTGTTCAGTTGTAAATCTTTGACGACTTTGTCTAGGCCTATTCTTGAGAGTTCCTAATTACAAATACCTTGCATACGTTTTTGATACAACACCCTGGGTAACGACTACTACCTCTGCTACGTCTCTTTGGGACATTCCTTGTTCAATGAGAACAACAATTTTTCCCCTCTGCTCATCTGTCAGTCCAACATAAGGCATTATTATCTTCTTTGGACCGAAATAAAATTACAAGAGTAACGTGATTTTACTACTGAACACAAAATTTAAAAGATTAATATGTGCAGTCGTTTAATTTTTTGTTATCATGTTTATTTTTACAGCAGAAAACTTTATCTTCGACTAGCATACCACGTTTTTTCCCTACAAAATATTTTAGTCACAAATACTGAGTGATTCCATATAAGTTTGGTTGTATATACTATATATATATATATATATATATATATATATATATATATATATATATATATATATATATATATATATATATATATATATATATGGGATTTTAAAATATTGTAATGTTGGAACAATATCTTAGGTATACAGATGTATCCAGTCGCAAAAGTCCAAGGTTTAAGGGACAGTTTTGAAAATTACAGCTTGAGACATTACGTAAAATTAAGATATATAGAGATGGCTGGGAAGCAACTGATGCCAAAGGACTCCTAAAACATAGATAATGAATTAATAATAATTAATTTGAAAATAAATATATGAGAAACTATACATAATCTTTAGAGTAAAAAACGTATGCATCACAGTCCCAAGGCAACACAGCCCTAAATAGTTCCATACAGCAAGAAACAATTGTATTAGCTGCTAATAAAGCAATAGATAACATCATATGAATTATCAAATTAACACTAACACACCCGTTGTAGATAATATCATAACATCAAAACATGGACCTAGTCAAAAATAATGTAAAAATAAGGTATAAAGCACTTAGAATAATTATACCCGACACACTCTATATAATAATCAAATTCAAGAAAAGCAGAGATACTCGGTAATGACTATAGATGTGATAACAAGGGAACAAAACAACTTTCAATTAATATCTTGCAGCAGTTAACTGGCAATTCAAGATTCTTCTTAATATTTATGAATATTAATGACTAAAAAAGTTGGCAGTACCTATTTTATATTTATATCACATACTACTTATATTTTTGATTGAACACAAAATAAGAACCATTAAATGTGCTAATTACTGATTACTATATCATAAGGGACACCACACCAGAGGTTGACAACCATAAAATGTTACGCAATTTATTATTATTAATAATATACAGGGTAGTAAAGTAAACAACTAGGATAACTAAAAATGAATAGGTAACAAGTGCGAATTTAAAGTCCTTATCGAGCTTATTAAATTGAGCAGACATATCACAAACCGTTACAAAACAGCTAAAAACAGGCCCTATTTCTGAAAGCAGATATAAAACAGCCACAAAACAGCTAAAAACAGACCCTGTTTTAGGAAACAGGTATGAAACAACTGCCAAACAGCTAAAAACAGATCCTGTTTCTGGAAACAGATATAAAACAGCTAAAAAACAGACCTAGTTTCAGGAAACAGGTACGAAACAATTGAAAAATAGCTAAAAAATAGACCCTCTTTCTGGATAAGATTTTAAACAACTACAAAACAACTCAAAACAGACCTTGATTCAGGAAACAGTTATGAAACAACTGCAAAACAGCTAAAAAACAGCCCCTGTTTCTGGAAAACAGCTCCTAAACAGCTATGAAACAGCTAGTAAAGAGACCCTGTTTCGGGAAACAGCTATAAAACAGCTAAAAACAGGCCCTGTTCCTAGATAACAGCTCCTAAGCAGCTATGACACAGCTAATAAACAGGAGCTGTTTCGGGAACCAGCTATAAAACAGCTAAAAACAGACCTTATTTCAGGAAACCGCTCAAACGCTTAACCGCTCAACCGCTCAACCACTCAACAGCTAAAAAAACATATCCTGTTTCTGAAAACAGCTCCTAAGTAGCTGTGAATCAACGAATAATCAGACTTGTTTCTAGAAACAGTAATTCGTTTGAATTCGTACTCGCTAATATACAGCGTGTGTAGAATTTTACTTGACAAATGGGAAACTTTTTTATTATTGATTTTTCGACAAAAAGTTATTCTTTATAAAAAGTTTTGCTTCCTTTCAAATACCGAACGGCTTAACTAAAATTGACTTAACATATACAGGGTGGTCGGTAATTTACCTTTTTTAAAATGGCATTGTTTCTCACTGTTTCATTACTGGTTTTTCGATTAAAAGTTATGTCTAATGATAAGTTTTGGTTCATTTCAAACACAGAATAATGTAATTAAAGTTATTCAAGTCTACGCAGGGTGCTCCATAATTAATAATTATAATTTAACATAAAAAAATTAAATTTGAAAAAATTTCTTGAACAAAAGATTAATCTTCAATCAACCCGCCATTATTTTCCATACATTTAATTAAATTAGTTTTAAATCTTCGAACTGCATTTGCCAGTTGATGCCTCTTCAGGTTTTCACATTCAGTTCTTATTCTATTTTTAAGCTCTTCCCTGTCTCGAGGGCGAGTTTTATATACCCTTTCCTTTAGAGTCCCACACAAAAAATAATCCAAGGGGGTGAGGTCAGGCGACCTTGCGGGCCAATGACAAAAATTGTTGTCCTCGTTGGTTGCCCTTCCAATCCATTTATTTGGAAATTGGGTAATCAACTAGTTTCTCACATGTCTTGAAAAATGACAAGGAGCTCCATCTAACTGAAAAATTAAATGCCTCCTTTCTTCCAATTAAGATTTTCTAGTAGTTCTGTGAAATCGCCTTCAAGAAAATTTAGAAAATTGTCTCCTCTCAAGGTGTCCTCAAAAAATATCGGCCCCAACAATTTTTTCTGATAGTATACCAATCCAAACATGAATTTTCTGAGAGTACTGGCTCCTGCACTGAATTGTCCAATGGGGATTATCGGTAGCCCAGTAGCGCGAATTTTGGCTACTCACTGTACCGTTAGTCGTAAAAACGGCTTCGTCTGAAAAAAGAATTTTAAAAGCAAGTCTTCGGTCATCCATCATAAATCCTAATATTAGTGCAGAAAAATCTAATCTCCAAACTGAGTCTTCTGGTAATAAAGTATGCGTGAATTTTGGTTTAAAAGGTCTAAAATTATGTTTCTTAAGAACAAACCTTACAAAATTTATTCCCAAATCAAGGTCACGTGACATTTGCCTTAAACTTATTTTTGGATTTTCGTGAATGCATAACAAAACTTGAAGTTCGTTATCTTCATTGTGTTGGCCATATTGAATATAGTTGTTCCTGTTATGATCCCGCACCTTGAAAAACTTTGGAGAACACTGCTTAAAACTTCTCAGAACGTTCGCTAGTGTTTGATGGGAAATATCTGGTCGTTCGGGATGATTTAAGTTGAATTCTTCAGCAGCTTCACGCGTAGTGCGGTAGTTATTTCCAATAATTAATGCAATTTCAACCTTTTCTTCATTGGACAAATGCATCTTGATCTCAAATGATATTCAAAATTAGGTAATCAACTATGACAGTTTAAATTTGACTTTCAAAGTACACAACTGGTGCTGATTTTTAAATCAGGTGTAGGTAAATTAGAAATTTGGCGAAAGTAGGTTTAAAAAAAATTTACAAAATTCATTCTAGCACACACACTGAGAGGAGACAATTTTCTAAATTATTCTGGGTTTGAAATGAACCAAAACTTATCATTAGACATAACTTTTGATCGAAAAACCAGTAATGAAACAGTGAGAAAAAATGCCATTTTAAAAAAGGTAAATTACCGACCACCCTGTATAAGTTAAGTCAATTTTAGTTAAGCCGTTCGGTATTGGAAAGGAAGCAAAACTTTTTATAAAGAATAACTTTTTGTCGAAAAATCAATAATAAAAAAGTTTCCCATTTGTCAAGTAAAATTCTACACACGCTGTATAAACAATATATACTATTTTCTTTTAAAATAATATAAATGCTGTTAAAACAAGTGTTCGGACTTGTAGGTCGGACATATGTATTCCCATGTATTTCTCGACGCTGAATCCGATCCCGAGCTCAGAAATGGCCCTCCACGTCTGGAATTAACCCCAGGGGCCAAAGATGGCCTCTATAGGGCCTGAAAGATGGATTCCGGGATGAGGCGAGGTCGAAGGTGCATGCTAAAGCCAAAGCCGGATTTGTGGTCGAAAAGTTTATGGCCAACTGAAATTCCTCTTTTGGAACCGGGAAAATTACCCCTTAGGGGCCGGAAAATCGTGTTTCGGACGTCGCAATCGCAACGGTGGTATTTTTATGTACTCTCAAATTCTGGAACTCAGACTGTGCTCGAAAAGTTTATGGCCAACTGGAATTCACCGTTTGGGACCGGCAAAATGACCCCTTAGGGGCCGGAAAATCGTATTTGGGACGTCGCAATCGCAACAGTGGTAGTCCCATGAAAAAATACCCCCGACAGGGGTATTTTTTCATGGGACATTTTGTGGCCGGAAAATTACCCCTTAGGGGCCGGAAAATCGTGTTTCGAACGTCGCAATCGCAACAGTGGCAGTCCCATGAAAAAATGCCCCTGACAGGGGTATTTTTTCATGGAACTACCACTGATGCGATTGCGACGTCCGAAACACGATTTTCCGGTCCCTAAGGGGTCATTTTCCCTGTCCCAAACGGGGAATTCCAGTTGGCCATAAATTTCTCGAGCACAGTCTGAGTTCCAGAATTTGAGAGTACATAAAAATACCACTGTGGCCATTGCGACGTCCGAAACACGATTTTCCGGCCCCTAAGGGGTCATTTTCCCGGTCCCAAACGGGGAATTCCAGTTGGCCATAAACTTTTCGGGCACAGTCTGGGTTCCAGAATTGAGAGTACATAAAAATACCACTGTTGCGATTGCGACGTCCGAAACATAATTTTCCGGCCCTAAGGGGTCATTTTCCCGGTCCCAAACGGGGAATTTCAGTTGGCCATAATCTTTTCGACCACAAATCCGGATTTGGCTTTAGCATGCACCTTCGACCTCGCCTCATCCCGGAATCCATCTTTCAGGCCCTATAGAGGCCATTTTTGGTCCCTGGGGCCAATTCCAGACGTGAAGGGCCACTTCTGAGCTCGGGATCGGATTCAGCGTCGAAAAACACATGGAAAAACATATGTCCGACCCACAAGTCCGAACACTTGTTTTTTTTGTGGGGCTGTGTAATCAGACATTTCTCTGGTAAAAAAATAAGCATTTAATCTATTCCCTTTTCGGGCTGAATTTAAAATAAAAATTTTGTCCAAAGATCTTTAAAACCTGCACACGTAGGTACAGACTATTTTCTTTTGACATAACGCTATCAATATTACTAGACATAATTAGTTATTTATTTCTTAGAAATATGTAAATAATTCGGCTCTTTTAAACTCGGAAATTAAAATCGAAATTTTACACAAATGGGTTTTAATACCTACTCACGCACAAACTATTTTCTTTGGACCGAATGAAAGCTAATAGAAGATGTTTTTGTAGATTTTTATTTTTCAGTTGCAGTTCAAACAGTAAAAATACTTACCCAAAATTAAATAAAACGCTACGATATCGGTCTTTAGCAATGTGAATAAAGAAGATAAACCGGAGATGGATATGGAGACTTCAGTAATGTTAGATACATTTATTCAATGTATGTTAACACACAATCAATTATTGTTCCAGTGCTCCAAGTAAACTTAAAACTATTAGGGAAATAATTCATAGAAATGTATCTAGATGCCTTAAATAAAAATATTGTATTGTCTTATTATTTTATTAACCTCTTTGTGAAGAACCAGATTACTAATAAGCAAAGTCGCAACGTATAGCTGAAACTATGTCGCAGGATCTGGTTGACAGCATGAATCACTCAAGTGCTCAATATACTCTAGCATATTTGGGACAAAGCTTGAATGCCGTTGGCGGTAAAACTCGCACCATAATCCAGTTCGGATGTTTGGAATAAAACCTGTTTTAAGAGGTGGTGGTGATGGTGGGAGTGCATATTATCTTACTTAAAGTCCTCCAATACTGGAGACTGTTTAGAAGTTAGTTCAACACCGTTGGATTTGAGCCTACTAAGCTTACAACATGTCAAACGAACGCCAGGAAGTTTCCATCGATCTTCAAGGTTACCCTTTGGCCAGTGGGTTTATACCGAAGGAGTTGGCTGTGTATGATGGTGTTCGATTTTGCAGTTTTCTCTTCAAACCTCCGTATGGCAGAAAATTGTTAAAGCGAGAATAGAAAGAATGCCATGGCCTAGTGTGGGAGCCTGGCAGTCTGGACTTGAATCATATTGAAAGTGTTTTACATGACATCCGTCTTCGGTATGACTACCCTAAATTTCTGGTTAAGGGTGACTTAAAAGCAACTTGTTTAAAGCAGATTTTTGATTATTGTTTTATATTAATTATTCCTTTAAAGGCTGAACCTAAATTAAGTAAATATAAAAAAGTTGAGGAAAGTTTTCATCATAAGGACTTTAATGTTTGGCATGTAATAATGTTAAGTTATTGTATAATTTCCGACATTGTATTTTAAATGATTTGGAATAAAAGTATACAACATACTTGTTTGCTTTATTTCTTATTATAGTTCTATTAGCCTAAGTAGAAAGACGTAAAATGGCTGGCCGCAGTGTAGATTGCACTGATTGCTTGGCGATGCCTTTGACTTCATTCGTACTTTTGAAGAAAAACTGATGACGTTTGCAAATTGGACCAATAAAGTTAGTCCTAAAGATTAAGCATAGGCTTGTTTCTATTACACCCAGCAATTAGATATTGGTCAATGTGCATTTTGTCATTGCGAGTTCACTGATTGGAAGGAATGAGATGATCCGCTAGGCTAGCGGCGCTAGCCGATCACTACAAGCAATCTAAACATTGTCAGTTAGCTACAGTATTGTGGATAGTCGAAAGGCCCTTTTGAATCATCCAATTCTTTTCACGCTCCAGCCAGTAAGGCATGGACGTAATAAGCCACAACTCGCGAACGAGTTGACAGATTGATCTCGGGTTTTTTCCAAACGACGTCTGACATGATTCTGAACACGTGGCATATGCCAAATTTGATTTTAACATGTGACAGTGACATATCTTAAATGACAAGTACACACAATGACAAGTCGCAGCTGTCATATTTTTTCACATGTCGTATAACGTCATCCTCACCACGTGACGTATGTCAAATATTAATGCCACAGTAGTTAATGCCCAAGTAGCTAAGGCCGAAGTAGCTATCGCCCAAGGGTGTAACCATTGACATATGACGTATGACAGATGACGCCTCACAGGTGACGCGCGCCTGTGCAGCTTGTGCGTCTGCGCAGAAGGTAGTGTACTTTTAATGTAAAACATCCCATCTCCTACTACTAGGGAAGACATTAAAGAGCCGCATTGTATAATAAAATTCTCAAAATTTGTCACGTATACGTACGTGGATTTATTAGTTTGCAACTACAAAATTAAATAGTTAAACGTGGATTTCTTTAATTTTTTTTATCAATAAAGGAGGTTCTTTATTATCGCGCATTCTACAATTTTTTTGTTTATAACAACCGTAAACAACCACAATATTTTGAGCTGGGTGAAACGATAACAGAGGGTGGCACTGTTTTATAGCCGTGTAAATATTTACTTCTTTGGCAAAAAACGACAAGCTTTTAAAGTGCTAAAGCTCGCTGCTTGTTATTTCATCCTAAAATAACGCGAACTTGTCTACATTATCTAAAGTTTTATGTTTTTACCAACCTCCATACAGCTAAACACATATTACTAAAATTGCCGAAAATAAATACTTCTAGCAGGCTGAGCAACTGGGGCAATTACGGTGAACGGATCAAAAATGTAAAAAATATATTTGCTTACATTTTTAGGACTCCGTAGCAAAACTCGGAACCTTCATGATTTCGTCATGTGCGTCGGCCCCTCTGTCTATCCGTCCGTGTGTCATAGCTCCGTAGCTCGCACATTTTACAACCGATTAAATGAAATTTTGAAGATAGGTGGTTTCAACACAGCCAAATGTAGAGATGAAAGAAAACTTTATGAAACGAAAATATTTGATAAATAGGTAATTAATAAAATAATTATAAAAACATTTTGATTTGCACGCTTTGTTGACAAGATATTATTAGCCTGCGGAGACGTATTTAGCGGATTCGCCCTCTAACTTCATTTTTGTGGTTTTACTGAATATTTTCAGTTTTTTCTCAATCGGTTTTCATACTATTATGTAAATTATAAATTATTCCAACAATAGTATGAAACACTTACCCAGTGAATATTAGAAATCAGGATCATATGGATTCATTGTTCGTATTATAATATTCGCAATAGAGTTTCTCTTAGAATCCGTAGTTTTATGGATAGGTAACCACATTTTTTTATTATTTTGAGCATTAATGTTGTTGTCCATTCTTTCGCGCACACACGGTAAATATCTTCGCAACGTGGTTTCGAGCCATGGAGCACGAATGGCAACGTCGCAAACAGCACATGGACTTATTTTATGTCGTTAAAAATATGTAGTATATAATACGAAATACCACATAGGGGAAAATAGTGAATATAAATTATATAAAAACAAAACAACATGTGGTTCGGACCCTTTTGTAATTCTATAAACATTATATACCCAAATAATTTACAAAATGCAAGAAACAACACGGTATTCGAAAATATTTTAGATGGTTTGAACTGTAAAATTATGAACATATTATAATCTTTTTCTTATCGAAACTAAAAAATAAATAATTTAAAAATAGGTAGGTAATATAAAAGTTTTATGAATTTATATTTATATTGTAAATTTTTATGATGAATAAATTGAATTGAATATTGGTTTAGTACAATATTGTATAGGAAGGTTAGATGAAGATTTTCTTGCACTGCCTTGCACTTTTATTGAATATTATACATTATACATAGTAATTTGAGTTCTTATTGCAAAATTACACATTTAAATTAAATGTCAAAGCTTATTTAAGTTTTAAAAAATGTAAAATGTCGTACATGGTACCAATTTGAATTCTTTTTGTTGGTAAGCACTTCACTTGATCAAACCCAAACACATTGACATTAATTAGGTATCAATCGCGATGAAGAAAGGACCACTTGAGGACTAGCTATAGTAAGAGTAGCGGACAAGTTTTGATGATTTCTTTGTTGTAAAAACTTTGCTTCAAGTTCCTTGTTATTAAGGATGAAGGCACAAAGGTGAAAAAATAAGAATTTAATTTTTTTTTGGCCATGCACAAACACACAGGTTTGATAGCCTTCTGTTTTAATACAACTATCATAATTTGTTTTACAGCCAGGCACATAACATTTTTGCGGCATGTTAAAAATCAATATAAGTACATCCCCGTAGACCAAGAGAAAATAATAATACGTAGAGGCAAAAATATAAATTAAAAATTGTGCAGACATAAATTAATAGTATTTAACGTTTAGCACCTTAAAACAGTTTTAAATCCAAATTACTCGTACGCTATCTTAGCAAAACTTCCAGAAAGCCACGAACACCCTTTACATAGTATATTAATCGATTTAAAGTAGAAATGTTTATTATTATTGTTCAGGAATATCGTTGCCTATTATAGAAAATAGTATATTTAATTTACAAAACCGCCGCAGCCGTTAAACTTTACGAAACAGGTAAGTATTTTATCACGTGCGTAACACGACACGTTATCAGCTGTTTAACTGTTTCCAGCCTATGGTGCTGTCGCCGGGTCATCTACTTCGTGGCCCTCTTGTTAAAAAAGGCTATGGTAGTTTCCATTGCGAAAAATATTTTCCCCAAAAGTGGCGATGGTGTTTGTGAATATTGTAGGTTACAATATTCAAGTTACAAAGAGACGATGAAGGAAAGTCAAACCTGTTTGTAGATTCTGGTACGTTTGGCGGTAGCCACACACCCCTGCGCCAAGAAAGCCAACTGTGCTTGTTTCGTGTATGGCCACGTACGCAAACCCAATTAAACCCTAGACCTGAAATTTCCGCTAGGCCAAATAGTAACAGGATCGACACCCTAGCATCCAAAGAGAAATGAAATGAAAATATTATGGACCACTATGGTTCCAGTTCAAAGCTTCTCCAAAATGTACACTTAAAATATATAAGTCCGAATAAAAATGTAGTTACATGACTACACGTATGGATTCTACAGTCTACAGTATTCACATTCGTTACTAGAAAATTCACAAAATATACCAAAATTATAGGTCCAGCTTGGATTAACGAGGAATGGTTTTACGCTTGCGTGCTGTCAACAATCCGCTACACGTTTGCACGTTACCGGCACTATACATTCGTTCGTTCGCATAAAAAAAAAAGATTATTAAAAGGAAGTAAAACAAAGATATGGTATAAAAATTATAGGTCTGAACCTACCACCAGTAAGGTTTAGAACATTGACTCGCAAATAAGGCTTTCCAAAATAAATGAACTTTTAAGAGGTAGAGCCTAAAGCGTGCATGATAAATAAAAGGAAAAAGTGCCCCTCTGTAAAAGTCAATGATGTCAAAACCAACGGGTATGTAGTGATTCTTTAAAAGCTACACTTAGCTGTCTGAAATCACTGTAGTTGTATCCCAATCCAGTGAAACCATGAGGGAGTGTTCTTTATTCCCCTGTAAAACCTGAACAGGTCCTAAAATTACCCAGGGTCATCCTGAAATATCCTGATAAGATTTGGGGTTCTATAACCTAGCCCTGGGAGTTAGGGTAATTATTTAGATTAGTGGAAACAGCTAATTTTTTCATGAAATTTTGCACAGACCCTAATTTTGGGTCGTACAACACGAATCCGAAGTCAGTTTTTGGCGGACTCGTATGGTTTTTCGAAAAAAAATTTTTTTTTGGAAAACTTTTAGGTTAACTTTTAGGTTACCTTTTTTTTATAGATTCCTTTAAGTTTCGACACTTTCACTTAAACATATCTGTAAACTTATAATTTTTATTTTATTTCGTCACACAAAATACCACATTTAGGCAAAAATAGCTAAGAAAATTGCTTTTTTCGATAGAAAATTCCATTTTAGGCTAGTTGCCGCCATTATTTTCCTACCTGTCAACAATATATTTCTGTGTCCGGTGTTGTCACGTTTACTTATTTTTTATGGAAATGCATGCTGATGAATGCAACCATATCTGAACAAAAAGGTGTATACCCAACCCAAGCAAAACTGATCAAAAAGGTGCTCAGGTTTGCTCAGTTTTGATTGATATAGATACATTCTACATCAATCAAAACTGAGCAAACCTGACCACCTTTTTGCTCAGGTTGGGTGAGCAAAAAGGTGCTCAGGTTTGCTCAGTTTTGATTGATATAAATATATATGTATCTATATCAATCAAACCTGAGCAAACCTGACCACCTTTTTGCTCAGGTTTGCTTGGGTTAAAATTGTTAAAATTTGTGGGAAAAACGATTTGTAAATTTGGCAACAGCGCGTCTTTCCATCAGAAATTTCGAGAATGTATACCTCGGGCTGCGTGTTTATTGTCTTTCAGTTTTTTGGTTTTTTCTCTGTTTTTTTAATGTGTTTGTACAGGGTCTTCCAACGAGGACTGAACAGGGGCTCATTTTTGAGCTTCCTTGTATTTAAAGAAAAATCTAAAATAGCCAATCGATGTACTTTTTCTGCAGAATTCAAAAATGAAACCAAAAATTTATTTGAACCAGAAACAAAAGAGTTACGCTATGGATAAGGTGTTTTTTAAATGGAACATAGCTTTTTTTATACGATTTTCGGAACGAGTGATTTTTTTTATGTCCGTTCTGATTAAAATATTTAATATTGTGACAGCTATTTTTATTAAATTTTAATGTTTTATCCAGTATAATTTAACTTCAACCTGTTTGAAACATACACTAGGTAATAAAGGTAAAATCACCTTGAAATCCTTCAAAGTCAAAAAATTTGACAAATTTACTATAATATTGCCGAAAAATATTCATTAGATGAGAGATTGCAGACTGTTATCTTGTTCTACAAATGCCAAGAAAATGCAAGAGAAGCAAGGAGAAGATTTATTGCAATCTCTCATCTAATGAATATTTCATTTCGGCAATATTATAGTAAATTTGTCAAATTTTTTGACTTTGAAGGATTTCAAGGTGATTTTACCTTTATTACCTAGTGTATGTTTCAAACAGGTTGAAGTTAAATTATACTGGATAAAACATTAAAATTTAATAAAAATAGCTGTCACAATATTAAATATTTTAATCAGAACGGACATAAAAAATATCACTCGTTCCGAAAATCGTATAAAAAAAGCTATGTTCCATTTCAAAAACACCTTATCCATAGCGTAACTCTTTTGTTTCTGGTTCAAATAAATTTTTGGTTTCATTTTTGAATTCTGCAGGAAAAAGTACATCGATTGGCTATTTTAGATTTTTCTTTAAATACAAGGAAGCTCAAAAATGAGCCCCTGTTCAGTCCTCGTTGGAAGACCCTGTACATAAATTTGACTAAATATGGTTCAGAAAAATAGTGTGTAATGACTTGTATAGACGTGTTTAAATAAAAGTGCCGAAATTTAAAGAATTTCATTGAAAAACCTAACCTAAAAGTTAAAAAAAAAATTTTTGGAAAAACCATACGAGACCGCCAAAAACTGACTTCGGATTCGTGTTCTACGACCCAAAATTAGGGTCTCTGCAAAATTTCATGAAAAAATTAGCTGTTTCCAGTAATCTAAATAATTACCGAAGTTAGGTACTTTAACCTAGCCCGAAAACCCTAAAACGAAAATAACCTATATAAAATATAGGCTAAAACAGCCCTATGTAAGGAAAATCCATTCTCAGCACACGATGATAATAAAAAATAATTAAATCAGTTTGAATTTATTATTATTATTAATTAATTAATTAATTATTATTATTAATTTATATATTTACAAACCTTAAACTATATCTATACAATTTCACCTACCTTAAATTAAGGGCTTTATGGTCACCGGGAAGGACACACATTTATCGGCCTCCTGGCCATCAAGTGCAAATATTCCAAAAATCCTAACTCGTGCGTTCCTAAAGGAATCATTTCAGCGAAATTCTATTTGTCATGTGGCATTTTCCTAACTAAACTAAAGGAACAAATCCCTGGAACTCCATGTGCCTTTCACGGGGGCTGCCGAAAAATGAAAAATAATAACATCCCCTCCTATAACAAAACTGAAACACCCAAAAAATGGTATGGTTCCTATCACAGTAGGAATAACCATAAATGTCCAAAACCCAGATTTTCCCAACAAAAAATTCACCAATCCGAAAAATCGCAGGAACAGGATTGCCCTCTTCATGAGCACGAACCCGGTTAAAACTGTCACCCGAATTCGGCTTAGGGTAACACGCCTACCTTGGACAAAAACCAAGAAGAAGAAATGCCAATGCCAACGTCCTGACATTGAGCCATATATGCCAAATAGCGGACTTCATCTGTCATCCCATTTCAAAATAAATATTTTCAAAATATATAAAATTCCCAAAATAACAGGAGCCTAATCGAAGTTCAATCCAAATCCAGCTATACTAAGCTAACATGAAAAATCGACAACCAACAACTAGGTATTGTAAACAAAGAAACAATTTCATAAAGTTCCAAACCTCTACCATGAAAAACTACTCGAGCCCCCAATATCATTATTTGCCTTAGGCAAGGAATCAGAGAAAGTTTTAAGGTATTGAACCCTTATGTAATTAGCAATTAAGGTTTATAAAATCCCAAAATAGTATAGAAGTCATATTTTATTACTAAATTAGAAATGCTGTTTTCTAACTGTAACAACATGTAAGATAAAACTTTGACAGGATAATATTTTTGTAATGAGTTCTTTTGAGGACAAAACATATTCGTTATTGTTTGCCTATTCCCTATATTGGTTTTGCTTTGGTACTTTAATAAAAGAAAGGAATCACACTGGCTTTTTTAGACCACGCAGTGGTCCTAATACTACTATAAGTGATAGGCGTTCACAAATAATACATTTTGCAACAGGATGTCGCGCCGCTTGTTGAATAAATAATGAGTTCGTAACTACCACAGCTTTAATAACCAGAAAATTAGGAAATTGTTACCAACATGACGAACATGAAAGCTTAAATTTCAAATATGACTACTTTTAGCCCTTCTTAAGCTCAAGTATAAACGGCTTTAAATTTGCGTTTTAATCTCAAAAGATGACGCCTTGGGGCGGGTTTTAAATTTTAAGTCAAGCCTAAAATAATTTAAGGTCATAACGAAGCCGGTTTGCTATAAAAACAATTCCAGCCAGCTTGAGCATGAGTCCGAGCTTTTAAGAAGGACTTCTAATTTGTGCAAAATTGGCGATCAGCAGGCCTATTTATAACTTTTGTTTCCTCCAGAAATGGAACTGGTGGTGCCGCTTTAGCATTGCGATTCTGGTTCTCTCTTGCGGCATTGCTAATTACTATAGTTAAAAAGGACGGCGCGATAATGCTCGCCTACTCCCTCATGTATCATGTGTCTTGGCAGTTATTTTTGGGTTTGGGAACCATTTATACGCTTACGCGCAGACTTCTCTGATCACGCTTGTATGGCATAAATATGAGGTGCTTTTCCGCCTAATCCACGAATTATCTATTTAAGTGTTGTGAGTAGCAAAGGTACCTAAATCGATAATAGGAAGTCAGTAAGTAATGTATTAATCTCTTGGAATAATAAACATATTATTTTCCATGTCATATTCTTGAAGTTTTGTGAGGGGGCTTGATATGTATACATTTAAAATAAAACACGACCTAAAGAAATTCTCTTAACCCTCAACCGGTACGATGGGGTCTGTGGGACACTTGTGAACAAATAAAGCACACCCACGCCCCCCACTTTTTACTGTATCATTCTGCCGTTTCATCTACTTTTAAGCTGGGCTCACAACAGAAGAGATTTTAAGCGAATTAGTTCAACATACGGGTAAATTATTTTGAGCCAAAGTGCGTAACGTGTCTGTGAGACAGTGGTGCACCGAGGGGAGGGGGGTTTGCCCCCCCCCCCCCCAGAGCCATAATTCTGTTCTGTAATCTAGTTTTAAGTATTTATTATTTTTGAATAAAATGTTTTTTATTAATTTAATTTTTTTATATTCTCCTCAGCCCTCAGCTTAGAATTTCCGGTTCTATTAAAATTTGTACTATTTTTCCATAATTCATAATTTGTCCTACTAAAAATACAGTTATTATTAAATTATTAAAAATATACGAGAAAAATTTATCGCCTATGCCGCATTGCCTACGGCGCTTTATATGCCAAGAAAATTTTTGGTGGTAAAACCCCCCCTAGGTCGAATTTCTCGGTGCGCCACTGCTGTGAGACCCCTTCGTATGGGTTAAGTAACTTCTATTGCCTACACCCTGTATACATCAGGACAAAGTGGCCCTGAAATAACAAGAGGAAATTTGTTAATAATGTTAGCAAAAGAACTTGTAACACCTCACATGAAAAGAAGAGTTGAAAATTCGAGAAATTCATTAGAAATCAAAATAGGAATTCAGCATATTATAGTAGTAGAAGAAACCCAAAAAGTTCAAGAAATATAGATGATAGATTAGGAAGAACGTCTTGAAATAATAAAAATGTGTTATCTGTGTTCAAAAAGACTTAAATGTAAAATCCAGTAGGTTATGTGCAAAAACCATAGACAACATAATATATTTAGACCATCACAACGTATTCGCGACCCCAGCTTAATCCGTCCAATGTATGGGCGAAAAAGTGCGTTTGTACGCATTGGGCGCCAGTCAGATTTTTAAACGACGGTCCTCTCGAGGTATGCGCACTCGGGAAGTCTCGTAAAAGTGGTTGTTGAACTCAATGACGCAACTCGGCGATCAGAACCGGGCCGAAAAAATCTGTCATTTTTATGTTATGGTATTTTTGGTTGGGGTGGCGAACCTCTGAAGCTTGTTATTTCGATACAAAAATAGTCTTTACAAAGTGTTACAGACATTTCATATGTTTCGCCAATTATGTATCCAACTTTTAAATATAAGGAATTATTTCGTAGTCTATTTCTTACAATTAGTGCATAAATACAAATAGTTTAATTCCAAATTTAAATTATATCAATATGTGAAAGAATAGTAGGTAAAAAATTTAATTTATCTTAAATGCACTCCGGTGTTGAAGTGACTACACACACGGAGAAGTAGAAATATTTGTCAGTGACGTATATTGAGTGTGGTCAAGGTGTCAGAAAGGCACTGATGGGGTGTGTGTGTATTAGGGGCATTGTATAAGGGGTAAGATGGTGTAAGAAGGTCATATATAGTGTCAATGCCCCTATATTGCATAAGGGTGAGTGTGCCCAAAAGGCATATTTGCGCTTTCGCCAAAGGGGCACTAAAAATACTAGTGGATTAGGGTAGAGGGGAGTATTTTAAAAGGGATCGCGAAAGAAAAAAGCGCTTTCGCCAAAGGATCGCTAAGATATCAGTGGATAAGAAGGGTGTGTCCAAAAGGTATATTTGCGCTTTCGCCAAAGGAGCACTAAAAATACTAGTGGATTGGGGTAGAGGGGAGTATTTTAAAAGGGATGGCGAAAGAAAAAAGCGCTTTCACCAAAGGATCGCTAAGATATCAGTGGATTAGAAGGGTGTGTATAAAAAAAATATTTGCGCTTCCGTCAAAGGGGCACTAAAAATACTAGTGGATTAGGGTAGAGGGGAGTATTTTAAAAGGGATGGCGAAAGAAAAAACCGTTTTCGCCAAAGGATCGCTAAGATATCAGTGGATTAGATTGACATGGGGCCGTAAGGAGTAGCGCTTTCAGCAAAGTATCAAGTGCACACACTGTAAATAGGTGTAAAAATATTTACATCTTACCATAGAACTTGGTTTGTTCAATAATTATACAGGATGGGATGCCAATCCAATAAAATATACACATGTAATTTTTTTGCTTTACTATTTTACTTCTTACAACAGTTGCATATTTTATTTCTATTGTTTAGAATACTATGTTTATATTTTATTTCAACTTTCAATTTTGTAAATGTAACGTTTAAAAAATTAAGAGGGGGGGGACATTAAAGAGACGCACTGTATATGTATAAACTGAGCTATTTTCGAGGAATTATCGACAGTTTTGTATAGCAAGAAAACTCAGATTTAAGCCAACAAACTATACACTTTTTGTTAAAATCTCACTAATGGTTACATTTTTATCATTAATAAAAAGAATAATTACAAGTAATATATTTAGCATTTGTTACTCGATAAAAGATTCACGTCATGTGAAATAAATTTTGAAGTACGGTCCTGTCTATCACAAGGCAAACGTTCGACAAGGCGCAAGCCCGCAGAAGACCGTCTTTGTTTACGGATTCAGCTTGGTAAATTTGCCACATTCGCAAATGACACTATTTCTCTATTATATATTTTCTCTATGGCAAAAACACAATATGATTAGAGTGTAAAAATTCACTCCAAAATAAAGTTGTTTTTTTTAATTATTGCTAATAACTTTAGAATATTTTTTCACTTTACTGTTGTTTACTTAGTTACTTTTCAAATAAAAATCGTTTGGTTTGTTTTATTTAACATTTCGAAAAGAAATTGGTCGATTTAAAAAAATGTATTATTTTTTACCTTGCGAAAATTAAATAAACAATTTTTTGTGAAAATGCAAGTTTATTTTATCAAATTTTAGAAATATGCTAACCCTTAATATATTTATTTTT
The DNA here is from genome assembly GCA_963971165.1 of Philopedon plagiatum. Taxonomy (NCBI): domain Eukaryota; kingdom Metazoa; phylum Arthropoda; class Insecta; order Coleoptera; family Curculionidae; genus Philopedon; species Philopedon plagiatum. The sequence goes on from OZ020191.1 coordinate 94,206,978, forward strand.
ATATTCAGACCATTTTCACACGCTTACTAAACAAATTATGTTTTTTATGACTAGTTGTCTCACAGATCCTTCTGTACCATTTTTGTCCCAAGAATGGGCCCGTACCGGTTTCGGGTTAAAATAAAAGGAAATTAGTATTTATGTGGACTTAAGCTCATACAGGCCTAGAACATAACGAATATGTCGACAAAATTGCCAAAAAGCGGCATTAAATTGTATCCACATCGACTATGATAATAATACGGGAGTAACAAAAACCTACGCGATTTTGACAGAAAAAAACAGAAATGATTGGCAAGACAGATGGTTTAATTATATACATACCAACTGCACCAAATTATCTTCTATCTATCTACAAAATGTTATTATCAATTAATTTTGCGAGAAGATAATTGAAATTTGTTGTTCTAGATTTACTTTAGGCAAACTTGACGTTTGTGTTGTTTCAGTATAGAGGGCTCCTGGGGCTGGTTTTAATAACTTTCTAGAGAAACTGTCTCTACTTTTCGAGTCAGTTTATAAACCTCAAGATAGGTAGATTATCTGAGGTAACGTAAACGTGAATTTCTTGCCTCTGGCAGTGGATACAAATTGTAAACAATTATCTCACCGATTGGCAGAGTATGATATGCATCCCACTATATTTTTTCGAACTAAAATGACTCCCAATAGTAAAAGCTGTATAAATATATTCACAGATTTATAGGACACTATAGCACAAATACAGGGCTCATATCAGTCAGATCTTACTTACCCACTTATAGACGTAAAAATACAACTTACTTACGACTTTTCTGCCGGTATTAATATATTTGATGTTTTTTTGACATTTTTAAAAGTATTTCATTACGCATTTCCCCTCGAATATTTAGACCGACCAATAACCAACAAAAATCAGGGCAGAAACAAGAGAGCGGTCGAAAAGGTTTAAATAAATGGCGAGTATTAATAATAGAATAAATAATTTATTATACAACTAATTTTATGGACGTCACTTATTTCTGCTGGTTTCCAGAGAAGGGGTCATTTATTTTTAAGATATTTGATTTATTTTTAGAACTCTTACCGCGTCTTTCATTTACGATATCTCAGGAAGTTTCGTTAATATATTTTCCTATTTAGCCGTCTGTCATTAACTGTTTTTTTTTTGTTTTTAATTTTTTGACGATATAGTTACCGCAGCATTACGCAAACTAGATCGCCAAAAATACGAGAAAAAAAACATTTAATGACGACGGCAAGGTAAATAGGAAAATGTGTATATCAACAAAACTTAACTGAAAAATGCGATAACAGTTCTAAAAATAGATCAAATATCTTTAAAAAATTACCCCTTCTCTGAAAGTGAACAGAAACTAAATGAAGTCCAAAAAATCGGTGATGTTTTTAGTCTTTACTGTTCACTGTTCCACTATGGAAAGTAATATTAAACCAAATATAAATAATGTAACTATTGCCGAGTATTGCACAATATGCCAGTCGGTCGCTCTTTTTATATCCGGTGACCCCTCAAGACGTTGTGAAGATTAGAAAAACTATGTAATAAGTAGAGCTCCAAAAACTTCGTACCCAACCATGAACGTCGAGCGGAGAGGAGCACCAGCAACATCGTTGTGCACGCAGTATTTTGCAATTGGTTTGACGGTTAGAAAACGGGACCGGGAGTCCACTGATGTAAGGCAGGGACAGTACGCCGGGATATTTATTGTGAGGACGACGTTGTAAAGTACAAGTGCGTAAAAGCAATTTGCTAGGGCATAATGTTCGGAGGTTTACTTTCATTTCGGGACCTAAAATATGATGGGACTCATCTGTGGTGTTTAGTGTGTCATAAGAGTTATTATGTTGGAAAAGACCTCACTGCGGACGGCATGTTAATAGTGCAACGCATAAATTTTTAAAAAGCCTCTGCAATCCCTATATTAAGTTTGTAGTAGATTTGATATTTATGACGTGTGCTTGTAATATCCCATTTTATTCTCTCGCGAAACGACCGTTTCGTACGTTTTGGGGAAAATATAATCCCAATTGGACATTGCCGTCTGACCAAACGTTACGCAATTGTTTACAAAGTGTGCGCGAAAGAATAGAGAATAAAATTCGGCGTGAAGTGAAGGGTAAAAAAGTGTGGCTAACTACAAATGAATCAACAGATTCAAGGAAAAACTCAGTGATCAATGTTGTCGAACATTAGATCCACGTAAATCTTCAGTTCCCTATTTACTAGCCAGTAAAAGACTTCCCAACTGTACTGGCGAAGCCATAAAAGATTTAGTATTAACCACCCTACAAAAATTTCAAATTTCAGCAAACCAAATGCTAATGTTTGTTACTGATGGGGGATCATCTATACTTCGTGCGGGCCGTTTACTGAAACAAGTTTGCCCTGATGTACTACATGTTACCTGTATCTTACATGCATTACATCTTGGAGCAGAAACCATTCGCTCCTGTTACCCAGGTGTGGATGCACAAAAGCCATATTTCTAAAATTATCCACACGGATTCGCAAATTTCATGACAAATGTCCCAATATTCTAGAACCTCCACAGCCTGTTCTTACAAGATGAGGGAAAATGGTTGGAAGCTACGTTTTATTATCGCCAGTATTTTCACTACAAATATTGGATAACATACAAGCAGTACTACAAACTTTAAGTGACGAAAAACATGTCATTAGCGAAAAATTTAATAGTGTGCTACAACAAAAACTAGATCTGGCTAGACCAAGACAGATTTTTAACACTAGTGTTTTTATAGATTAGTGTTTCAAGGACCATTTTAAGTATGCAAATATTATATCGTTAGATGTCGAACGGTCGTTTTCCTTATATAAGTACATTTTTTCACCGCGGCGAACATTCCTAAAAGAAACGACTGTGGAAACATGCGCTATGCTGCAAGTGTTGAGCCGTGCACATTCAGATGTATAATCCTAGATATTGGGTAAGTATTTTTCTTGGTATGAGGCATGATATTATCACTTACCTTCATGCAGTTGCGTATTTACGTTTCCAACGCCTATGGTCGGGCAGCGTGATTTTGAGCTCTAGTAATAAGAGATCTGCTGGGGTAAATGATATACCGGACAAAATTCTGGTTGACGCAGCTGAAATTTTAGCAGATCCCCTTTCGGTACTAATAAACACGAGTTTTGCACAGGGTACTTTTTCTTCTTGTCTAAAATTATTATCCAAGGTATACCCATTTACAAGGGAAAGGGAGAAAGAAGAGAGGTAAAAAGTATAGACCAGTATGATATACAGTTTAGTAAAATATTTAAATACACATTTAACACACGTTTGAGTCAGTATCTAGAAAAAATAAAACGGATTTCTTTCTGAGCACCAGAACAGATTTATATCCGAATATTCGACGGGTATGGCACTGGATGCGGCTCTCGGACATATTTATGAGTCACTGAACCATAGAAATATTGAGTTGGATCTCTTTTTTGACATTCCCTTCCCGTCCCAACCTCCAATCCTTCAAATCCCGTCTCAGTATACTACATTTCCCTTCTCTTCAGACACCCACGGTACGTTAGTACTTGAAGTCTACGTGGGATGTCTTTGATAAAAAAAAATTCGCAGGCCTTTGGCACCGTCGATCATGGACTTCTAATATAGAAACTGGCGGCAATATGAGTACGGGGTCCACCTCTGAAGTGGGGTGGATGTTTGTACCTAACACTTTTTAATATTTATATTAATGATCTACCAACTGAAGCAGTTGGAACTGGGCATCCAGTATTGTATGCTGACGACAGTAACATTCTTATTTGTGGAAGGTATCCTGTCAATCTCGTGGCCAAGGCAAACACTGCAGTGCATAATATTATGTCAAACTGTCAGAAAACTGTATATGTCCAATTTGGAACTAAGTATAGAAATATTGTACAGCCTACTGAAGAAGAATCCGTTGAGAGCGTCGCAAGTACTAAATTCTTGGGGGTGAATCTTGACCACTAGCTCACACAAAATACGCATGTTTAATATATAATACGTCTAGAAAGTAACCGGAAAAAGTATTTTTTTAGCTTTTTAAAACAACATGGATTCATTAAATTTCTTAACACAATGCATTTTCTTAATCGATTAGGCATACCCGTTGTCAAGTCCCGTCTGTAAGTTTTAGTCCTAGGCCTGCTAATCGCACAAGTTCTTTCGCTTCATGAACTCCATTTCGGTACAAACTTTCTACTAGATATCTTTTTTGCTAGTTGCGACAATGTTACACCGATTTTAAACTTCTCGGAAATAAACATTATTGGACATATAGGATTGTCTTTTGTTTCATCCATGACCTACTACTCTGACAGTACGCACACAAAATTTTAGAGTCTCAGTATTTTCTAAAAGGAAGTTTCATGGAATTTCTTAAAACTGTAAAATTCCGGATACTTTCTAGTCGTACTTTATAGGCCAAACTTAGCTCATTCTCTTATTTCTTAAGAAATATCCGATACACTGTATCCCCACACATACTTTTATATGTCGCCATTTCGGATTAGTACAGTCTATCGTTACTTACGGAATTATCTACTGTGGTCACGATGCCCTGCAGGTTCTTATCGTACAGATAAAAAAATAATGAGAATTACGGCTAAACATCGGAATATTTTAAATCCTTTAAAATAATGTCATTCACATCGTTATACAATAATTATTGTTCATTGATCTCATACTTCGTTAAAAATAAACACCTATTTACTAGAAGAGAGGAAACTCACGGTTATGATATAGTAGATATCGAAATGAATTCGAGCTGACATTTTCGAGGCTTGGGTTGGACAGATGCACCCGAAGTATATTGCGCTAAAGAGCAGTTGAACCGAATCCCCATGACTTTGTTCGGATGGACGCAAGTCTAAAATTTAAAAGTAAATTATTAAAAAACTTTCTTGGCAATAAATGTTACTATTCTCTAGATAAGTTTTTCACAGAGAGCAAACTTACAAGTCCGACATAAATTAGGTTTTATATAGTACGTCTAGAAAGTATCCGCAATTTTATAGCTTTAAGAAACTTCATGAAGCTTCTTTTTAGAATAAGTCCTGGGCGTCTAAAATTTTGTATGCGTATTGTTAGGGTAGTAGGACATGGATAAAACAAAGGACGATCATATATGTCAAACATTGTTTACATCCGGGAAGTTTAAAATCGGTGTAACAATATTTCAACCAGCAAAAAGGCGTTTAGTAGAAAGTTTGCAACGAAATCAAGTTCACGAAGCGAAAGACCTCGTGCGGTTAACCTAGGACTGAAATTTACGGACTGGACTTAACATTGGGTATGCCAAATCGATTAAGAAAATATATTGAGTTAGGAGGACATGGCATTCGTAAGTAGGTAGTTTTTTTTTGTGTACACAGAGTCTCATCTAAGATTTCTGTGTGTGTTTAAGAACACTTTCTTTTATAACATTGCCAGTGTGTTAGCAGAAAGTAAGAGTTGCTAATTTATGTACCCAAGTAATTTAATAAATCTAGGTTATTTTTGAAAAGCTAAAGAAAATTAGTTCTTCCGGATACTTTCTAGACTTACTATATATAAACTGTAAATTACATTTTTGTAATGATACTTTCGAATTTGTTTTGTCTTTATGTGCACCGTAAGTAGTATGCTATTATTTATTTTTTATTTCGACATTTAACCTTTAGGTTTTAACCTTTTTTAATTGACGATCCCATGGTAATCATTAAGGCTGGCACCTTTTAGTCTGCTCTTAGTGGCGCCGAAAAGCGAGGCGAATCGGGCGACCGCGAGATCCGCAAACCGCAAAGCAAGCAGTTCCTCTCGTGACGCGGTGTAGAGACCGGATTTCAATATAACATGACGCAAAAATCAGGATCGGACTCGGGTGAATGATGGAAAAGGTAAATGAAATTAATATTAGATGTTGTCAGGTTGTATTTATGAATCCTTACAAATAAGAACATATTTTAAGTGTGCTGCGTCTATGTAATAAATATTAGTTTTAAAATATTTTTAGTTAGCCGATATGATGGATGATCGAGACTTGGTACAACTAATAAATAATTATAATGCAAATACTTTCTTTTAATATAAATATTATTGTTTAAAAATCAAGATGGCGCGCAGCGCGGAATAATTTTTTTCTATGGAGTAATGTAGCAACATATATAAAAAAGGGTATGATTTAAACGGGCAGCGAAATTTTACAATTTTACACATCGTAATATACGATTGGCCGGCGAAATGATGGATTGGGCGGTGAAGCTTGATCAGGTAATAAAAGAAAAATTGGTCTGCGTTTTAGATTTGAACAACCGCTTCAAAATCTTTTAAGCAGTAAAAAAAATAAGCTGCAACTAAATAAATATTTGGTCTGTGCGAAATAAATTACATTTTATTTTTTTTGCCTGCTCCAAAATCAAGTTGACTGCTGAAAAAATATTGTAACATTACAAATTGATGGGTAATCTGATACTGTTCTGACTGCTCTAAAATTAACTTAGCGTGTAATAAGAGGTAATTAATTACGTAAAAAATAAATCATTTAATTGGAAAACTCCAAATATTGATTAATGTAAACCCACATACATTTCATGGTATTATTAGTAAGGCTGCCCACCATGAGCGCCCACAGGAATTTTAAAGTTGTATATCTCTGTTGCTACATACGGGACCCATAACAAATTCAGGTGAGCCTACTAGGAATGTTTTGGTAAAGAAAAAAAGTTAAATTTTTGCTTGGCCCCCCCTGAGAAAAAAATGAACACGTTTAGGTATTTTATTCATTAATTTTTCTAAACAAATTTTACATTATTTCCTCGACAATTTTTAAATTTTAAGAGAAAAAAATATATTAGTAGAAAGTTATAGTCATTTGATTTTTTTTAAATTGCTTTTTAAGTTTAAAAAAATTCAAATGACTTTAACTTTCAACTAACACATTTTTTCTCTTAAAATTAAAAAATTTTCGACGTAATGGTGTAAAATTTGTGTAGAAACAATAATAAATAAAATACCTAAACTTGTTCATTTTTTTCTCAGGGGGGGCCAAGCAAAAATTTAACTTTTTTTCGCAAATTACAAAATATTTTTTTTCTTTTCCAAAACATTCCTAGTAGGTTCACCTGAATTTGGTATGGGTGCCGTATGTAGCAACAGAGATATACAACTTTAAAATTCCTGTGGGCGCCCATGCTGTCCACCGTTAGTGCCGCTCCAGTAGCATTACATCGCGGGGAACTCGGCCCCAGAAGCAGTTCAATTTTTGGAATTCTTTAAAATTACGGTACGCCGCCGGGTCACGCGGCACGCCGTCCGGTACCCTCTACGAGCGAGTTGAACTCGCACCGGATCGTCTTTTTTTATTTCACGTGAATATACATACGTAAGTACTTAATTTTCGGCATCGACGCCTCTGGTAACAGATCAAAAGTGGCCAATCTTAGTGATGATCAAAAGTTCAACAGACGAATTAAAGAAACCGATCGAACTAACGAATCTCGCCGCTATCAAACCCTTGCCAACTAAATATATTAAATACAGGTCATTTGATTTTCTGGATCCTAACGTAAATATTTTGCAGAAAACGAAACGCTGCTTAAAAACTTCTGAACGATATTTAAATACCGAGCACATTTTATTCACAGCCTAATTTATTTTGTCACTAGCCGCCTAATAATTTCACCGCCCAATTAATAATTTTACTGCTCGAATAGATTTCAGACTGCCCAACGGGATAGTTATTTGTTACTTAAAGTTTTATTATGCCGACCACATGAACTATATTTTGCCCATCATTGTTTCACAGGCAGTTTATTTAAAGTATTGACAGAAAATTATTATACCACCCGAGTAATTTTTTTGCGGGTAGGGCTTACCTACATACTTATTTAAATCGCAGCAGAAATAATTACTAGCCTATAAAAAAGGGCAAAATGGTACACAATTTCACCGTCCGGGCGCGGCATAAGTCGAGTAGGTACCGGTAGTCGACCTCTGGTGCCAGGCAGTACCAGCGCGCGCACATTTTTTGCGCCTTTGTAGATATTTTTTTCCAACATCTTTTTCGACTTCTTTATTTTTCGTTTTTGACATTTGCACCGTAGACCAAAATGTGTACCATGCGCAAAACGAGCGTGCTAGACATGCGCACGGAATTTCAGGGTATGTACTTTGGTGTCTACATTCAAACTCATCCTTTTTTTAGAATATGTCTCTAATAGTTAAGGTACAACATTTTTATTAAACTTTTTTTCCCGAACTTTTTTTTCGACTTTTTTTTTGTTTTATGTATTCTTTCTTTGACATCTACGCAGTAGAAGAAAATGCGTACCACGGGAAAACCGAGCGTGCTAGACATTCACACGGAATTTCTACAAAAATGTTAACGAATATGTCATTTTTGGAGTTATTGAGGTCAGGAAATCTAGTATAACATGACTATTACAAATTTAAAGAGGGGGGGATAAGATGATGTGGGGGGGGGGGGGAGAATAGGTGCACTAAAAAGAAAAAAATGTTTTATAAAAATGTACAAAATGCCATTAACCGCAGTGATAAGTACGTAACAATAGTATTTCATCCTTTCCATTGTTTTTCCTTGTGTGATAATTTGGTTCATTTTTTTGAAAAAAAAAAGGAATATTTTTTAGGAGCAATCGAGGAAGCAATAATTCATAAATACAACCTGACAAAATCTAATATTAATTTCATTTCATTTTCCTTCTTTTCTATCAGTTACCTGTGTCCGACCCCGATTTTTGTGTCATGTAATATTGAAATCCCTCTAGATATAACTAACCTAACTTCACCTAACTCATGTTTCATGTATTCATAATCATGACATAGAAAATTACCCTAATATCACCTATACCACGCGGACGAAGTCGCTGGAGAAAGCTAGTAGTCAAATAAATGTGTTATACTGTATTGCTTGAATGGCACCAATCACATTACGGTACATTTTGTACCTACACTTTGGCAACCTTCTGCAGTTGACCAGTCAATACACTCGACCAGTTTTTAGTGCACATCAAATAATTGATTGCTTTGAATATTAAACAACTTTGTCTATAGTTTTTTAGAAGTCTATATTTGTAATCCTAATTCTAGTTACATCGTATTGAATGGAAATAAATAAAAAAAATAAACAACTGATATTGGAAGTTACTAGAAAATTTTTATAATAAGGAATGCACATATTTTTTTCTTGGATAAATCTTCTAAGGAAGTCATTGCAAACCGAAAAAAAAAATATTTTGAAGAAAATTACTAGGATAATTTAGCTACAAAAAATGTTTACTTTTCGGTATAATTTATTTCAATTTAAAAAGCAGCCATTTGTCCTTAGTGAAAATGACGCCAGGAAATCAGCCAAAATCTACAAGTTAACGTAAAGCTTAACCCAAAGTCGAACAGGTTTGATTTTCTCGGAAACTGTCAGAGGGAGAGAAATCGAATTTTTTGGGTTGATAAAGGAATAGTACAGTTGTACTAGCTTCGGTAAAAAATTCAGTTATACAGGATGTTTCGTTTCGGAGCTATTAAATGTCAAAGTCGAAATTTCCGCGATTTCCGGTGAAATCGGGTACAGGTCGCAAATGTGAATTACATCGATGTAAATTTTTGGAGGTTGTAGGGGACCCGGAGCTTCAGAGCTCTATTGAAACTGGTGAGGATCAGAAAATAGCAAGTAATTGTTTTGAATTTTTTTAGGTCGAAAAATGCCATTTCCAGACCCCTCTTTGGTATCTAATAACTCGAAAACAAATCGTCAGATCGAAAAACGGATACATAATGAAACTTTAAAATCTCAAATACTTTTTTTGCAATACATTTGCCTAAACCTAAAAATGCCATTTCCAGACCCCTCTTTGGTATCTAATAACTCGAAAACAAATCGTCAGATCGAAAAACGGATACATAATGAAACTTTAAAATCTCAAATACTTTTTTTGCAATACATTTGCCTAAACCTAAAATCACTGGAAAATGAAAATATTTGGAAAAAATTGAAAATTTAGATTTTTTACCCAAATATTTCACGGTTTTTAATTTTTTTGTAGGGTCAAAATGGTTCAAATTAAAATCCCATATACGTCATCGGAAAGAGCTCGTCAAAGTATGTGTTATCCATATTTTTTAGTTTCTTCATTCTCTATAGGAAGGGAGCAATCGCCGATTAAATTTCGATTTTTTTACTTTTTTTGCCCTCGACATCGGTACATTTGAATCGCTCTGTATTTTTTCCTATCTATTTTTTCCCAATTTTTCAACACTATCTTATAAAGGAATAATCACACTGTAAAATGAATACCTAATGGGCGATCCAGGTGCTGGATCACGATGCATTGAATTCTATGCGATTTTGACACTAATGACAGTGGCCATGTGATGGATTGTTTGTTTTGTTTGAGTAGTTATGTGACTTTGACACGTAGAATAGAATTCTATGTGACGTGATCCGGGGTCTGGAGCGTATTTAAGGGGTAAAAATCGGATTTCCTTGACTTTTTACAACAAATCCTATTTTTAACCGACACTATTCCGCACTATTTACCTTATTTAGTGATTCTTCTTGGATTTATTTTATCCGCTAATTATCTAAGAATACCTCCCACTAATTTAAATCGCTTATTTTTTCGTTAAAGTTATAAATAAATAGGTTTATTTGCATCGGGGACACCTAAAATTTGAAAAATTTTGAATTTTCGGAGATTGCCATGAAAATAAAGAATTGTAGTTTATTTACTCGAAATTATTGAGATGATATGTCAAAATTTCGCAGAAATGCCAATTGTTTTTGCACAATTGAAAGGTTCCTGCTCCGATTTCGGCTTGAAATATCCATGAATAAGGTTTTAGCAACCTTCTACTTTAAGTGCAGGGATATTTCATTGGATGAGTTACGAATTAAATGCCATTTTTGTTGAGTTTTAGATGACTCTACAACACAGGAATTCGCCAGCTACTCATGATGAGTCATAAGTTCAGTTTTGACGACACGGCCATTGGGATCACGTTTTACAAGTTTCGAAATTCGCGCGAAAATTTGCAGTTTTAAATCCTTTTTTTGATAATAAAGACCAAACTAAACGGATAACAGCTACCGCCATAAACATTTAATTGATGTAGAGGATATAAAAAAAATATTTCAGATTTATTTGGGTTATATGCATATTCTCTATTGCATAAATAGGTAGTTACAATAAAATAACAAAGCTATATTTTGTTTTATCTTTTGACTGCCCATATCCTGTTTTCTTTATATTTATCCTTATTTAATTAATTTTATTTTTAGTTTTTTGTTAATTAGTTAGCTGGTTAATTTTGGACCTTGGTCCTAATAACGAGAACAGAAATTGGGTCTTAAAACGTCAGAAAGGCATTCTAATTTTTAATCCAATTAGCTTTTAAACAGAATAAATGCTACAATATAGGGTCAGGCAAACCTTCCATAATTGAAAATCTTTGGCAAATTGTGAGGAAAAATTTATTTCTTTGATGCAGGATTTGCTTTAATTCTGTTACTTTAAAAAGCAGTAACTTCTATTACTTTTAATTATCATGATATATAAAGATTTGAAGTAATTTGCTTTGAATTTAGGCAAATGTATTCATGATGATGTGTTTATTTATAATGGTCATTTATTTACTTTAGAACGCAATACTATGTAGATGAGCATATGATTAAACGATTATATTTATTTTATATGATACATTTATCTAACAGCTAGACCTTTTTCGCCACTCGTCATTTACCTCTTACCTGGCAGAGTTACTAGCAATCAGCGTTGCCATTTGGGTACAATTGTACCAAATTTGATACAGTTTGGTTGTTGTCGTACAAAGATACATTTTACAATCAAATGGGAATTTCTTGGTACGTTTTCGTGGTTTTGAAAAATAAATTTAAAAAAACGATAAACATATTAAAAACCAAAATACCAAAATAAACTATGAATATAAGTTGTTTTTTTGAACATTTTTAGTATTATAACTAATTTATCTTTTAGTATAGAGAAGAGAGTAGAATTTAGATTTATGTCCACTTGTGCAAGTGATGATAAAGTCGTCGCCAACGAATACTAGTACAGGAAGAACACCAACTGCCGTTGTTATTTGTCGCAGCACGGATCGAGTCGAAGGTCATATGAGATGTCGATCAAACGTCAAGTTACAGCGACAATAGGTCTGGTCGTTTGGGAACGGTGGGGTTCGGAACTAAAGGTGGCGCAGGCGCAATTTAAAACTTCATATTTTTGGTTATTTTTTAAAGTAGCAAATAAAACTTAAAAAATTATTTGGAATCAAAACCAAATAGGTTTGATGCCAAATAAATTCTTAAGTTTTAAATCCACTTTAAAATATATCGTCTAGCATGAATATGAAAAGGAAAATCAAACTTAATGGAGTTGAGATCTGTAACTTTATTATCAAAAAGAAACACAAATATAAACATTTCATAAATAGTTTAACACGATGCAACACTTTATGGACACTCATCCACACCTAAATTTTAAAACCACAAAATTTATAGAAATCAAAAACAATATAAATTAATTATATTCTGGGCATTTTTTTATATATAACATAAACCAATAACACGATTTTCTCAAAATTAATTTAAGGCATACAGAAGAAATAAGACAATGTAAACTGAGTATACCAAAGAAAAAGTCCTTAATCACAATCCTGTCAAAAAATAGACGTAACTTGTCTTGATACTGTCAAATCAAATAAGTTAGTCTTCAATTGGGTAGTCTGTGCTTTTGGACTCCTCGTATCATATGGAAAAGAAAAAAGGATTTCAGGTTTTTATAATACAATACATTACAATATTTGTCACGTTTGCTCAAACAGTCTGATATTCTTCTATGAAACTATAATTGTAATTTTTGTCAAAAGAATATTTGCAATAATTTTTTCAAGTATTGAAAGCTTTAAAACCTAGACGTGACGTTAATGCACTAGAACTGAAACACAACACAAACACTGAATACTTAAGACACTGTAAAATATACCACTGAGAAACTTATAGATATATGAAATGAAATAAAGCTACATTACCATGGTTCGTAGGTCGATTCTTTATGTTTTGATAACAACAAACCCGCTGCAATATACTTGTTTGCCTGTTGTGATCCGACCCACAATCCACAATTCAACAAGAAACCTAAAATTAATGAGTATATACATGACTATTAACACTTTAAGTACCTAAATTATAACACGCAACTTATTTAGGAAAGACACTGGAAGGTTACTTTTACAACATAATTTTATCTGTATAATAAAATAAAAAATTGCTAAAAACATGTTGATGGCTACAATTGATCTATTACTACTATTGCCAAGAAAAAAGTTATGTTCATTGCACAGTTTTCGTAAAAGGCCGATCCATTCTATATCAACTTTTTTTCACGTAATATGAAGGTACAAAAGAAAATGGCTGCTGGAATATAATACCATCATAATAATACAAGATAGGTATTTTATTTAAACGACTGACCGAGTATTTTATTTAAAAGATTTCACTGAAACACTACTTTAAAAATTCTACTGGTAGCCTTGTCGAGCACTCAATACAACACACGAAATCATTGGTGCGATATTCGAATTGTTTGTTTTTGAAGCTTAACAGCAAAGAGTAAATAAGGCGTCCTAACTATTATTTGCTTATAAATGAAAAATTTCATCACTTCCTTTCCTTCTAAAATATGATACATTCCGGAGCATTTCTCTTGGAAAACAATGATATTGTAATAAAAGTAACCCATACTACAAACAAAAAATTTTTATTACTTACCAGGAAGAGAAAAAATAATCCACCTTCTTGTTAGAATGCTATAATTAAATAAACAGCTACAGCAAAATCAAAAATGACCAGCAGTCATTTTTGCATCGACAAAGAAATTTTGGACGAGTCACGAGTCCACTTTAGCTTCCAGACAAGCCAGACCGGGAAGTAGGGTGGTAAAATAATTAAATTGTTTGATTGGTCGCATAACGCACCCATCTCTTTCTGTAGTATCGTTGGTTGGAGACAAAGAAAAATTTGTATGTCCGAACTTTATTCGATACAAGTCTGGCCGGTACGTATGTCGTAACTAAGCGTGCTGCGATACTTGCCATAAGAAGTTTCATGGGGCTGGTCGTCACCGTCACCTTCTAGTTAAGTTGCGTCCAGACCGGGCTAACGAAGACCAACGAAGGGGTTTCGTTAGCGCTTGTTGGTCCGGTGTGAACGGTATAGCGAACGCCAACGAAGGTTCGCTGGCATTCGCCCGCAATCCGTAGCGTGGCGGTAACATCAAAGGAATCGAACGATTCAAGCGAACGAGGTGTGGACGGGCGCCGAAGGCTAACGAACGAATGTTCAGTTCGTTAAAGCCCATCATGTATAAAAAAGTATCCAACAAACATTTGATAGAAACAACAAATGCATAATATGTACAAAGGCGAATCTCGTTCGTTGGCCTTCGTTGGCCCTGTTTGTACGCAGCTTTAGACGAAGTCCTATCAAAGTCCACACACCAGCGGAAAACAGCGGAACGGAAAAGTTAAATTTGTGAGATTTCTCGGACGGAACGACCTTGAATTCTGTCGTATTTTTTTCATTCGTCAATCAGAACGCTGCATTTCCTGATCCGTTTCGTTGTTTTCCTCAGGGGTGGACCTACACTAATATTGACGTCATGCTAACATTGCTTATGGCTGTGCTCAGCTGGTGATCAGCGGTCTCAGCCTCAGTAGCTCGTTGATTTGACAGCGATCACGTGATTACTTATATCAAATTTGAAGACATGTCACATGCCATCTGTCAAATTTTATCCACTGCTGAGACTTGACACCGCTGACTATCGGCAGGGCCGTTCCTGGGCAGGGTGCTGGTGGTCCCTTTCACCACGGCGTCCTAACACAAGGGGCGGCCAACGCCAGAGAACAATTGATTAAAACCGTTAAACTAAATTAATTCCTTTACATTTTAAATAAATTAAAACGGAAAACAGTTTTTAAAACCCGGAACGCACGATCTGGCACTACAATTCTACCGACTGTGATGGTCAAAACTACTTCTTAGCTTTCCCTTGGAACCCCGTCTGGGTCAACAATGTCCAAGCTTACAAAAGGTTTCTTCAAAATCCTACACCCGAAAATCATCAAATTCAAGATCAATACACTCAACCTATCTTAGAGTCTAAAAATGCTTTCAACAACGGCATAAGAGATGAAGTGATTTCCTGTTCCAACGTCAGCAAGTCTTTCTGGTCGCTTGCCAAAACCATTAGTCAAAGCTTCTGAAGAAGCACTTTTCCTCCATTGATCTCTGAAAACGAAGTTATCTCCACCTCCAAAGCGAATGATGAAATATTTGCCAAACAGTTCGCTACCAATTCCACCCTTATTCCTCTTACCAATTTCGCCCTTCCAACAGCTACGTCTATACCTCACAAAATGTCCGACATAATACTTAAGGTGAAACAAGTTCAAAAAATTCTTCCATCCCTTAACGCCAAAAAGTCCTCCGGTCTGGATGGCGTACCAGCAATTGTTGTAAAAAAATATGATTATCTTTATCGTCTTTCGACGAGGGTATCTTCCCAGATAGCCGGAAGACTGCTCGTGTGCAGCCAGTCCTGAAGAAAGGTTCTAAGTCCCTTCCATCCAATTATAGACCTACCTCTCTTCTCTCTGTTGTCAGCAAAGTTATAGAGAGTCATTAACTTGTAAATTCTAAAGTATCTAGAGAAACACAAAATCATCCATGACAGACATTACGGATTTCGACACCAAAGATCCACAGCTAATCTCCTTTCTTTTGTCACACATAACTGGAATAAGTATCTCGAATTTGATGGCGAATCCCAGATGGTTGCTCTTGGTATTTCCAAAGCCTTTGACCAAGTGTGGCATGCCGCACTCCTCACCAAAATACTTTCTTACAGTCACTCATCTAACTTCCATCCTATCAATGCCGGCGTACCCCAAGATTCAGTCTTGGCAACTATACCACTCCCATCCACGGTTCTGCTAACGGTAGTACTCTTCACACCAACATTAATTTTTTCAGACAAGTCTCGAATGAAGAGCTGGATAATAAACACAGATCTATGCACCCATCCCTTTCCCAAGATCTTCAATAATTAATCTTAGACTGGGATGCCAAGAACCTTGTCCAGTTCAACACCTCCAAAACTCAGTCTTGCTCACTGTCACGCAAGAAGTCCGGAAACACTTACCCCATCCACGTGATTGGCCAAGCCCTACAGGAGAATGACATATTACTTCAGTAGCCTCATCGGCAGCTAAAAACTTGGTTTTCTCTTTCGAGCCAGAAAATACTTCTCCCCTTCTAACTTATACACTCTCTATGTTTCCCAAATAAGATCTAACCTCGAGTACTGCTCCCACATCTGGGGAGCGGCATTACCTTCGACACTTAACATCCTTGATTCTATCCAAAAGAGTGCCACTCGACTCATCAATGATCCAATCCTCACAAGAAAACTTCCTTCTCTCACTCATCGCCTCGCTGTTGAGGATTTATCTTTTTTTTACCGATACTTCCACGGATTTTGCTCTGAAGAGCTAGCCGCTGTAATTCCCTCCTTGGTTGTACGTAACAGAATAACAAGAGGCGCGTTACTTATGTATTCCTTTACTGTCCCAGTAGGTTATAGATAGGGAAATTACTCTACTCCTCCTAATTTGCATATTAAAGTTAACGAGTTTTACTCCATATATTAAAATTAATTAGTTTTACTCCATATTTTAAAATAATAATTTTTTTTTTTTTACCTCCGCCTCTGAACTGAGAGACCCAATTAGCATATCATAATTAGTTTATCTCCCTATAATTAGTTTACCTCATAATTTTACTCCGCCTAAAATTTTCCTCCGCCTCTACCGTATATGACGAGATTAAAAGCGAAGTTAAGAGTGAAAGTTAAATTTTACTGAATTTGTGACCCCAATTAGCATATCATAATTAGTTTAACTCCCTATTTACTCCGCCTAAAATTTTCCTCCGCCTCTACCGTATATGACGAGATTAAAAGCGAAGTTAAGAGTGAAAGTAAAATTTTACTGAATTTGTGACCCCAATTAGCATATCATAATTAGTTTAACTCCCTATTTACTCCGCCTAAAATTTTCCTCCGCCTCTACCGTATATGACGAGATTAAAAGCGAAGTTAAGAGTGAAAGTTAAATTTTACTGAATTTGTGACCCCAATTAGCATATCATAATTAGTTTAACTCCCTATTTACTAATTAAAAATTTGAAATGGAAGAAGAATTAGAAATCATGTGTTGATGTAGAAGAAATTATTCCACAGTTCGACTACAAGGACTCTCCAGAACTAGATCCAGATCCCTTTGTAAAAAGTAATAAATCACGAAGATGGTAACAACTTCGCCAGTTATTTTTGCTTCTACATTCATCAATATTTTTTTTGACATGCGATCGTAATAACGATCGACAATAACGTAAACACGCACATAAAAATAAAACTAAGACACTCGAAAAATGGGCTTACATTGCTATATTTGTAGGCGATCACTATATCTAATAATTTTGTCAAAAACTTGTCGGATTTGTAATAGTGGAAATGAAATAATTACCATCGATAGGGATACAAGTATCCCAATTATACCATATTAAATTTATTTTCTACAAAACATTGCACATTAGCACCATATGTAAAGTGTAATCAAAAATAATACATTTAATTACTATACAATTAAACATAATATTTACCAAAATAAAATAATAGCGGTAAAAAGTTTTAAAGAATTATGTCATAAAGCATGTTTAAAACTTATTAACTTTAAACTACTTATCTAAACACCATTGAACTAAAATTGTCCCCAAAATTATCTCTAAACACTATGCCTAGTCTCAGAATATCCCAACGAATCCAATCAAACTTAAAAATAATAAAATGTTTTTATTTTCTACAAAACACTGCACTGCACCATAAAGTTTAACTAAAAATAATACATTACTACACTTTATTTGGCAGAATAAAATGGTTAGACAGTTTGTTTTCATAGTTACAAAATCTTTAAAAAAATGAAATGTATGCATAGAGCATGTTTAAAATATTTTTAATGACACAAAAATGGAAAAACAATATCCCTAAAAGTGTCTCTAAGCACTTTTCACCTCGATACCCAGCCAATCAATCAAAAAAAGAAATTATTTTAGGGGTTAGAAGATTTATGCATAAAGCACATAAAAAATATTTTTAACTAAGCAAAATTGGAAAAACTTACTTCATAACTTAACGCTATATTTAAAATTTTTTCTGAATATTTAACTAACACTGTTACTAAAATTGTCTCTAAGCACTTTACACATCTAGTCCCGATATATCCCATCCAATCCATCTGGATGTTGTGCTAGTCACCTTGTTGACTAGGAAGGAGAGTCCCTTTCCAAATTATCAGGGTTCCCTGGTATGTGATGTTGTGAAACCAACGGACGTCCAGCTACAATTGTTGCCTTATAATCGGAGGACACACCCATCCAATATCAGGGTTGATGTTCTTATCTCTGATCACATTATAAATAGGACTAATATGTTAAAAAAACAGTTTAAAAAATAACTTAAATTTTTTTAAGCTTCAAAGAATATTTTTAAAATGTTTTATACGAATGGACTTGACTAAATGGTTAACAGATAGCTTATGTATACTTGAAAATATACGGAGAGACCTTAAAAATCAGATTTCACTTTTGCAGAGCGGAGTATGACCTCAAAATTTCGACCAGCGCAGCGGCGTCTCCAGACAAGACATTAAACATTACATTACTTGTAGTTAATATTGTTGATTTGGGGTCATATGAATATAATTTTTGCGCCAGTCAACTTGAACATCCCAATTATCTATTTACTTTATTTATTTTTTCAATTCGCCTCTTTAATGCGAATAAATTAAAATGTTCCTGCAGGATTTAATTCTAAAATTTTAGAGCGAACTTTTCACTTTTAATCGTCAACTTTACACCTTTTTTTAATTTACGTGGCCTAAAATAAATTAAAGCTCTGTCATGATGCAGTTAAGACGCCACAGCTCACACAAAGTAAAAAATATACTTTTAAAATGGGCACCTCAACGAGGGTGCAAGGGGGTGCACTGAATCCCCGGCTATTTAAATATTAGACGAGCGGGAGATAAATATTTTTTAAATAAATATTTATTACCCCGGCAAATAAAGAGCACTGAACCGTTATTTCAGCGAGGGACTACACTTCTTTACTGTATTTGTAACAATATAAATATATTTCCCAAATATTTTATTCGTGAATAAATTTTTAAAGTAGGTAGCTAACAACAAACTTGCTATATATTTTAAGATAACTTTGATTATGTTAACTCTGAGTATGTACATACATTACTATACGTAATGGTATTAAAAATCCGATTAGAACGCGACGCTCTAATTATTATTTTATAGTTCATAACAAAAACATATTTTAACATCGCTACTATGGGGTTTGTTTCTGCAGCAGTTTCAAATCAATTAGAGCAAATGAGATTGTCCGGTTTCGATTAGCAAACTGTTTTCCTAGAAGATTGTCTCTGACTAGTTTCAAACTGCTGCAGAAACAAACCTATTAACTACCAATAGCATTTTTAATACACTGCCACAGACAGTCACGAGCAATCCTTATCGAAAGCTTAAAAAAATACGAGCGGCGACGAGTATTAAAGCTAACTATTCAATACTGTTTTAAATATGAAATACAGAATACAATAAAAATAAATTTCATATCCACTTCGACCCTGACTTATACATTGCTCTTGATCGACCGGCCTATGCTTTTTAATTTATTATAGAATATAAATTAGTCTTGCTTCAATTGAATTACTTGAATAATTGTAAAAAATATTTTATTTATTGTAATTATTAAAAAACACCCCTTGTGGACGCCCATGACCAGAGTTTTCTCTTTTGTAAATAACGCAGTGTGTCCTACAAATTGCAATGTATCGAATAAGAAAGATTAAACCGTTACTATATTATCCCGATCATAGCCCCAGGCGACGAAGCCGAAATTTATTACATGCTTGTCTCCTTTGTTTCACGAAGAAGAATTTAAATTATGCAACATAATTGTCAGATATATTTTTAACCTTAGGTTTAAAGCACTAAAGTGGCTTAAAGTGCAGAATACTTTTAAATATGACTTCTATATCAATGTTCACAAAATAGTAAGTTCATTACGCGTAATGCTAGGAACAGTGACATGCTTCGGCACTCATTACAGTATTTTCACTATAACTCTCTTGATAACGAATGGAAAAATGGTTTGTTCTTCTGGACTAGCAGCTTTGCCATAGTCACAACAATTTCGCTGCTTATCTTATTTCCCTTTTAAAGATTTCATACCTGTTTTTTGGTATACCACGCTTTTTTCATTCGAGATTATAAAATATCGTGAGCGTTGCCGTCAGTGATTTACCGTAAGATATTTCAAATAAAATGTAGACCAAATATGAGGTGTTTTCATACTTTTAACACTTTCTCTATAATTCTATAACCACAAAATAAGCTAAAAAATTTAATACAATATGGATTTATTTTTGTAAACAATAGTGTGCTGATTTATTATTAAAATTAAATGTAATTATGACAAAAATTGTTTCCGGGGCACAACAACGTAAATTCGTTTCCTACGCTATGAGAAATATGTCAGAATGCCAAACAATTAGACAAGTTCTACAAAATAAGAGCCTCACCCTCCGTGGGTTCCATATCTACACTAAATAATTTAATAATATCGGTAAATTATTTAATCTTGTAATAGAACCAGTAAAAATATACCTGTGGGTAAATAAAGCATTCGGTAGGCAAATACCAACCTTATTCAGATGTTATCTTATTCCACCCACCCGTGTGACTTTTTTCAAAGATTTCTTTCTGCACGGATTAAGAAAATATTAATATTGTCAACAAAATCTCAATAAAATTATTGCAATAAGTTAAATAAAGGGTTTAAAAAATATGTAAGTAAGACTGGTAGAAAATAAGGAAAGTTTAGCAAGAAAGTCACTATATTTTTTCTTAGTGATCTTTACATTAGACCGCGAAGCGGTCTATATACCCCTTGCTTGGTGAAAAAAATGTCCGTTGGTTGTCGCAGACTTGGACATTTTCACATTTTCAATTTTTTTTCTCGAAAACGATTAGTGCGGGAGCGACTAAATTTTCTGGGTTAATAGAGGGATAGTGCGTCTAGTTTCGATAAAAAATTCAGTTATACAGGGTGTTTCGTTTCGGAGTTATTAAACGTCAAAATCGAAATTTCCGCGAATTCATATTGGATCGATTACAGGTCGCAAAACTTAATTAAATCGATTTAAATTTTCGGAGTTTGTAGAGGACTGGGAGCTTCAGAACCCTATTGAAACTGGCGGTATTCGGAAAAATGGGAAGTCACAATTTAGAATTTTTTTTTTAGATCGAAAAAGTCACTTGCAGACCCATATTGAGTTCTACATTGCTCGAAAACGAAACGTCGGACAGAAAATCGGTATGACACGTCAAACTTTAGAATCTCAAATACTTTCTTCTTGCAATACATTTACCTATACCTAAAACCAGTGGAAATTTGGGAAAAACTGAAAATTACGATTTTTGATGAATATTTTTGACGGAATTTTTTTCGTGGTCAAAATGGATCCAAATCAAAATCTGATATACCTGGTCGGAAATTGCCATATTTTTAGGTTTCTTCGTTTTTTATAGGAAGGGAGCAATCGACGATTAAATTTTGATTTTTAACCCATTTTTTGATGATTGACATTCGAATCACTCAATATCTTTTCCTATCCTATTTTTCTGTGTAGGTGTTTGTATGTGTATAGCGACACGGTTATGAAGAGCGGTCTATTCTGCAACCGAAGGAGTGTGATATCTTCCTTAGGCGATTAGGCGGTCTACCCAAACTACTTTTTGTACCACTGGTGGATAGTCATAAGGGACCACGGAACTATGGCACTACCACAGTAAATAAGTCACTTAAGATATTTTCATTTTTTAAATTAATTTATTTTTACTATATTAGCACATATTAGCACAGACAGAGGTTCGTATACGTTTGATCGCAGTTCGAAAGTCGTCCGAAAATTAGGATATAGTGAACTGAGTTAAAGGCAAAATAAATAATTAATGTAATAAAATGATTTCGATTGTGTTCATCTATTGTGCAGAATAAAAATATTGGCAAGTATTTTGTTAAAAGGGTGAATGCGCTGGAAAACTCTATACATAGTTTTAAAATGATTTTTCTTAAGATTCTCTAAACTGCATAAAATTACAAATAAGAATATATTTTATGAAAATCTGATTCTTATTTACACGCTAAAAGAAAAAAAATTTGCTATTTCTACTTATATATTATTCTAGAAGTGACGTATTTAAGGGAAGCAATCCTGATGTGTAGATGTTAGTAAAGCATTAGAAATTAGTCATTTTTACCGCCTTCAAAAGAAGAGATTCTCAAGCGACCAATATTTTCTATTTTTTTTTATGTATGTTCGCGCATAATTCTTGAACGGATTAAGCAATTTCCATAATTTTTTGTAGAATATTTCTCCTGGATGGTTCCGCTGTACCAGTTTTAGTGTTCCGTGAAACTTATGGAATCACTTCGGTGTCCGTCCGTCCGTCTGTCACAGACGATTTTCTCTCAAACCATTCGACGTAAAAAAAAATGAAATTTAGCACATAGATAGAGTGACCCAGTTACAGACTTGAGTATAAAAAGTTTTGATTCTGGGAGTTAATTTAGGGGAAATGGAAAAAAAATGCATCCTGTAGGTTGTCAAATGAAAGCTTATTGAAGCATGAATTCAACAATATATATTATATATTTTGTATGCATTTTTTTTTAAACATTTTTGGGGAAAAACGCTTAAAAATTGTTGTCCCCACCCTTGTCACCAAAAGGATCGCTCAGAAAAATGTGAAAAAAATCATTAACATTAAAAATTAGCTGTAGATTAAACCAACATTATCAGGATTGAAAAATTCTATCGCGATCAATTGTTATAAATAATTCGATTGTTTATTCCCTTGTAACTGCTGAACCATTGGTTTAAGAGAAAAAGTTTTTCGACAAAAAAATATTTCTCACGATGTAAGAATCAACTTTTGACCTTGCACGATTTTCAATGCTCCGCGCATAAGCGATGTGATACGCGGTGTGGTTTGCTCAGGTGGGGGCTTGTGGCACGGAACACTAATTGTGCAAGTATAGCTTCCACTTGACCGATTTTTTATTTTCTAGCAAAAATGAGACAAAGCTGTAAACAATTATATATAATTAAAAAAAATCATGAAAATGGACAATTTTTTCTTTTACTGTGGTCTTATTTGTATCTTGGTTATACAAAATAATATAGGGAGGTTTAAGAAGGGACAAGGGCAGGGATTTTTTTCCAAAATATTAACTATAAGATATTGAGTTATTGAGGTCAGATAATTATTTAATTTTGTCTAACAGATGTTAAAGATTTTTACAGGGGTGTGGTGAGAGGCAAACAAGTGAATTAAAAAAATGCTGTATAGTATATTATTTTTTAGATAATTTAACATAAACATTTTATTAATTATTTAATTAATTTTAAAATATAAATTTTGATGGATAAAAAAATCGCTATCGCCATTCTTTTTTTTTGAATGTCCATTTTTTTTTATGAAGAGCATTAAAGAAAATGGGTGTTGCAAATATTGATAGTAACGCTGTTGTGGCTATATATTTGAGATAAAAAGTAATAGAATGCATTTTTTTTTATCGAGGGCGCATTCATAGGGGAATGGGAAAGCGTCCTCTCCCCCTAGGCGCTCGAAATAGAAAATTAAAATATACATTGGCTATTGGAAACCTGAACCACAAAAATATTATCAGTGAAGATTGGCAAACACTCGCAATAAAATTCTAAATCTAATTAAATTCCTAAAAAGTACGGCGGAGAATGGAGTAGTACGAAGATTTACAAGCACGATAGCAGCATTTATTTATTTTTAATGGATTTAAATAAAACATAATTTTAAATTTTCGCAGATATACGGATAATTAAATAAAAAAATGATTACCAAATATTTCTGCTATTAAACAGTTTCTTTAGTTCTATTAAGGGTTCAAATAGCAATATTTCCGCATAAAGAATCTTTTGAAATTGAAAATCTCTATTGGAGATTGTAATTATTTAAAAAAAACAACGCTGTGGAATTAACTTGCTTATTTTTATTACGAAGCTTATTGGCGAGATATTGGCTTTTATGTATAAGTAGAATAGGTCTTATTGATATTAAGTATACTATTTCAAAACCCACGCTTACTGGTGTTGTAGTTTAACAAAAAATAGTTTTAATTAATTAAATTGTTTTTATTGAGTATATTTTCGCTTGTATAAGCCACAGAAGATCAAAATGTGTACCACGCGCATACCGAGCAAGCTAGACATGCGCACGGACTTTCAGGGGATGTACTTTGGTGTCTATATTCGAATCCACCCACTTTTAAGAATATCTCTGCAATAGTAAAGCTACACTCAAGACTTTCTCTTTGGTTGGGGTATTTCTACCGCCTTCTTCTACATATGGGAGGAGCTTGCTTCAAACCATATTTAACCGCGTACTGTTTTCCTTCAGTAGTACAACAGTCGCCTTTTAACCATACTTTCCTTTGAGTATCACGCCATAGTACGATGAAATTATCAATTAATGAAGCTTTGCGCCACAAAGTGTCAAAAATGAATTTTACAAAGTTCAGTGCGTTTTGCGACACGTTTCATTCAGATGCAGAAGCGCTATTATTGGATTTGTGGATTTGTGATATTCCCACAACACCAAATTCGCCCAGTGGACATCCAGAATCCATCCCCTGCCCAACACCACCACCAATGTCAAACAACGCCACCGACACAGCAACCCTGCTTCCGACAGTCAAAGGGTCTCACATCAAAAAGTGCCCCAGCAGTGACAGTGTTCCTAATTTCAATTACAATTCTCAACCGTGTGCTATTCCGATGCACTCTTTGGAATGTTCACCAGTGCACCGGAAACAACCAAAAAGGTTATGTAAACGCATGTTTAATTATAAGTACAATTTTTAGTTTGTACTTCCTATTTATCAATATATATTCTCACCAACATTTCTCTTTTATTGATTCTTTTTCTTCATAATTATACTAAATCATACTGCACAACGTGCTTTTTAAAAAGCGAATTTTTTTATTAGCAATACCTCACTTGCTCGCACACCATGGAAGAGTGTACCGCACACATTTTTATTGACCCTATCATAGACATCATAATTGTAGCGGTCAACATCCACCAGAGTATTGAATCTATCCGCAGTTAGACAATTTGTAGTTTTTGAAAATAAATTTTTTCTTCCTTTCTTCATTTGCTAGTTCAAATATTGTAACCAAATATATTTAAACTCTTGTTAAACTATGTAACTGTCAGTCCTTAGAATTATTTTGTCTTGTGAAGGTCTTTTCTTGTTTAATATATTTTTTAAACTATATTGGATTTTTAATTATGACCCTTAATCCATATATCCTTTTATATTACATTGCTAATAATATATTGTATGTGCATAATCCAAATAGAGTAACACATGCTATGGCGTGTTTTGGAAATAAAACAGATTCTGCTTTAAGTAAGCATTGTCACTATATGAAATACAAACTAATTAATAATAATTTTACTTCAGCTTTTTCTCACTTAATGCAAAACGATGAAAAAAATAGTAAATATTTTAAAATATTATATTATTATCCTAATAATACTATTTTGGACACTAATTGGATTCAGAATTTGCAGACGGAAGAATGTTCAAATAATTCAGAATATGAAAGTATTAAGAAATCTTTAAAAAATGAATCTTGTAAAATAATCGGAATTTTAAACTTATCATTATCAATATTTATACTTTGTGTCTTGTCGATTATGTCAATAATGTTTTATAAATTTAATTATTAAGTTTACTCTTCATGTTAAATAATGTAAAAAATATTAACCTTGCGTTTTCATTATGGAAGGGATGTTAATATAAGGATAAATGTGACATAAAATGATAGCAGTCCACTTGGGTCTCTCAAAATGACCTATTATTCGAAAAATCAGTATTTTTCTAACGACCCAAAATCAGATTATTATAGTAGTGACATAAAAAAAGTAAATGAAGAAAAACTTTTAAACAACA
This sequence comes from Philopedon plagiatum, assembly GCA_963971165.1. Lineage (NCBI taxonomy): Eukaryota > Metazoa > Arthropoda > Insecta > Coleoptera > Curculionidae > Philopedon > Philopedon plagiatum. Next base: position 94,233,187 of record OZ020191.1, read on the forward strand.
AAGTGTCTTGCTTGAATAAGTCCTTATCAAAATTAATACATGTTGGAATAAGTTTGGAAGATTTCTCGGCTAAAATAAAAATTAGAAGCCAAAATGGATTCAGTATTACTTTAAGTGAAGAAGAGTGGAATAGTCTTTTGAAATATCAGGGAGTAGTGGTAAATTATTTCTATTCATGTAACAACGAACCCTTTCCAATCAAGATTAATGATCTTACTTTGTCATTTGAAAAAATTAATCAAAATCCTATTATAAAACTTCATAGATGTGATGGTGATTATTTGTATTTCGCTAGAGACACTACTGATAAATTGTGGGAAATACAAGAATTAATTAATTATAGAATTCAAATTATAAAAAAGCAAGAATTTGAAAAATATTTTAATGTGTTCCAAACTACACTCATCAATAATTCAGTGGACTTGTTAACAAGTGTTTATAATGTTTTAAATCCCAGTCAAAATGCTAACAGTGAAAATGTTAGTACCATGTTGGAGATGTTATTGATGTATCCGAACGTGTTGGAAAATAAATTGAGAAGAATTACTCCAAAAAGGAAATATGAAGAAATCAGTGAATATTAATGAAGACAAAAACAAATTTCACTTATTAGTTGTTTGGAATTATGCCTCAAGACAATCACGCAAAAGTGATTATCATCAGTACTACCTGGATCGACTTCGTTTTGAAAAAAGAATACAAAATTTTAAAAAAATGTTTTCTAAAATATTAGATGTAAATCATAGAAATGTAATTTATAATGAAAGATTCAATAAAGAAATTTAGTTTAAAATAATGTTGTTTTAATAAAAAACTGTTTCTTGGTAATATTCATATATATTAAAAATTATATTACAATAAAGATATCTAGAAATCGTATTACAATACATCCTTTTTTAATATCCATGAATTATGTGATTTATCCAATCCTAACCGTTTAACATATACCTTATTTCCTTTTTTTCTTAGTATTTCTTCAACCAAATATACATCAGGATGTTTTACCTTCTGTAACTCTTCTTCATAAAATTCACCTTCAATATTTTCGTTTTTAATATCTTTTAAGAGATAAGTGGTTGAATTTGTTAACTGCACTTTCCTAATTTGAAAAATTTCAGTAGACCAGTTTGGTGTATATCCTTTATAGAATGCTTCCCTATGTTTAGAAATTCGAACAAAATCATTTAATATAAATTTATTTTGTTTGGGATCAATCGTTTTCTTATGTGTAAATGATTTTTTCATAATTATATTTGCGTTCTTCTCATTAACATTAGCAGGTTTGAACCCTGTTTTTTGATGTTTTTTATTATTATACTTTTTTAAAATTTCTGGTAAAATATTCAACCACTTGTAATTACCTTGATTGCTAAAATGCTTCCACATCATACCTTTCAAGGTACGATTTACTCTTTCAACAATACTTGCTTTTAAATTTGAAAAAGTACTGTAATGATTTATATTGTAATTTTTCATAAGTTTTTGAAAATGTTGATTATAAAATTCTTTACCCAAATCCGTTTGCAAGTGTTTTGGTCTTGTAGTACTTTTTAAAATTTTGTCCATAGCTTCCACAACATCCTTTCCTTGTTTAGTCTTAATAGGTTCAGCCCAAGCATATTTGGAAAATGCGTTGATCACCACTAAAATATATCGATATCCTCTATTAAATTTTGCGTATGGTAGCATTTCAACCAGATCTGCTTGCCATAAATCGTTTAACTCTTTAACTATAACCCGTCTTCTTTTGTAATTTCTTCTAGCGGGTTTATGAAGTTTGTTCACTACAGTTTCTTTAATATTTTCACTCATTTTTTAGTTTTTTATATTTTGTTTATGTTTTAGTTGTTACTGTCTGAAATATGTTGCTGGCTTTGTGTCAATTTTGACTCTATGTCTGAAATCTTAACTTCAGCTGCTATTATATTTTTTCGATTAAAAAATGCAGTATGATGAGCCTCCTTAGCAAAAGTTTTAAAATCATTTAAATCTTCTACAATTTTTTCCAAAGAAAAGGCTTTTGTGTATTTTTTAAAATCCTCTAGATCTTGGATGCTTTTGTCAACATTTTGTTGTAGTTTAACAAATCGTTTTTCAAAATCCTCCACTGTTGTTTTCAAACCCGCCTGTAATAATTGAAATACTTTTTCTATATTTTCAATTGCTTGAACATTCTTTTCTAGTTTTTCTCTAAATTTCTCATATTTTGTGTTATATATACTTCTGAAATGATCATTCTGAATTTTTTCAATTTTAAAATTTTCCTTTAGTTCTTTAGCTTCTCTTTTTAGAGGTTCTAATGTAACATTAATATTAAAACGTTTTGAAATGTGTCTACCAAATTTGTCGAGAGTCATTTTGAATGTGTAGCAAAATAATTACAACCTTTCCTTTTATACAATTATATTGGCCTGTTTTAATTCTTCAATAATAGAGTTAATTTCATTATTGTGCCCAGTGTGGCCAGCTGCTTTTGAAGCTAATAATAATTTTAACCTTTGAACTAATTCATTGGGATCATCGAAATAAACAAAATCTATTTTATTATTAGATAAATCCATGAAACCTGTCCCTTTTTTTGTTAAATTTTTAAAATATTGTTGTATTTGTGATGTTTGAGCAATGGAAGAAGCTCTAGTTCTAGCCCTTGTAACAGGCGCTAGAGGTTTGGAGAATGAACGGGTTCTACCTCTAAGAGGATCCTTTAAAATATCCTTATCTACAAGGTATGGATGAATAAGAGTAACATATTTATCTGAAGCTGTTCCGTGAATTTGTTCGTTCTCTTTATAATTTTTTCGATAGGCATTAATTCTTTTTAAAATATCCATGTAGTCGTCCACATCTTTGGCTTTGTATCCCAGAGGATGTTTTTTAAATAACAATTCAAATAACCCAGGCGTGCCTTCGTATGTAAGACCTTTTACTAATACATCTTTTCCTTGAAAATTTATTCTTGAATCGCCAATAGAAAAAGATTCGTCTTTTATATTATGTCTAATTCCATATTTGTGATCGAATAAGCTCTTCGTATCTCTTATCATTTCATCTACATACTTTCTAGGCAGTGGATCAAATTGTTCCAAATATATTTTATATGTTTTTGTTGAAGGTAAATTCTGGATATATGATCTGCTTTCTTCAAGTTGTTGTCTAATTCCTTCGTCGGATTCGTTGCTAAGATTAACTGGTGTTCCTTCAAAAACCTCTTCCTCTTCTAAAAAAGAAGCTCCCATTGGTAATAAATGTTTATCATATGATGATACTCTTTTTTGTTTAGTTGGTGTAGAAGAAAAATAAGGTTGTGATAAAGATGGCTGCTTTATAGTTAAGAAACTTAAATTTTCCAACGATTCTTCTTTGATTTTTTCCTTCTTTAACTTATCTGTTAATAATTCCTTCAAAGGTTTTATAATGGGTTCTAATTCTCTTTCCTTTTGAACCTGAGATTGTAGTATATCAGCTTTTAATGACTGAAATTTTCGTTTAACTACCTTTCTAATTTTAACTAATTCTTTGGCCGCTTTTTCATCCATCTTGTTCATCTGAGTTTTTGTCATATACTATACAAACCTGATATTGGTAAGCTATTTATAAATGAATAAAGGAATCAAATCCTTTACGATATCTTCCAGAATTTATATTTGAATCTTTGTCCACAACCAAGAATCCATATTTGTCTCTCCAACACAATAAACATAACTCTCTAAATTGTTTAAATGACATATCAATATTAACATGATCATCATAAATATGTTTCAGATTAGTTGAATCTTGTTGGAATATTATTAATAAATTTGCATTATCACGAATTAATTGTTTAGGTATAGATGAATACGTTTGACATAAATAAAAACAATCTGTATTTTTATGTCTTCCAAAACAAAAGTAATCTTTAACTATACTTTGATTACAACAAACAATATCGTCAAATATTATAATAGAATTTGGATTGATATCTTTTGGTGAAATAATATTTTCTTCATCTTCGGATTCGTAAAAACCAATTTCTTTGAGAGGTGTGAAAAGTTTTCTCAGATATTCATACTTTGGTTGATACAAGGATTTTGAATAAATATATATATGTTCAAATCGCAAACCACTAGGGTCCTCTATAATACTAATAAGAACATTAGTTTTTCCACATCCAGATGGTCCAACCACTAATCCCCTTTTACTATTTCCATCAAATAATTGTCCATGTTTTCGAAAATTATTTTTTGCAACATCATGATCTCGAATATTGATTGTATAGGATTGTTTTTCGATCCGCATCTTCGACATTAACTAAATGATTTTAAACTTACATGTTTTTATATATAAGCAACTTGCTATCAGAAAATTTTTCATTCAAAGATTTATAACATGACGATATCTTATCCAAATCGCATTAAACGCAAAAGAACATTCAAAAAGAGAGGAAGTGGTGTCTTAAATACACTAATTAATAAAATTCCTTTCGAACTGCATCTTCCAGGATATAACTTTTGTGGTCCAGGAACAAAATTAGAAAAGAGACTTGCACGAGGTGACAAAGGAATAAATCCCTTAGATGAGGCGTGTAAAGTGCATGATATTGCATATTCAGCCTCAAAAGATATAAAAGGTAGACATGCTGCTGATAGTTTATAAGCTCAGAAAGCTTTGGAACGGTTCAAAGCAAAAGACTCAAGTTTTGGTGAGAAAGCTGCTGCTTTAGGAATAAGTGGAGCAATGAAAGTTAAAACAAAATTAGGAATGGGGATGAAAAGAAGGAAAAGGAGAACAAGGGATCGTAAAGGACGTGGAATTTCATTAAACAAAGCTATTTCACTAGCCAGAAAGGGAATTCAAGGAAAAAATATTAACAGTTTAAAAGCGGGTGCTAAAATAGCGTTAGAATCTATAAAGAAATATGGAAAGGTATCTACTCCAAAAAGGAGAATCCTACCAATTCCAAAGTCTTCTGGTGGATTCTTACCACTTATACCATTATTCGCTGGATTATCGGCTTTAGGCGCTCTAGGTGGAGGTGCAGCTGGAATTGCTAAAGCTGTTAATGATGCGAAAGCTGCAAAACAAAAATTAGAAGAAGAGAAAAGACATAATCAAACTATGGAATCTATTGCGGTAGGAAAAAAGGGACGTGGACTTTATTTAAGACCATACAAATCAGGTTGTGGCTTATATCTTAAACCATACTCAAAAAACTGTTAAACAAAATACCTCGAAAACCGCTCACAAACATTGATATAGTTAAATATGTTAAACAACTAAAAATACCATACTTTCGAGGTATTTTTATGAGAAATAAACTACCAAAAAAAATTTAAAAAACGGAGTGTGGAATAATTAATTTAGACGAATCTAGGGGGGAAGGAAGTCACTGGACAGCTTACGTTAAAAAAGGAACAAATATAATATATTTTGATAGTTATGGAAATTTACGTCCTCCACTTGAATTAATTAAATACTTTTATAGTGATGGTAAAAACAACATAATACAATATAATCATGATCAGTATCAAAAGTATAATGCAACCAATTGTGGACAACTATGTTTAAAATTTCTTTATAAAAACATGTAACAAATATTTTCAAATTTATTCCTTAATAGAAGTCTAAAGAAACATGTCATATAGTTTTGTAATTAGTGGTAATTCTTCTACACTAACAGTAGAGTTTAAACCGCCAATATATTTAGACGAAAATTTTGAATATGTTATCGGTCTTATTAATTTTGAAACTTTCAATGCTATTCCGAATATTGATGCAACAAATAATTTGTTTATTTATAATCAAACGAATGAATTTAGAATACCATTTGGAAGCTATGAATTAGACGACTTAAATACATTGTTACAAAAACATCTTGATAAAGAAGGCTTAAGTTTTCATCTTTTCCCCAATAATAATACTTTACGAACTCACATTAAAACAACTTTTCCAATAACATTTCGCGAAGGCACGATAGGAAAAATACTTGGATTTGATAATAAAGAGTTGATTGCAAATCAAGAATATATATCAGATCGACCCGCTGAAATTATTCGGGTAAACTCCCTAAACATAGATTGTAGTGTTGCAGAAGGATCTTATTTAAACGGAAAACCAGTTCATATAATTCACCAGTTTTTCCCCAGTGTAGGTCCTGGTTATAAAATAATAGAGTCACCTCAACACATTATTTATTTACCTGTAACAGTTAAAATTATAGACAAAATTACCCTTAAAATACTCGACCAAGAAGGTGACATCGTCAATTTCAGAGGAGAAACCGTGACGGTAAGGCTACATCTTAAGAAAATAGAAGAATAATGGTTTTTTTTATATAACAAAAAGACAAATTTCGGTCATCAACAAAAGTTTAATATAAGTAAATTCAAGCAAAGTTCAATCAGTAAGAGGGTAAACTCTAAAGCATTAACATCTTCTAACCGCAAATTTCTCGTATCTATAGGTTTCAAGCTTAAAACAAAACAATAAAATGGAACACTTAAATGTAAAAGAAAACATTCTTGTAGATGAATCAATAATGAGTTGGGAATTACTTTCTTTCGATCCATTTAATCCAAATAAACTAGGACCAAATGATGAAATACGAATTTCTTTGCAACAAACAGGAAAATATCCTCTACCCTGTAAAAGTGAATTATACTTAGAACTAAAAGTCTTAAATGAAAATAATGAACCATTAAAAAATACCTTATTAATTAATAATGCACCAGCATTTTTATTCAAGGAACTGAGATATGTTCTGAATGGAGTTACTATTGATTCTGTACGGGATATTGGAATAACTTCTACATTAAAAGGTTATGCATCATTTAATGAAAATGAAAGTGTAAAACTTCAAAATGGTGGTTGGTATCCGAAATCTAAAAAAGGGGACAAGATTATGACTGATGAACAAGGAAATGTTTCTCTGTGTATTCCTCTAAAAATATATTCTGGATTTTTTGAAGATTATAATAAAATTATTTTAAATTCACAACAAGAATTAATTTTGATAAGGAGTAATAATGATTCAAACGCGTTAATATCAACGAGCGATAATGAAAAACCAAAAATCACATTAACAAAACTTTGTTGGCGAGTTCCCCATCTTACTGTAGGCATTCCGCAAGAATTAGCACTTACCAAAATTATTGACAGGAACAGTGACATTATTATTACTTTCCGTAGTTGGGAATTAGTTGAATATCCTGAATTATTAGAAACCACTAGGCACAACTAGCCTGTTAAAACTTCTACAAAAGTTGAGACACCACGCCATGTTTTAATCGCTTTTCAAAAAGATAAACGTAACAACCTTAAAATGGATATGAGTAAATTTGATCATTGTGAACTAAGAAATATAAATGTTTATTTAAATTCTGAAAGGTATCCTTACAACGATCTTCAGTTAGATTTTACAAATAATAAATTTGCCATATTATATGAAATGTTTTCCGAATTTCGTCAAATGTATTATAACCATCCGGTAGAACCAATCTTCAGTCCAAAAGATTTTAAAGACAACGCACCTATAGTTTATATTAACTGTTTAACTGACCGGTCCAGTAACAATGAGAATTGAGTTTGAGACAAAAGAAACAGTTCCAGCAAAAACATCAGCATATTGCCTAATAATTCACGATAAAGTATTTACTTATAATCCACTAACTAAAATAGTAAAACAACTATAATAATTAGCCCCACTCCAGTTTATAGACTAAATTTATTTCAATCACATTATTCTATAGTTCTAGTAATAATTATGTATTCAAAGGTGATACACTAATGACTTCATCTCAAATGATACGCATTGAAATTTTTATTAAAAACATAGAAATTCTAAAAAAACAAATAAGAGAATACTCTCTAAAAAAATATATCTGCCAGCAATTTTCGTTGCTAAAAATATGCGACTAGTTTTGGATATACAAGGATTTAAGGATGAGCGAAACAAATTTATTCCCAAAGAATTGGCTACGTATGATGGAAGCAGAATTAGTCATTATGTCTTTAAACAACCCTATCCATTAAGTTTTCTTTCTCCTGATTTACACAAGCAAGCTACATGGTTAATGAAGAATCATCACTGCATCAATTGGAATGTTGGATATACACCACTCCACTATTTTTCCAATATTGTTCAAAAAATGACTGAAGAAGCCCAATTTGTTTATGTTAAAGGAAGTGAAAAGGCTAACTATATTAGAAAATATTGTAAGAAACCTATAATTGAAGTAGACGAACAACCAATTCTACATCCATCAACACCTAAATGTTTTTTCCATATTAAGTCACCGTCTATGTGTGCACTTTCAAATGTACTGTATATGTATGATAATTTTTTTTATGAATGAATAAAAAGACTGATTAAATATATTACTGTTTTATTTCTCCATATTCTAATACAAGTGATTACAACTTAAACAACCCCATTACCAATTTTCATTTAAAGGCGATTAAAAAATTATTTTCACAAATCAATAAAAATATTATTGTTCATATTTATTTTTTAATAGAGAAATGTTGTCATATAATTCTAACCGATAAAATTTAATCACTAACTTTACAAAATTCTTTGTCTTTAAAAAGTCTAAACAAGCTTGCGCTGCTTCTTGACATATTGATGCATGTTCCATATATTTTATGTATAATATTCCATCTTGCGCTTCCGTATCCTCTTCAGCTCCAGGTGCATAATATTTCGAACATGCTTCTGACATAATAAGATCTTCATACATTTCACTGACTAAAGTCTCCATATTTACACTTCACCAAAAATCACAAAATCACTAAGACCAAAGTTCGTCACATTCTTTCTCAGCTTCCTTTATTAAATTGAACACCTCCGATTCACTATCTGAGATATATTTTTTGAAAGTAAGCACCTTCCTAGAAAATCCATTATTTGAAAAATTTCTTATTAACTGTAGAAGATCTTCATTTTCATAAAAATCACGACAAATATCTATACCCTTTTCAAAATATTCCACCGTATCAGTGTAAAAACGAGTCCATTCTGGTTTACTTTCTAAAGCAAATCTTTGATACCAAATACTTTTATTAATAAACTCTTTTTCTATTCGTTGAACTTCTTGCAACACTTCTTCATTCACAGACATTTTAACCTTACTGAAAACTAAAACTAAATTAAAGTATCACCTCTATGCACAACTTATACATCTCCTGTCCCTCTACTTTGATGGTTAGAGTGGGATTTAACCTTGTTTTTATAATTGTGTATGTGACCAATCAATGTCTTGCGGAGGTAAAATTTTACATGGAGTAAAATTATGAGGTAAACTAATTATAGGGAGTTAAAGTAATTATGATATGCTAATTGGGTCTCTCAGTCCAGAGGCGGAGGTAAAAAGAAAATTATTATCTCTGCTCTCTGCCCTCTGCTCCCTGCTCCCTGCTCCCTGCTCTCTGCTCTCTGCTCTCCGCTCTCTGCTCTCCGCTCCCTGTTCCCTGCTCCCTGGTCCCAGCTCTGTGCTCCCTGCTCTCTGCTCTCTGCTCTCTGCTCCCTGCTCTCTGCTCCCTGCTCTCTGCTCTCCGCTCCCTGTTCCCTGCTCCCTGCTCTCTGCTGTCTGCTCTCTGCTCTCTGCTCTCTGCTGTCTGCTCACTGCTCTCTGCTCTCTGCTCTCTGGCCTACAAATATAGCAATGTAAGCCCTTTTTCGAGTGTCTTAGTTTTCTATATTGATGAATGTAGAAGCAAAACTAACTTGCGAAGTTGTTAACATCTTCGTGATTTATTTTTAAAAACTTTTTACAAAGGGATCTTTATAAGGCCAGATTGGTCACAAGGATTCAGTAAAATTTAACTTTCACTCTTAACTTCGCTTTTAATCTCGTGATATACGGTCTTAAAACGCCTCAGCGGTGGAGGAAAATTGTAGGCGGAGTAAAATTATGAGGTAAACTAATTATAGGGAGTTAAACTAATTATGATATGCTAATTGGGTCTCTCAGTTCAGAGGCGGAGGTAAAAAAAATTATTATTTTTTAATATGGAGTAAAACTAATTAATTATAATATATGGAGTAAAACCCATTAATTTTAATATTTAAATTTATGCAAATTAGGAGGAGGAGAGTAATTTCCCTATGTATAACCTACTTGTCCCGCTACAAAAGAATATAGAACATCCCACTTCTCTCGCTCATTCAACAATCTTGCTGCTTTATGCTTTTAAATAAAATAAATGTTTTATTTTTCATTGAATGTTGGGTTATTATTTTTTTTGTTGGTTCTTTGCTAGTAAAATGGTAATTTTATAGATCAAAACTGCGCGGGTTTTTGGATACCATTACGTTAATGATAAAGTCAACGAGTCAACCGGAAGATTTATTTTAATTAAATTAACATTTAAAAATATGTTTAGTGCCTATTTTATACAGCAAATTAAATGATTTAACAACTTTGCATATCATAAATGCAAGTAATTCGAAGCCAAGAAAATTTAACATTAAACGTTTTTTTGTTGGGGCGGCAATTTTAATTTTGCTCCAGGGCGGCAAGCGCTCCAGGAACGGCCCTGACTATCGGCTTAACGCTGCCATTTTTTGGTACATTTTCGCTTGGAACTTTGGTACAATAGCAAAATTGATTTCGGTAACACTGCTAGCAGTATAAATAAATATATCGTTCTTCCAAAGTTTACAAAATATAAATATAATAGTTACCGCGCTCTCAGGCGCATGATACAAATAAATGAAGGTATGATACCGAGCAGGTAGGCGTGGCCATGTACGTCACGCTGTGAGTAATTCCGCCATATTTTGTAAACGTGACACGTCTTTGTTAAGATCGCGTTGTGTTTTAAAGTTATTTTTTGCTGTTTTTATATCACGTTTAAGGGTTTAAAAGCGAAAATGAGGAGTGTTGTGTATGGTTGTGATGTGGACAATCAATGCGAGGGCTTTATGCCCGATATTAAAGTTTTTACCTTCCCCAAAAACAAAGAAACACAAAGTGATTGGAAGCGTCTGTACAAACGAGAAGATAAGTTTAATGTGAAAAATGCTAGAATCTGTTCTAGACAATTTAAAAAAAGTGATTATGAAGGTAATTTAAAGCATAAATTGTGTCATGTCATGAATGTCAAATGTGTTTAATGTTTTTACAAACTCGCTTCAATAAAAAAGTTTTCTGTGACAAACAATTGCTAAAAATCTCCACGGTAACGAATCACCAGACTTCAATCGAGTAAATAAGACAAACAAAGAGATTGAAAAAATGCTATTTCCTTAAAAAATAATTTCTTGTTTTACCTAATTTCATAAATTTATATAAGTATTTTTATTTTGTTTAGAATAATTTTTGGCATTTTAAGATTTTTTAAAATTTGAAAAATCACAGAATATAAAAATACAATAATTTTTAATAATTTACTATAAAAAGTGTAAAAAACCTAAAAAACTATCCTAAAAACCATGTTTCCGTCGCAAACATACAGATGTTATTCATCGTAAAAAGTATAGGAACAAACAAAATTTTTATTTATAACATATTTTCGGAAGACTCTGTAGGTATACATTTTAATAAGAATATGCCTCTAAATAAAAAATATTATCTTAATTATTAGGCATAGTTTTATTTTATAAAATTATTTACTTTTTTGTTTCACGTAAATAAATACATAGAACGCAATAGGCAGGCAATTTAGCAATATCATTTATTTTAAATCATATACCACAAATTACTCCTACGCTTTCGACGGTGGCCCAATTTAGAGAAATTGTAAGGTGGCGATGCACCGTATTTAGTCTGTCGCCGAACGGTGAATTCCTCGCTGTTAGCGTGTGCGAGCGTCTCGGTGGAATAGATAGCAGGCTAATGTTATTACATCAGTTTTGTTGCGTTGATTTTATGGTTTAAATTGTGGCTGTACTAGGTTGTAGTGTAATTTTAATAAACGATATACGTTTTTGTATTTGTTAATGATATAATTTTACATAAAATGCCACACAATATCATGATTTAATATTTTAAAATATGATCCATAATTTCTCTGAATTAAAATCTACCAAACGCGTGGAAAATTCCATTCACGGCATCGACGCTCGAAGCGACCGGCCGCTCTGTCCGTATCGCCAAGACTGCGGAATCTTGTAGCGCGTTCGGCAATGCAATCTTTTCCATCGTTTTGCTCGGAATTTTTGACGGTCACATGACTAAAGTTTTGCAAACGGTGGTAAATCCAGAGACGGCTTCTAACCTAGTTGGAAATAAAATCAGGATTCGATGTGCAAATAAAATACAAATATTTATTTACCCACATTGTGTTATTTGAAAGTGCGAGATAAGAAAATACCATACAGGGTGTCTGAAATGTCTTAGCATGGTCAAATATCTTTACTATTAATAAAAATAGAGACACCAAATTTTAGTTGTATCTTATTGGTTAATAAATCTACTTTTTTATGTAATTTGTCTTTTTCAACCCCCTTCGGGTGTTACGCTAGGGAGTTGAGGTCAAAAATTTTGAATGCAAACCTATGCCGGGTGGCCTCTTCTTTTAAAAGTCTTCGAAAACGAAACATTTTACCGCAACTCCCGTATTTTAATGCATTTTTAAATGGCAAGCCTATAAAAATTATAAATCGTAAATCGTATAATCGGGCAAGTCGACTAACAAGTCGACCATTAGTCGGCCTCTTGTGCCATACAGTACCAGTCTGCGCTGCAATTGTTTATTTTGTGGGGCACTTGTTTTCTTTTTCCAACTTTACTTCTTCATTTGTCGTTTTTATATTTTTTGTTTTTTGACATCTGCGCAGTAGACCAAAATGCGTACCTCGCGCAAACCGAGCGTGCTAGACATGCGTACGCAATTTCAGGAGATGTACTTGGGTGTCTACATTCGAACCCATTCACTTTTAAGACTATATCCCCAATAGTCAAGGTACCACTACGTAGTTAACTTTATAACTTTTTTCCCAAGTTTTTTTTCGACTTTATTTTTCGTTTTTTGCCATCTGCGCAGTAGACCAAAATGCGTACCACTCGCAAACCGAGCGTGCTGGACACGCGCACGGAATTTCAAGAGATTGACATTGGTGTCTACATGTGAATACATTCACTGTCAAGAATATATTCCCAAAAGTCAAGGTACCACTACGTATTTGACTTTATAACTTTTTCCCAAGTTTATTTCGACTTTATTTCTCGTTATTTGCCATCTGCGCAGTGGACTAAACTGCGTACCACGCGCAAACTAAGAGGGCTAGACATGCGCACGAAATTTCAGGGGATGTACTTTGGTGTCTACATTCAAACCTGCCCACTTTCAAGAATATATCTCCAATAGTAAAACTACAACTACGTATTTAACATATTTTTACGATTTTATGACGTCTTATTTTTTGAACATTCTTAACTATGTGACATTGTGACCAACCGTGCCTGCCTTACTAATCAGTTATATTACGCGCTGACTTATTTCCGGCATGGCCGCCTCTTCTTATTTATTCAAGCATTAGCCGTACCATAGTTATTGAGACTTTTGCGTCCTGTGAGAAATTCACAATATTGTATGTCTCACGGAAACCTCTATGCGCGAGTCGAACTTGCACCCAACCGTTTTTTTTATTTCACACAATCACGGCAACGCCCATCAATTAAATTATTTGTCAAATACCGTATGTACTTATTTTCGGCATCGACGCCTCTGGTAACAGACCAAAAGTGACCGCCTTACTTATTACGTTAACAGTTGTTTAGAATGGCCACCATGAACTTATTGGCAGTAATAAAGTCCGTTTTGGAACTCTGCCAAGAAGCAACATCTGAGAAAAGACCTTTAAAATGAGGTGCCACACGGCATACGGTTGCATTTAAAGTTTTTGACCTCAACTCCCTAGCGTAACCCCCCAAGGGGATTGTACAAGTCAAGTTACATAAAAAAGTAGACACCGATGTCCATCTCCTGAAAGTCCGTGCGCATGTCCAGCACGCTTGGGAAAAAGTTATAAAGTTAAATCCGTAGTGGTACCTTGCCTTTTGGGAATATATTCTTAAAAGTGAATGGGTTCAAATGTAGACACCAATGTCCATCTCCTGAAATTCCGTGCGCATGTTCGGCACGCTCGGTTTGCACGTGGTACGCATTTTGGTCTACTGCGCAAATGGCAAAAAACGAAAAATAAAGTGGAAAAAAACTTGGGAAAAAAGTTATAAAGTTAAATACGTAGTGGTACCTTGACTATTGGGGATATATTCGTACAAGTGAGTGGGTTCGAATGTATACACCCAAGTACAGGGTCTTCCAACGAGGACTGAACAGGGGCTCATTTTTGAGCTTCCTTGTATTTAAAGAAAAATCTAAAATAGCCAAGCGATGTACTTTTTCCTGCAGGATTCAAAAATGAAACCAAAAATTTATTTGAACCAGAAACAAAAGAGTTACGCTATGGATAAGGTGTTTTTTAAATGGAACATAGCTTTTTTTATACGATTTTCGGAACGAGTGATTTTTGTATGTCCGTTCTGATTAAAATATTTAATATTGTGACAGCTATTTTTATTAAATTTTAATGTTTTGTCCAGTATAATTTAACTTCAACCTGTTTGAAACATACACTAGGTAATAAAGGTAAAATCACCTTGAAATCCTTCAAAGTCAAAAAATTTGACAAATTTACTGTAATATTGCCGAAATGAAATATTCATTAGATGAGAGATTGCAGATTGTTATCTTGTTCTACAAATGCCAAGAAAATGTAAGAGAAGCAAGGAGAAGATTTATAATTTAATAAAAATAGCTGTCACGATATTAAATATTTTAATCAGAACGGACATAAAAAAAATCACTCGTTCCGAAAATCGTATAAAAAAAGCTATGTTCCATTTAAAAAACACCTTATCCATAGCGTAACTCTTTTGTTTCTGGTTCAAATAAATTTTTGGTTTCATTTTTGAATTCTGCAGGAAAAAGTACATCGATTGGCTATTTTAGATTTTTCTTTAAATACAAGGAAGCTGAAAAATGAGCCCCTGTTCAGTCCTCGTTGGAAGACCCTGTACATCTCCTGAAATTGCGTACGCATGTCTAGCACGCTCGGTTTGCGCGAGGTACGCATTTTGGTCTACTGCGCAGATGTCAAAAAACAAAAAATATAAAAACGACAAGTGAAGAAGTAAAGTTGGAAAAAAGAAAAACAGTGCCCCACAAAACAAACAATAGCAGCGCAGACTGGTACTGTAGGGCACAAGAGGTCGACTAATGGTCGACTTGTGCCCCGCCCGATTATACGATTTACGATTTATAATTTTTATAGTCTTGCCATTTAAAAATGCATTAAAATACGGGAGTTGCGGTAAAATGTTTCTTTTTTGAAGACTTTTAAAAGAAGAGGTCACCCGGCATAGGTTTGCATTCAAAATTTTTGACCTCACCTCCCTAGCGTAACCCCCCAAGGGGGTTGAAAAAGTCAAATTACATAAAGAAGTAGATTTATTAACCAATAAGATACAACTAAAATTTGGTGTCTCTATCTTTATTAATAGTAAAGATATTTGACCATGCTAAGACTTTTCAGATTGGTATTTTCTTATCTCGCACTTTCAAATAACACAATGTGGGTAAATAAATATTTGTATTTTATTTGCACATCGAATCCTGATTTTATTTCCCACTAGGTTAGAAGCCGTCTCTGGATTTACCCCCGTTTGCAAAACTTTACACATGACCCATTATTGTAAACAGTACGACCGATCACGTGTCTGTCAATAATTCCGAGCAAAACGGGGGAAAGATTGCATTGCTGAACGCGCTAACGACATAGGAAATTTATTAAGAGATTCGCATCTGGTAGGAGTAATCTGTGTCATATACTTTAAATTTGTATTATAAGCAGGAGGCAAAGTGTATTGCCAATAGAATTTATATAAAACCTCCTATAACTAACGTTAACTCTATGTTGCGCGTTATAAATTTCAAAAATAAATCACAGCGTGACGTCATTCGCGAAGCCGGACGAATTTGACACGGTTTGGTATCAAACCTTTCTTTTATTTTATCATGTCTCAGGCGGAACTTTGATCTATCGAGATCACAAGCGAGCCACGGCCACCTGCAATCTGTCGTAAAATCCCGTCCCTACGAGGGACTCATGAACGTAGTTTGGTTTCGCATGGGGAATATCTGTTTACCTGGGGTTTTCAAAAGTGCGACATGTAATTATATAAATACAAGTTTCAATGGATAGTTTCAGTAAAGGCAATAGTTTATTGTAATTGAAATATTTATACATATTGAAATTTACATATAAATTAATTATCAATTTAAAAATGGATTATGATCATTTTTAAAAATTCAAAAAGATCTTAGGAGTACCTATTATTATAAACAGCAATCAGTACTTATGAATAGAATGTTCTGCTAAAAAATGAGGTAAAGTATTTAAAGAATTTTTTATTTAAAAAAACTAACCAACTTCACAAAAGAAAAAGCAGTAAAAAGAATGAAATAATACTTTTACGTATTTATAACAGTGTTTAATGGTAAACTTAATTTTGTTCAAAGTTAGGTAACTTATAGGTACACCGAACTTTGAAGTCGGAGCAATTTTAAAGTATAATAGGAATCCTTAATTATAACAAATTAATAAATTGTTAATAAAGAGTAATATTTTTAGTTATTTATTACCGGGTCTAATGGTTAGCCTGATTGCGTTTGACTTTAAGTAATTTGTACACAAAAGTTCTGAACTTTAAAGTAAGCGCAACTCCTTATTAATTGCTTACAAATTATCATTACGGATCGTTATACTGTGAAATTGCGCCGACTTCAAAGTTTAGAACCTCGGTGTACAAGTTACCTAACTTTGAACAAAATTAAGTTTACCATTTTAAGCACAGTTATAAATAAGTTAAAATAATATTTCATACTTTTTGGTGCTTTTTCTTTTGTGAAGTTAGTTAATTTAAAAAAAAAATATTTCTTTCTTTTTAGTTTACCTATTCTGCTTCCCTCTTCATCTTATCACCCCCTCTTTAAATTTGTAATGTCCATGTAATATTGGATTTTCAGACCTCAGTAACCCCGAAAATTACATAGTTAATATTTTTAAAGAATTTTTCACCCGCTCCTTTCGCCCCCCTACCCCGTCATATTTTTTTTACATTCTTTAAATGAACTTAGCTTCTCTGACCTTATTAACCCCGAAAATAGCTCATTACTTAACATTTTTCAAGAAATTTGCAGTCGCTCCTCTTTATCCGCCCCCCACCCCTACGCCGTCAATTTTCTTAGCAACTCTTACACAAAATTAAGTCTTTTGACCTCAACCCCGAAAATGACGTGTTAGTTAACATTTTTGGAGAAATTGGCAATTGCTCCTTTCAGCCCCTTCCTCCTAAAAAAAGCTATGTTCCATTCCTCCTTCCTCCCCCACGTTAATTGTTTTTAACATCAGTTGGATAATATTACATTTTCTGCGACCCCGGTCGCATATATTTAAAGTTTTGCAAATGGGGGTAATTCCAGAGACGGCTCTACCCTAGTTGGAAATAAAATTAGGATTCGATGTGAAAATAAAATACAAATATTTATTTACGCACATTGTGTTACTTGAAAGTGCGAAATACGAAAATACTATACAGGGTGTCTGAAAAGTCTTAGCATGGGCAAATATCTTTACTAATAATAAAGATAGAGACACCAAATTTTAATTTTATCTTATTGGTTAATACATCTACTTGTTTATGTAATTTGACTTTTACAATCCCCTTGGGGGGTTACGCTAGGGAGTTGCGGTCAAAAATTTTGAATGCAACCGGATGCCGTTTGGTAGGTACCTCATTTTATAGGTCTTTTCTCAGATGTTACTTCTTGGCAGAGTTCCAAAACGGACGTTATTACTGCCAAGAAGTTCATGGTGGCCATTCTAAACAACTTTTAACGTAATAAGTAAGGCAGTCACTGTTGGTCTGTTACCAGAGGCGTCGATGCCGAAAATAAGTACATACACGGAAACAAAGCTATAGTCAAGAGTAATAGTCTTCAGGGAAGGATAGCTTAGTCTTGTATATCCGCAAGGGCAAGTATACACTGAGAAAATGAGTTTGCTAAATCGTCATGCTGGAAAAATTTAGCACCTATAGCTAAAAAATCCGCTATCAGTACTAAAAGTTTTGCAAGGAGTACTGGATCGCTTTGCAATCATTGCTAATTAGATTTTGCTGGGGTTTGCCGGTTGTCTATTGCTATTATAACAACATATTTATCAGCTATTACTGTTAAATTTTGCTAAACCTGCTAAATACTTTTGCAACCAAAATATATAGCTAATCCTTTAGCAGTAATAGAACTGTATTTTGCAACGCCTGCATGACATGAAGTTAGCTGGTAACTTAGCAATAACAGCTAGGTAGCGATGCTACTACAGCGAAATTATACTGCAATATATGCCGTATGTGTGCAGGAGGGGGTATATTCGTTACAATCTAAGCCAATCACAAAACAGCATTAGAAGTTATTCCACTCATTTGGTTTTGCCTCTCAACGGTTCGCTTTGTGCATCATCTTACTTTACTAACTTTACTTTCTGCTGTTCCGACCGTTGTGCGTGTCACTAGTATCGAATATCGTGGTTGTGAAGTTTATGCGGGGTTTATTTATTTAATGAAAGTTATTTGCATAATATAAACATTTTTCTATGGTTATGAGCTTTTCATAATGTGGAAGAATACCCTGTTTGATTGGGGCCTTAGTGCCTATGAAGAAGCATTTGAAGGTACGTATTTTACTTTGTTACTTTTATACTGTTGTTGGAAGGTTGCGAATATTAAACACTTTAACGCATGGCGTAAGTGTACGCAAAAATGATATTTAACAAGAGTCTTTTGTAATGATTTATAACGAAAAAATAGCGGATTATCTTATTTTTTGCAAGTTTACTATAGTTTTACCATTGCAAAATAGGTGTTATTTTTCGTGGCGTATGATATGCGTCAGTGTTGTGTTCGAAAACTACGCCGTGCGACGCACCTCTGTGACTATCATGTGACTCAGTATTTAAATTGTTCATTTATAGTCATGTGATGATTACACTGGGGCGTTGTACGCTGAAGTTTTGGAACACGACCCTGGTCAGGGAACCTGTCCTTGCATTTGATTGGTCAGGAATTCCCTGGAACTTTCGGACTGCTCGGCGCCATAGTGTGTTTTATTTATTTCGTTTTATGTTAAATTCTTTTTATTACTAACCACTAACCAGTCAGAGCCAATGATATTACTGGAAACCAGTCGGCAAACTGTCACGTTACCAAATAGCTAAAAGTTGATTGGCGCTGATCGGTTTGTGATTCATCTACGAACAGAGCTATTAATAGCTCTGTTCGTACACGAAAATTTAAATCATATTTCGGTTGAAAAAAATTCAAATGACTACAACTTTCTACTATCACATTTTGTTCTCTTAAAATTTAAAAATTATCGATAAAATGATGTAAAATTTGTTTTAAAAAAATAATAAATAAGATACCTAAACGTGTTCATTTTTTCTTCTGGGGGGGGTGGTTGACCAAAATTTCAACTTTTTTTCGCAAATTACAAAATCTTTTTTTTCTTTACCAAAATATTCCTAGTAGGCTTACTATTAAATCCCCTAAACTTGGCATGGGTCCCGTAAGTAGCAACAGAGATATACAACTTTAAAACAAGTTTAACATTTCTAGTTACGCCGATGGGTATTTTACTAAAACTTTAACGGATTTTAGCCAAACAAAAAATACTTTGTGTGCATTTGTCAATTTTGTACTCGGAAAGTTCAACTTTGTCAGTCAATTAAAGATATATAAAAATACTTTGTGTGTATTTGTCAATTTTGTACTCGGAAAGTACAACTTTGTCAGTCAATTAAAGATATATCCTATTTAGGGACACAAAAGTCGCAAATCCCTCCATTTTTGTGCTTCATTTCCATAAAAAATACCTATTAAGGTTGTCAAAAATTTTATTTTCAAAATATAAAACTCCTGTATGTCCAAAATTTGTCCTACTTACTTGTTGTTAAGTAATTTACGAAAACTTTAAATGTTTTAAATAACTTTTTTAGGTGCCCACTTTTATCTTTTACTTTACTTATTTTATTGTTGCAGAATATTGATGAGTATTTATCAGTAGCATCGACAATGTTGTCTCGAGTAATTCTGAAGTCTCGAATAGGACTGTGGTCTCTCCTACATTCACCTTTGAACCAGACGAGGAATTAACGGCGGTTTTATGTGGCAATCTGGATGGTTTGGAATCAAGTGAATCAACTCCAAAACGATTAAAATTTGACAGTTTATTTCAAGAGGTAACACGTGTTTGCTCTTTTTAAGCTTGATGAGTTTTATTTTTTTCCACTAAACAATAATGTGATTTTTGCAATGTGTACTTTCAAAATACCCCGTATGAAAATACTCTTACTAAAAGCAGTTTGTGAAACTAAGGACTACAAGTTTGTGTATATTGTGTACAGCGGCGACGAAATTTAGTACATAAACATCGTTGGGACTCCCTCTATAGGTTTTCCATAATTTATTTGATATGTATTCGTGTTATGTATATTTTTCAAGTAACTATTAATAATAAGTTGTTTATGGTAGTTAAGTTATAGGTTCTTATTTTTTAGAGAAAGAAAAAACCGGTTTCAAATATTATGCTGAAAAGAAAAAAAGGTTGTTAATTTGACAGTTTTCTATGTATGTGTGTATGTATGTAACTTTTACATATATGTCCTATGTCCTATATTTAACTTGTTAAAAATAATAACAATAAACGACTGTTCTATAAATAATTTTGTATTTCATTTGGATTTCTCATACATTGTTTGTTTAGCAGCTTATATATAGGGTTCTATAATTTCTGGATACGGAAAAGAAATTAGTAATAAATCAATTTTTAGAAAATATTTTTGGAGTTAAAAGAAATTTTTGGAAATTTTTATTTTAATGTTATTGCAGATCGTATTATCCAGTATTTTCCTCATTTAACCACTTTTGTACCTGCTTTACAGCTGCCGAATTAAAATAGTCGCCCAGTTATTACTAAATGATTATATAATAATTAAAACAAAATCATGCAGGACTCACCAGATAATCAGGCGAATGGCAGTTGGTTGAATTTCGAGAGTGTAATATCTCAGTTCCGAAGCATGGGACCCACATCAAATTAAAATTAGTTTTTGTTGGGCTTACTAGAAACCTTTTACCAAAAAAAAAATCAGTTTACGTTTCGCGAAAAAAGTTTGTTTCTGGAGTTGAATCCTTGGCGAAAAAAAAAGATTTTTAACAAAGTTCAAATTTAGTTTTTTTTAATTATACAAAATTCTATCTAGAAATATCAAATTTTGTTGGAAAATTTCCAATTGTTGGATAACCAGAGCTGTCTGTATTTTTTTAAACAAAATTAGGTTTAAAAAATGTCAGACAGCTACAGTTTTCCAACAACTAAAAATTATCTAACAAAATTTAAAATTTTCCGATAGAATATCGTATAATTAACAAAAAATTTAAAGTTTAAACTTTCTTAGAGTTTTTTTAGCCAGAGGGTTCAATTCCAGAAGTGAACTTCTTTTCGCAAATCCTAAAACAATTTTTTTTTCGGTAACGGTTTTTTAGTGGGCCGAATAAAAACCACTTTTAGTTTTTCGTGGGTCCCATGCGACAAAACTGGTCATGTAGGACCTGCTAAGCCAATGATGCTGTAGTTACTAAATATCATGCAGTAATTACCAAACCATCGTGCAGGAACTGCTAAGCCAATGATGCTGTTGTTACTAAATATCATGCAGTACTTACTACACCATCGAGCAGGAACTGCTACGCCAATGATGCTGTCGTTACTAAATATATTGCAGCAATTACTAAATAATCATGTAGAGATTGCTAAGCCCGTTATGCTATCGGAACTAAATCGGGCAGTAATTACTCAACGGTCATACAGGGATTGCCAAGCATTGATGCTATCGTTACTAAATAGCATGCAATAATTACTAAATAATCGTTCACTGATAGCACAGCGATCATGCGGCGGTTGCTAAAAACTTTGCAATAATTAGTAAATTAGTTTGCAATAACAGCACATTAAAAGGGCAATAAGTACTGAATATTCAGTAACTATTACTAACAAAAACGCTGTGGCTGTCATTTAGTCATACTAACTCAGCCAAGTTTTCTAGTAATAGATGCTATATATTTAGCAATAACTGCTAGTAGCATTTTGTAACAGTAGCAAGTTCCCGTTGATCTTGTTAGCAAAATATTTCGCAATGATTACTAAACCAAGTCTGCTAAATACATTTAGCAGCGACAGCATGGCGGTAACGCTGGAGCTATATTTGCGGCATTATTTAGTTATGGCAGCTTGATATAAAGCTATGATAGCCAAATCATTTTCTCAGTGTAGTCCTTCCAAAAGGTATGTTATTCTTAAAACAATACGCACATCTATACTTCTTTCAATACTAAATACGAGTAAACTAAGTATTGTAATGTTTGAAACAAGAACTTTCTTAGCTTGAGAGAAAAGCAAATAAACTTGAAATCAGTATTACTTAAACGAACTGCAATACGGTCGTAATGTAAAAGTAGGTAACCTCAACCCAAGTATAGTAATCCTTATTTCAACTTTTTCTTAACTTAACTCCGGTGTTGAAGTGAATACACACACGGAGAAGTAGAACTATTTATCAGTGACGTATATTGAGTGTGGTCAAGGTGTCAGAAAGGCACTGATGGGGTGTGTGTGTATTAGGGGAATTGTGTAAGGTGGTGTAAGAAGGTCATATATAGTATCAATGCCTCCTTCCCCTATATTGCATAAGGGTGAGTGAGTGTCCAAAAGGCATATTTGCGCTTTCGCCAAAGGGGCACTAAAAATACTAGTGGATTAGGGTAGAGGGGAGTATTTTAAAAGGGATGGCGAAAGAAAAAAGCGCTTTCGCCAAAGGGGCACTAAAAATACTAGTGGATTAGGGTAGAGGGGAGTATTTTAAAAGGGTTGGCGAAAGAAAAAAGCGCTTTCGCGGAAGGATCGCTAAAATCTCAATGGATTAGACGGGTGAGTGTCCAAAAGGCATATTTGCGCTTTCGTCAAAGGGGGCACTAAAAATACTAGTGGATTAGGGTAGAGGGGAGTATTTTAAAAGGGTTGGCGAAAGAAAAAAAACGCTTTCGCCAAAGGATCGCTAAGATATCAGTGGATTACGTATTTCCACGAAGACTAAGTTCGTTTGCTAGAAAAGTGTATCTCTTTGTTCAAGAGTAAGCAATATTTATGTCAATACATATGTCAACTGTTTGCCATAACTTTAGTTATTTTTGAGACAACGTAAATTACCAATTAAAATAACTGTACTCCTATTCTTCATGTTAAACTAACCCTTCTTCTTGACTGAACAACCAATATTACTATTGTCTTGGATGCCAAGAATAGAACGTTTGTAGATTCAAGATTAGCCTTTACTTGCACTACGAATTTTCGCTTGACACAAGAATAGTAGCGCTTCATGTAAGGCTACTTTTCAAAAAATACTCTAATTTTCAAATTAGATCAAGATTTTTTTCAGTGTACGGTATTTGACAGAAATAATTTAATTCATGGGCGTTGCCGTGATTGTGTGAAATAAAAATAACGGTTGAGTGCAAGTTCGACTCGCGCATAGAGGGTTCCGTGAGACATACAATATTGTGAATTTCTCACAGGACGCAAAAGTCTCAATAACTATGGTAAAGCTAATGCTTGAATAAATAAGAAGAGGCGGCCATGCCGGAAATAATTCAGTGCGTAATATACCTTATCCAGCGATACAGAAGAATCGACCAGAGTTCCCTTGGTACCTTGCCCATTCTCAGACTCCGAAGATAGCCGCCGCTTGCCGCTTAATCCACACCTTGCTGCTGGTTTGCCGTAAAGTTGCCGCATTCCTTTTATAAATAATATCAATTGTTCCTTTATAATTCAGTCTGGCTTCAGTTTGAGCTGGATCGTGTAAAAACTGTCAAAATAACCTTTAATAATTTCAAATGGAATGAGCGATCTGACATTTCTCTTAATGTTTTGTTAACATTAGGATTATTTACAGTGTTGTTTCATTTTAAACCATTTATTTCCAACATTTCCATCCTCCCAATTCCCACATATTGGTTAGGTTGGACGCGCACCTTGCGTTTTGAATGTTTTGATTGTTGAAACGTCACATGACGTAACAAAAAGTAGTTCTCAAATTGTCACTTTCCTGCGATATCATTGGTCGAGCGCGCGTAGGAATTAAAACCCACAGCGCCCGCCTGGCCGCCGTATCCCTGGTGATACCGCGTTGCCAATTTTTGTACCTCACGCAAATAGAGAGATTTAGCGTTTGCTAAAATAACGTCTTTTCGCATGGTTGACGTTAAAATGCCATTGAATTAATAAATTTAAATTTGGCTTTTTTGCAATTTTGTGTAAATTTATGAAGTTCGTTGAGGTAAATACACAAACATCAATTACATTAACTCGTTTTACTGGTTTTTAAGCCGCAGTTAGCTGCTAAAATAAAATAAATAATATACGTCAAACAATAGTGTATTTTTTGATATTTAGGTTCATTTGTATTCCTTATCCCTTACCCTAAAAATACCAAAAATGTCAGAAGCTGAGATTAAAAAATTAAAAGCCCAAAGAGGCAGCTTAAAAGGACAAATAACCAGATTTTCAAATTATTTGTTAGATTTTCAGAATAATAAAGATTATGTTGAACTAGGCACTCGCCTTGAAAGAATTGATGATGTTGTAAATAAATTTGATTTTTGTCAATTAGAACTGGAGTCTTTAGTAGATGACCCCACTCACGAAACTGAAAGAGCTGAATTTGAAAAGGCTTATTTTACAGCGGTCTCTAAAGCTAGGGCACTATTAAATGATTTTCACATTAGTTCTCGGGCGTCTCAACAGCCTGCAGTTTCTGATCCCACATTAAACATTAAATTACCCCCTCTTAATTTACCTCATTTTGATGGAACTTTTGACAAATGGTTACAGTTCCACGACGCCTTTAAAGGTATTATTCATGAAAATAAAAATTTAGCTCCCACTCAAAAATTTTACTACCTTTTGTCATCTTTAAAGGGAGAAGCATTACAATGCATCCAGTCACTACAGGTAAGTGATAGTAATTATTCTGTAGCTTGGAAGCTTGTGTGTGAACGCTATCAAAATTCTAGACTTATCATAAACAGCCACTTAAAGGCAATTTTTGAAATACTCCCTTTAACTAGAGAGTCCAAAGAGGACTTACAGAAATTATTAAATGATTTACAAAAAAATATTCGTGCTCTCGAAAATTTAAACGAGCCTGTTGAGACATGGGATTCAATAATTATTTTCCTTATATCTTCGAAACTTGATAATAGGACACGAAGAGAATGGGAATTGTCTCTTAGTGATAACACATCTATGCCAAGTTATAACGATTTTATTAACTTTTTGTCAGGACGTTGTAAGGCGTTGGAAATGCTTGATTTTAAGTCGAAGTCAACTAGTGACAAGGTTCCAATCAATAAAAAACCTAAAGATAAAATATATTCACATTTATCTCAACAAAATTGTAAGGTTTGCAGTTTTTGTAAGGGATCTCACTTAATATATTATTGTCAAAACCTTTTGAAGCTTTCTATAAAACATCGTATAAATGAAAAAAGAAAATTACGCCTTTGCACACAATGTTTGCGAGCAGGTCACTATAACAAAGATTGTAAAGGTGAAGACTGTCGCAAATGTAATAAGAACCATAATACTATTCTGCATTTAGAGTCAATTGAAGTAAAAAACTCGTTGCCCGCAGTTGAAATTAAGGATTTCGAAAATTCCCAATCTTTTCAAGATAATTTAATTCAACCCTCAAATAATAATATTCTTACCGACTCTCAAGATAATTTCTCACGTGATTCAGTAACTACTCTGACTAATCAGAATTTAAATTCTTATATTCTACTTTCCACAGTTAATATTTATATTAAAGACGTA
Organism: Philopedon plagiatum; assembly: GCA_963971165.1. Classification (NCBI taxonomy): domain Eukaryota; kingdom Metazoa; phylum Arthropoda; class Insecta; order Coleoptera; family Curculionidae; genus Philopedon; species Philopedon plagiatum. Next base: position 94,259,161 of record OZ020191.1, read on the forward strand.
AATGGAAAACCAATTAAATGCAGAGCGCTGTTAGATTCTGGCAGCCAGTCCAACTATATGACATATGATTTATTAACAAAGTTAGGACTTGAAAAAATTAATGTAAATGTGTCTACTAGTGGTATTAGTAAAAATCTTGTCCATATAAAACACTCCGCAAAGGCTAAAATATTTTCCACCTTTAATAATTTTCAAGCTGAACTTAATTTTTTGATTTTAAATAAGATTACAGAAAACCTTCCTAATATGTCTTTTAAAAATGATCTTGTCAACATTCCTACAAATTTACAGTTGGCGGATCCTGACTATAACATTTCTAAACCCATTGAATTGCTCTTAGGAGCCAGTGTTTTTTGGACCTTATTATGTGTAGGACAAATAAAATTGGGCAAGGATATGCCAATTCTCCAAAAAACACACCTTGGATGGATAATTTCAGGTCCATTAACCTTATTTAATATCAATAATACTGTTTGTAATTTAAATACAAATCACTTAAACATTCAACAACAACTTGAAAAATTTTGGAAGGTTGAAGAATGTCTGCCCGCTTCCAAGTTTTCTTCAGAAGAATTGGAATGCGAAGAGCATTTTACCAAAACTACTACTCGTAGTAGTGACGGAAAATTTATTGTAAGTTTACCAACTAAAGATAATCTTCAAAAACTCGGTGATTCTAAAGAATGCGCCCTGAAACGATTACAAAGCATTGAGAAACGTTTATTAAAAGATAAAAACCTTAAAAATCAGTACTATGACTTCATGAAAGAATACATTGATTTAGGACATATGTCTCTAATCGATAATAATGAAATAAAGTCCGATAAAACTCACTATTATTTGCCGCATCATTGTGTAGTTAAGACCTCTAGTTTGACTACAATGTGTCGCGTAGTCTTTGACGCTTCTGCGAAGACATCAACGGGGTTGTCCCTCAATGATGTGTTAAAGGTCGGTCCTGTAATTCAAGATGAACTTTTTTCGATTGTTGTTAGGTTTCGCTGTCATAACTATGTGATTACCGGTGATGTAGAAAAAATGTACCGGATGATATATATTAACGAAACTGAGCGCGATTTACAGCGTACTGTTTGGAGATTTCATCCTAATGACGAGATGAAACATTATAGGCTAAACACCGTCACATACGGTACTGCACCCGCTTCTTTTTTAGCAGTCCGATCATTACATCAGGTAGCCCTTGATAATATAGAAAAATATCCGGAAGAATGTTACGTTATCTTAAAAGATTTCTACGTGGATGACCTTATTAGCGGAGCATCTACTATTGAAGAAGCTAAAAAGCTTAAAAATAACATTTCAAATTTATTGTCTAGTGCCGGTTTCCAGTTACGTAAATGGGCATCAAATAATAAAGATATTTTAGAATTCTCGAATAAATCTGATCTTCCTCAATATTTCATTACAGATGATAAGAATATAAAAACGTTGGGCCTAATTTGGGACCCTAATAAAGATGCTTTAACTTACTCTGTCAATCTTGATGAAAGTCCACATAAACGAGTTACTAAACGGTTTATTTTATCCGTGATTTCACAAATCTTTGACCCCCTCGGGTTAATAGGGCCCATAAGTATGCGCGCCAAGCTAATTCTTCAACAACTATGGAAGGAAAAAATAGACTGGGATCAAACAGTTCCTATGAACTTGTTCACCGCATTTGTTCAGTTTTATAAACAAATTTTAGATATCAATAAAATTTCTATCCCGAGACGTGTATGCCTTAAAGATTCAGTTGAAATAACGGTACACGGCTTTTGTGACGCTTCGATTTCCGCTTACGGAGCTTGTTTGTACTTAGTTTCAAAAAACTCAAAAAATGTTTATTATTCCCAACTACTTTGTGCCAAATCAAGGGTGGCTCCTTTAAAAAGTTTATCACTTCCACGACTTGAGTTGTGTGGCGCTCTTTTGCTGGCCATCTTATTAAAAAAGATTTTAGACTCCCTAAAGGTGGACATTGCAGCAACTTATTGTTGGACAGATTCAACAATCGTTCTGTCAGGGCTTTCTATGGAGCCCAGTAACTTAAAAACATTCGTGTCAAATCGTGTTGCTAATATTCAAACAATAACTGGTGTTTCTCAGTGGAACCATGTTCGTTCGCAGGAAAATCCTGCCGATATTATTTCCCGTGGAATGAGCCCCAGTGAATTAATGGTCTCTGATTTATGGTGGTTTGGTCCACATTGGCTAAAGGAAGACTCTTCTAAATGGCCAATTCAAGGTACGATTTATAATAACGATGTCCCCGAAAGACGTCTAGATAAAGTCTTAAACTTTTATTCAACCAATGATGACTTTAAACTGTTAGAACGTTTTTCTTCATATTTGAAATTGTTACATGTCACCGCATATTGTTTAAGATTTTATCATAACACAAAAAATAAAAATTCTCGATTAACAGGTCCTCTCTCAGCATTTGAGATAGATAATGCTTTAAATACTTTAGTTTTTGTAGCGCAAAGACAAGATTTTTTTAAAGAAATACAAGCTCTTAAAAATTCAAAGGCTTTACCTAATAAAACTAGAATTTTAAATTTAGACCCTTTCTTAGAAAACGGTTTACTGAGAGTGGGAGGCAGGTTAAGGAACTCAAATTTGCCCGATCAACAAAAACATCCCTTATTATTGTCTGATAAAAATCCTTTAACCAAGCTTTTAATAAAGTATCAACATGAAAAAATATTACATGCTGGTTCTCAGTCTGTTTTATATAGCTTGAGAGAACAGATTTGGCCTTTAAATGGCAGGACTTTGGTGAGAGGAATAATAAGAAAATGTCTTACTTGTTTTAAGGCAAACTCGATTAGCGTTTTCCCAAAAATGGGTGACCTTCCATCATCACGGGTGTCATATTCACCGCCTTTTAGCAAAGTAGGTTTGGATTTTGCTGGACCGTTCATGGTAAAAGACGGCAAGACCCGTAACAGAACCTTTGTAAAGGCTTATCTATGTGCCTTTATATGCTTTTCTACCAAGGCTGTTCACTTCGAGCTTGTGGGAGATCTTTCCTCTCATGCTTTTTTAGACGCATTAAAGCGTTTTGTAGCTCGAAGGGGACTACCAAGTGACATTTTTTCCGATAACGCCACTAACTTTGTTGGCGCCGCTAACGATCTTCATGAAATTTATCAAAAAATTCATGATTTTAAAATAACCGATTTTGGGATTAAATCGTTTTTTACCGATAATAAAATTCAATGGCATTTTATCCCACCGCGCTCTCCGCATTTTGGTGGCCTTTGGGAGGCTTGTATAAAATCGTGTAAATATCATCTTAAGAGAATTGTCGGAGATGCTCATTTAACCTTTGAGCAGTTATATACGGTGTTGGTTCAGATTGAATCCATTCTGAATTCCCGTCCTTTGACTCCTTTGTCCCAAAATCCAAATGATCTTCATCCCTTGACGCCCTCTCACTTCCTTATCGGACGAATGGCAACCAGCTTACCACAACGAAATGTTGAAGACGTTCCGCCAAACAGACTTGTCCAGTATGAGAGATTGCAGCAGTTAGTGCAACATTTTTGGAAGAGGTGGCATCATGAATATTTGAACAACCTTCAATCACGATCCAAGTGGAAGTCCTCACCTTGTGTCCTTAAACCAGGGATGATGGTTTTAATAAAGGAGGATAGCATACCACTACTTGAATGGCCGATTGGTCGAATAACTGAAGTTTTTCCCGGACGAGACGATATAGTGCGGGTGGTGACCGTTAAAACCGCAAAGGGAACTTTCAAACGTGCCTTTAGCAAAGTGTGTCCTTTGCCGTTTGATTAAAAGACAATCCCAACTTATTGAAAATTGCCCTAGGAATTTTCAAGGGGGGCGGTATGTTTGGACATTAGTGCTTGACCTCCCTGTTTGGACATTAGTGCTTTACCTCCCTATTCGATATTTATGTGAAAGGACTTATTGACAACATTGTAGCAGAAAGGAGCAGCGTCCCGTCTGGTTTCCAAAAAACAAAAAACAACAGTAGTCGTCGTCAAGAGACGAAATCAAGAAGATGCTCTCTCAGCACTATAATTAAAATACAGTCCACTATTATAATTATTCAAAAATTTAATTAGAAAGTACAAGTTACAAATAAAAAAGTAAAGAGATAATAACTGGAGTTTTCTAGCCCCAACAGTTACTATTGGAGATATATTCTTGAAAGTGGATAGGTTTGAATGTAGACACCAAAGTACATCCCCTGAAATTTCGTGAGCATGTCTCGCCCTCTTAGTTTGCGCGTGGTACGCATTTTAGTCCACTGCGCAGATGGCAAATAACGAAAAATAAAGACGACATAAACTGGGGAAAAAGTTATAAAGTTACATGCGTAGTGGTACCTTGCCTTTTGGGAACATGTTCTTAAAAGTGAATGGGTTCAAATGTAGACACCAATGTCCATCTCCTGAAATTCCGTGCGCATTTCCAGCACGCTCGGTTTGCGCGTGGTACGCATTTTGGTCCACTTCGCAGATGGCAAAAAACGAAAAATAAAGTCGAAAAAAACTTGGGACAAAAGTTATAAAGTTAACTACGTAGTGGTACCTTGACTATTGGGGATATATTCTTAAAAGTGAATGGGTTCGAATGTAGACACCCAAGTACATCTCCTGAAAGTGCGTACGCATGTCTAGCATGCTCGGTTTGCGCGTGGTACGCATTTTCGTCTACTGCGCAGATGTGAAAAAACCAAAAATATAAAAACGACACATGAAGTAAAGTTGGAAAAAAGTTAGAAAAAAAGTGCCGCACAAAACAAAAAATAGCAGCGCAGACTGGTACTGTATAGCACAAGAGATCGACTAATGGTCGACTTGTGCCCCGCCCGATTATACGATTTACGATTTATAAGTTTTATAGGCTTTCCATTTACAAATGAATTAAAATACGGGAGTTGCGGTAAAATGTTTCTTTTTTGAGGACTTTTAAAAGAAGAGGCCACCCGGCATAGGATTGCATTCAAAATTTTTGACGTCAACTCCCTAGCGTAACCCCCCAAGGGGGTTGAAAAAGTCAAATTACATAAAGAAGTAGATTTATTAACCAATAAGATACAACGAAAATTTGGTGTCTCTATCTTTATTAATAGTAAAGATATTTGCCCATGCTAAGACTTTTCAGACACCCTGTATGGTCTTTTCTTATCGCGAACTTTCAAATAACCCAATGTGGGTAAATAAATATTTCTATTTTATTTTCACATCGAATCCTAATTTTATTTCCAACTAGGTTAGAGCCGTCTCTGGAATTACCCCCATGTGCAAAACTTTAGATTCATAGAAAAAACGTTTTGATGAATCTAAATCTAAGGTTTAAGATTTCGTACTGGTTTAAATTGAGATCAGTTGGGTTTTGTCAGGTTTTTGTCCTGGGATTGAATCAGTCGTCATGAAACACTTATGAAATATTCTAATATGTAAGCGATTTGCTTGGTTTCCAAATGATTTTCATCTTGGAATGTGTTACTAAAATGAATTTTAGTTCTATTATTGTGGAAAGTGCATACTAACATCGCGTTTTCCTTTATAAATTTTCGAAAAAATTCAGACACAAATTCATAGTATAAAATTTAGTTGTCTTACTTACACTTGTCGGTTTAAAACTTTTGGTTGTCAAATTAGACCGGTGTGGCGTTTGAGAATCTGGCAAAAAAAAATTGTTTAGATTAAGCTCAATTTACTTTTGAGAACATAATGCGTCTTTCAGAAAGTACTTTTACAGTATGAACATAAACTTTGGTAAGAATTGATTAAATCAATTTTGATGTTATCCGTCTCACCATTACTAACATTTACATTACGCTTTGTTGAACTACGAATTCCAAATTACACCAGATTTGCTCGGATGACAAAGTTTAAGTTTCGGACCCATAACTTTCAGCAAGGGTAAGATGGTGTGTTTACTTAATACTTTTTCTACTTAAACAATCTTAAAAAGCATTTACAAACTGTTAGTTTGTTAGGTCAGATAACTGATTGCGTTACGAATTTACTAAAATCGGTAAATCGTTTAAGTCGTAATAATTTGATTTCCCCATTTTAGATTAAGGGGAGACTGATTTACTGGATCCTGGCCCTCCACCTTCCTACGTTCTGCAGGGGGATTTATCGGCTTGGTAGCTGCGTCATCCTAAAATGAATGTTTCTATGAGTCTAAATGCGTGTTAGTACGTGTTAGGTAAATGTTTTAGGCTACAACGGGATTTTCGGAGCAACGTTCTAACTCTTTAAGCGCTTCTTTCCAGAACCCGTATTTTTTACAAGCTTTTATTTAACTCCACCTGTTAGTTTGTATGTATGTATGTATTTATGCGTGTATGTATGTATTTATGCGTGTATGTATGTATTTATGCGTGTATGTATGTATTTATGTATGTATGTTAGTATGTTTAGGTCAAATATTGCAGTCAAAATTTCGACTAGTGCTAATTAAGCTAGAGCTTTGAAATTTTCCACAAACCCAAACCCAAAAAAAAAAAAACGCAAAAACAATAAAAACACAATAAAAAACAATCAAACCCAATCAAACCCAACCGATACCGAGCAAAACAGAACAAACCTAAAAATATCCGAGTCCACCCAACCGGGGCACCAGAATCGGGGCGTTTCTAGCCTTAGCAAACCCAAAAAAAAAAACGCAATAACGCAAGATGGCGGATTACCTTTCTCTTCACAATCTTCTTGGTATGGATATCAAATGAAAGGGTTTGACGAGTAGAATACGACTATGTGGCGTTATTCTAAACCCAATATGGCGAACGCCACAAAATGGCGGATTACCTTTTTTCCACAACCCCTTGACATGGGTATCAAATGAAAGGGTTTGACGAGTATAATTCAGTATGCTATGTGACGTCATTCTAAACCCAATATGGCGGACGCCACAAGATGGCGGTTTATCATTTTCTTCACAATCCCCTTGATATGGATATCAAATGAAAGGGTTTGACAAGTGGAATACGATAACAGGAAATGCTTTGTAATAATGATGCATTATCAGAAATGCATAGGTTAAGATGTAATTTGAAAATAAAATCATGTGTAAATAATATTTTTTAAAAACAAGTTTTATTATTTAGATGTAACTTCTTCGATCGTCGTTTGTAAACTTGAAGTTCTGCCGCAGCAACTTTTTTTGCCGTATCGTTAAGGGATTTATTTTTTAATTTCAGAGAGAGGGTTTCACATTTGTTTCATAGGGGTAAATCCACTTGTGGTCTTCCAAATGTCCAAATGACAATATAACCTTCATTTTACCTTTAAAATGCGGTTAAAACAAAAATCATTACAAGAGAAGGATGGACAATATGTTTAAAACCATAACCCTGTCGATGAACAGAGACAACAATGCTTTAGAGCATCGTTTCTCAACCTTCTTAGTGTCGCGAAACCCTAAAAAGCCAAAAAATAAAGTAAACAACCTTACGACCCCTCACTATATATTTGAACGTTTATCACAGTCTTGCATTTCTAATGTGTAAAATTAATTATTTAATGAAATGATTTTTCGAATAGGTACGTACTTTATTTTTTTAACAGATCGCAACCCCCCATGTTGGGAAATGATGCACTAGAGGAATATTTGAGCTGTTGAGTCATTGGTCTGTTTGTTGCTTCAGTCATGCCTTAAGTTTCATACTTTGTTTAGTTAGGTTAGATCTAGTATTAATAGTTATTGACGATTCCAGCACAATTTGTGTATTTGTCAACGGAAAAATAATAATTAAATAAAAAAACTAAACCAATATAATTGTAGATTTTTTAAAATTTCTCTACATTTAATTAACTTGAATAAAACTGTCTAAATTAATTAATCCATTATTCCTTTATGAAAAATTCATTTTTATTCTATATTGCTTAATTGCCTTTAATATAATTTGATTAAAATAATCGTTAAATTTCAACTATTTTGAATCTAATATTATTCCCAAATATTTGAAAATTTTTACAAGTTGTGAATAAACTCCTGTACAAAAAATACGTCTTAAGTTTGATCTTAAATATTTTCTCTAACTCGAGTCCGATGTGTTTTGTCCCAATAAATTATAACACCAAGCACTAGCAATATAGGAAATTCTCAATTATAGCCCAGTGGAACCCTGATCTTTTCGTAGCATGTCTGTTTTTAAATCTTTTTGTTATTTTATTTTATTTATTAATGTCTATTATTAGAGGAGATAGACAGTTTTATATTCCTGAGAGTTTACTATGTTAACAAGAATACATGAAAAGAAAATATCTAATAATTTAAACATTTATACAGAAAACATAAAACCAGTCCAATTTAGGCTACACAAACTAAAAACTAATAACGAGTATTGCTTTGGCTCTTGTTACCGCCTCCATTCTTCTAGGCATGCTACTAATTAAGTTTTGAATATTTTCTTGACTAATATTCTCCCACTGAAGAACAACAACTTCTTCGATTCGTTGGCGGAGGTGTATGACGTCTAACTGCGCGTTTTAGAGTACCCCATAAATGTTTGACAAAAAATTTTGACGAATACGCTGGGGGGGGGGGGGTTGACAAAAATTTTTGACAAAAATTGCTTTATTTTCGTTAATTTGGGAAATGGGTAGGGTAATCTTTAGGCCTTGGGGGGGGGGTGTAAACCCCCCCCCCCCTGGCTGCGCCACTGACTCTCGTTTAGTCTGAAAATAATACACGTTTCCAATCATTAATTGTCCAGTTTGCATTCCCTAGCAAACCGTAATCTTGCAACTCGATGATCTCTAATAAGCAATAGTACGATCGCTGACCTCCTACTTTTTAACCCAGTATATATTATTGAGTATTCTTCTTACTGCTCGACTGAAGATTATTACATGTTAAACTGATGCCAACGAACCTCTTAGCTCTGAGCTGGAAGAGCGCATGTTTCTAAAGGCTATTTGCCTTAGAAATCGCTAATCTCGTTTATTCGTAGAATTCTTCATACCTTGTCCTAAAGTTCTGAAGTAAGGCCCAATTCAAACGTTTAACCGTTCGGCTTACTGTTCATTGTGTAACACCTTAACAGATCAGCTACGTATTGCTGCTTACAACCGTCGTTCACCAGTTACTGCTATCACTGCTTCGTGTTCACTTAAATTAAGCTGACGATTCATGCTTTTGAGTAGATAAACTGCACTCGGAAAACTTAAACAGTTGCTTGATCATTAAGTTAATCCAGTTTTTATTACAGGTGTGATACACTACTAAATAATCTTTAAAAGGAGCTTCCTTGTCGTGACAACTGTCAATAAAAAATTATTATTATCCATGGCAACCGGAATCCAAAGCCTACTAAAGAAGATGAACCTGAAGCTAGCGGCCAGCGGCCAGCGGCTGGCTGACGAAATCTTTGATGCGGAATGTACCTTCGCGGTATTGGAAATAAAATAATTAAATACATACCATAAGCCAATCATGCTCTTTAATGGTAAAATTTTTATCTGCACTTGGTGAGGAGGCTTGAAATTTTCTAAATTACCAAAATTACTAAAAAAAATCAAAAAAGTAGCGACTACAGGGCTCACCCAAAATATTCTAAATTAAAACTTTTACAAATACAAGCATATTTTAGTTCACGTTTATACTCTTGATGAAGAGATTTAAAATAAGGCAAAGAATAACATACATAGAGGATTTGACAAAAATCAGAGGCTACGGGGTCGTTTCAAAAGTTTCAAATTTTCGTCATTTTATTAAATATAGCAGCATATTTTTGTTCACATTTATACGTGGTGGGTAGATTTACAATAAGGCAAAAACTAACATACATAAAGGAATTGACAAAAATCGGAGGCTACGGGGTCGTTTCAAAAGTTTCAAATTTTCGTCATTTTATTAAATATAGCAGCATATTTTAGTTCACATTTATACTTGGTGGGTAGATTTAGAATTAGGCAGAAAATAACATATATAAAGGATTTGACAAAAATCAGAGGCTACGGGGTCGTTTCAAGTGTTTTAAATTTTCGTCATTTTATTAAATATATCAGCATATTTTAGTTCAGATTTATATTTGGTGGGCAGATTTAGAATAGGGCAAAAAATAACAAACATAAAGGATTTGAAAAAAATCAGAGGCTACGGGGTCGTTTCAAAAGATTAAAATTTTCGTCATTTTATTAAATATAGCAGCATATTTTAGTTGACATTTATACTTGGTGGGTAGATTTATAATAAGGCAAAACATAACATACATAAAGGATTTGGCAAAAATCAGAGGCTACGGGGTCGTTTCAAAAGTTTTAAATTTTCGTCATTTTATTAAATATAGCAGCATATTTTAGTTCAGATTTATACTTGGTGGGCAGATTTAGAATAGGGCAAAAAATATCATACATAAAGGATTTGACAAAAATCAGAGGCTACGGGGTCGGTTCAAAAGTTTCAAATTTTCGTCATTTTATTAAATATAGCAGCATATTTTAGTTCACATTTATACTTGGTGAGTAGATTTAGAATAAGGCAAAAAATAGCATACATAAAGGATTTGAGAAAAATCAGAGGCTACGGGGTCGGTTAAAAAGTTTCAAATTTTCGTCATTTTATTAAATATAGCAGCATATTTTAGTTCACATTTATCCTTGGTGGATAGATTTAGAATTAGGCAAAAAATAACATACATAAAGGATTTGGCAAAAATCAGAGGCTACGGGGTCGTTTCAAAAGTTTTAAATTTTCGTCATTTTATTAAATATAGCAGCATATTTTAGTTCAGATTTATACTTGGTGGGCAGATTTAGAATAAGGCAAAATATAACATACATAAAGGATTTGACAAAAATCAGAGGCTACGGGGTCGTTTCAAAAGATTCAAATTTTCGTCATTTTATTAAATATAGCAGCATATTTTAGTTCACATTTATACTTGGTGGGTAGATTTAGAATTAGGCAAAAAATAACATACATAAAGGATTTGGCAAAAATCAGAGGCTACGGGGTCGTTTCAAAAGTTTTAAATTTTCGTCATTTTATTAAATATAGCAGCATATTTTAGTTCAGATTTATACTTGGTGGGCAGATTTAGAATAGGGCTAAAAATATCATACATAAAGGATTTGACAAAAATCAGAGGCTACGGGGTCGTTTCAAAAGTTTAAAATTTTCGTCTGTTATTAAATATAGCAGCATATTTTAGTTCACCTTTATATTTGGTGGAGAGATTTGAAATAAAGCAAAACATGACATACACGATGGATTTGACAAAAATCAGAGGCTTAAATAGTTTAAAATTTCTGCAAAGGAGAAAATGGTAAATAGCATACTGGGCAGCCGAGTTGGTAAAATCGTGTTCATATAAAGTTGGACTCAGGAATGGCAATTACAGTATAAAATGTCAAAAGCCAAGCTGAAAGCAAATATTAATCTTGGGCCTGTAACAATGCCTTTAGTGTCGCAATATTCTAAAGTTGATAAAAATTCGAAGGGGGGATTAAAGATGGTACTAATTTTTCTTGTCTCTGTTTTTGTCTTGTGAATAATATTCGTTTCAAAAATAACTTGTCTAAGATTATTTCGGTTTGTGCCGTGAACAATTTCTTTTGAATTTAACAACCACAAGACAATTCCTTTGCGGAAATTATTCATATCGTCTTCTGAAAATAAATAAAACGAGCTGGTGCAGATTGTGTATGCCCAAGCGCATACATGGACACCGCAATTACCTGATGAATTTTCAGAGGACGACTGAAGGGGAATATCCGAAGGAATTGCTAATAGCCATGTTTGCCATCGAGTTATTTTTTGGACCGGAGCCGTTCTGTAGCTTTCTATGAAGTTACATAAATAGGGAATTAACTGAGTTGGTGGCATCCCGTGCAAAGAATCTAAATATAAAAATATCCTATGGGGAAATATAGTAATGTCCAGTGATTATTTAGGTAAACCGGCATTATCCAGATGTCTTGGGACCAGATGTCTTCAACTTCAACCCATTTTTTCTGTCCTGTTGATATACAACCTTCCATAATTTTTTTGAGTAAAGAACGATTCAAATACTTGTACTTTTAAGTTACTCATTTCTGCCGTATCTTGTAAAATAAATAAAAACGCATTAATTAAATTGTCATCCCGCCACTGGCAAGGGAACAACGTTTGCAAAGGTTCCTCAGATAAAAGTATTCCCCCGATAGATTTTCTAAGTGGTGTTTTTGGGAATTCATCTGGATATTTATGCACAGTGTTGAAAACAGACTTACTGGCATCGAAATTATCAATATGTTCAACCACAGACCTATTGACATCTTCATCGATAACGGAAACAATTACTGTTTTTTTGAGCTCTTTTTCCTTTGGAGTATTAAAATAAAACCTTCGCTTTTTCCTCAATCAGAATTCTTCAGCTAAATCCGGATTTGCTCTTTTATTTCTTTTTTGCCTTTCTGTTCTTAAAGGATACTTACGTTCCAGTAAACGTGGCAATATATATTTTGACATTTGTTGAACAAATATGGGTGCTGTAAAATGAATTTTACCCCGAAATACATCTTTTTTAACTATTTTGAACCAGTTCTCCACACTACTGTTAGTGTCTCTTACCAAGTTATATTTCGTCAACAAAACCGCAGACCACAGTGGAAAAAATGGCAAAATATACTCTAATAAATTCAAAAGGAAAGGCATGTTAAATAAATTTTTATTCTCGACGTCGTCAGTATGAATGGACTTAGTTTCTTGATCACAAATTGTCTTGAAAAATGCATGAAAAGGTGACCCATGGCGCAAATTACTAAAATCTTCATTTATGTAGTCTTCAAAATCAGAATGATCCTTCGCGGATTCGTTACTAACAAAGTCGTCAATAATTGTGTCACTTATATTGCTTAAACTAGTTTCCAACTGTTTACATTTCGTCTTAAATCCAAAAATTTTAACAATATCAGAGAAAGTTCGTCTGGCTGATACTAAGTTGTCACAGTGAATTAGTTTTGTAATGGCATTACCTGCAATTTTTTGATTATCTTTGTCTGACATATATTTTGCTGCATTTTTTAGCACAGTTCGTAACAAATGAGCCGAACAAACATGAATTACCGTAAATTTTAACGGATCTTCTGTAGAAAAGGTAATATATCGAAAAACAAGATTTAAATATGCCCCTAACGACATGTCATTGAATGTCTTAATACTGGATATTATTAAGGCTAAACTGAAGTCTGTTTCAATTTTATTGATTATTAGATTTCGGCTACTCATTTGTTTTAGAGCAAAATTGAAAACAGACAGAAATAAAGAAATATAAGGGATATTGTGGGAACTGGATATAAACTCAGCCATCGGAAGGGGAGGATAATCTGAATTACCCGGAAGTATAAGAGCGTAATAGTAAATCTGTTTTGATATCCAAGATGGACGACTGATTAAAGAACCAGTTGAATCCAAGTTGCAAAAAATCGATTGTCGTAGAGATAATAGGTATGAGATTTGCTGTTCAGTAAAAAGAATTACGTAGAACGGATCTAAGCCATGCCATATCCCTTATATACCTTTCCGTCCCAAGATTTTTTCAATTTTTCTTTCAGTTTCATCATAAAAACTGTAGGATCCTTGTCTAAATCCTCGTCTGTGTTGTTTTCGCTGGACATTTTGTGCAGCAACATGGAACTTGGCGCATTATTTCTATTACCAGACTTTAAAATACTTTCAGGAACCTCTCCAAGTTTGGCATACTTAATGTTTGTTGGGCTTTGTCCAATTAACGACTTTTTGTATTCTGCTCTGTCATTGCCTCTAATAAATCTGCGGTGTACTTCTGCGTTTCCGTGATTTATTTCCTTATTTTGTATCACATATATTTCTAAGTCACTGTATGGGTAGATTAAAAGAGAGGTTTCAAACCGAAATGTAGCGCATGATGACTGTTTGCAGCTTGCAACAGCATAAAACTTTCCCTTCTGTAAATAGCATTTATGCCACTTAAAAATTAAAACACAATAGGGGTAGTACATACTAAAAATTTTATTAAATTCATCTGACCAGCCTCTTGCTAGACGAATATTGGTATCCATTACAAATTTGTTCCAAAGTGCCGCTGGAATTTTTATATTTTTTCCTTTATGTAAAGTCCTATCGCTGTAGGAAGTAGATTGCAAAACATTAGGATTTATTTCTAATTTATTACTGTCGTGTAACAAACTATCATTGAAAAATAATTCTGTTAGGTACACTCTCAGAGTTGTGTTCATTTGGATTAATAGGAGAATTGTCCAGGCTATTTAATGCAAAATTGGATGCTGACTTTGCAAAAGTGGTTTCTTCTACAGAATTATTATGTTCGTCGGTATCGGTAGGCGTGAACTTACTTAATTTGTCGTTAATAAGTCTATTGTCATCCGTTGTCAAACTTTTTGGCAGATCTAAATTACCGGCGTTATCAAACTCAGGATTACTTTGGTTGAAGGATTTAGTAAGGCTTTTAAAACGCCTATAAATATAAAGACGATTTAGAAATGTGCTCCTCACGTGAATAAATTTGCAAAGCTCACTTAAAATAGAGTGTGATTCTCTTGGAGAGCAGTTGTGAATTAATTCAATCGTATATCCTTGGGATAAAATAAACTTATAAGCGTCATAAAGACAAAAACTTTTAACCTTATTTGGTCTTCCACGCTGAGTTGCCATGGTAACCGATACAAAATAAAGTTTATAGAATCAAAAAAAAAGATTCTTTTAATCTCTAATCTAAGAGCATATGTACAAAACATAAGCCTATTTACTAACGTAAACCTTTTGCAAAACACGAACACGCAATAGCAACTAACGGCATATAAATATTTTTAACCTAAAACTAAAGATAAACAGAACAACTAGTAACTATAAAAAGCGAATAAATTGCTTTGGAAGACAAAAGGTGCAATATGTGTGTGAACGGAACTCAGACTAATAGCACACCAGGAGAATTAGTACATAATTATGGCGTTTGTCGTTGCACTGAGGTAGAGATGAAACATGTAAGTTATGTAACTTTTGTGGTTTAAGTTTTACAACTTTTGTCAATAAGGAAAACATGTTTGCTTACCTCAAAACTATGAGGTTACGAAGTTTTCTTTATTGCTTTTAACTTTTTGCCTCCTTGGATAGGACATGAGTCAATTGCTCTTCCGAAACTGAAATGGATAATATAACAATTTTTATTGATTTTCTGATAAGTTAAGGCGATGTATTAACTAGAGTAGATATTTACCACAGAAGATAAAAAACAAAGCCCATATTTACTAAAATGACGAAAATTTCAAACTTTGAAACGACACCGTAGCCTCTGATTTTTGCCAAATCCTTTATGTACGTTATTTCTTGCCTTATTCTAGATCTGCCCACCAAGTATAAATGTGATCTAAAATATGCTGCTATATGTAATAAAATGACAAAAATTGAAAACTTTTGAAACGACCCCGTAGCCTCTGATTTTTGTCAAATTCCTTATGTATGTTATTTTTTGCCTTATTCTAAATCTACCCACCAAGTATAAATCTGAACTAAAATATCTATATTTAATAAAATATCTATATTTAATAAAATGACGAAAATTTAAAACTTTTGAACCGACTCCGTAGCCTCCGATTTTTGTCAAATCCTTTATGTATGTTATTTTTTGCCCTATTCTAAATCTGCCCACCAAGTATAAATCTGAACTAAAATATGCTGCTATATTTAATAAAATGACGAAAATTTAAAACTTTTGAAACGACCCCGTAGCCTCTGATGTTTATCAAATCCTTTATATATGTTATTTTTTGCCTTATTGTAAATCTACCCACCAAGTATAAATGTGAACTAAAATATGCTGCTATATTTAATAAAATGAGGAAAATTTTAAACTTTTGAAACGACCCCGTAGCCTCCGCTTTTTCTCAATTCCTTTATATAATATGATAGTTTCTGCCTTATTGTAAATCTACCCACCAAGTATAAATGTGAACTAATGCTGATATATGTAATAAAATGACGAATATTTGAGACATTTGAAACGACCCCGTAGCCTCCGATTTTTGTCAAATCCTCCATGTATGTTATTTTTTGCCTTATTCTAAATCTACCCACCAAGTATAAATGTGAACTAAAATATGCTGCTATATTTAATAAAATGACGAAAATTTGAAACTTTTGAACCAACCCCGTAGCCTCGGATTTTTGTCAAATCCTTTATGTATGTTATTTTTTGCCCTATTCTAAATCTGCCCACCAAGTATAAATCTGAACTAAAATATGCTGCTATATTTAATAACATGACGAAAATTTAAAACTTTTGAAACGACCCCGTAGCCTCTGATTTTTGTCAAATCCTCAATGTATGTTATTTTTTGCCTTATTCTAAATCTGCCCACCAAGTATAAATGTGAACTAAAATATGCTGCTATATTTAATAAACTGACGAAAACTTTAAACTTTTGAAACGACCCCGTAGCCTTTGATTTTTGCCAAATCCTTTATGTATGTTATTTTTTGCCTTATTGTAAGTCTATCCACCAAGTATAAATGTGAACGAAAATTTGCTGCTATATTTAATAAAATGACGAAAATTTGAAACTTTTGAAACGACCCCGTAGCCTCCGATTTTTGTCAAATCCTCCATGTATGTTATTTTTTGCTTTATTCTAAATCTACTCACCAAGTATAAATGTGAACTAAAATATGCTGCTATATTTAATAAAATGACGAAAATTTGAAACTTTTGAAACGACCCCGTAGCCTCTGATTTTTGTCAAATCCTTTATGTATGTTATTCTTTGCCTTATTTTAAATCTCTTCATCAAGTATAAACGCGAACTAAAATATGCTTGTATTTTTAAAAGTTTTAATTTAGAATTTTTTGGGTGAGCCCTGTAGTCGCTACTTTTTTGATTTTTTTTAGTAATTTTGGTAATTTAGAAAATTTCAAGCCTCCTCACCAAGTGCAGATAAAAAATTACCATTAAAGAGCATGATTGGCTTATGGTATGTATTTAATTATTTTATTTCCAATAAAGAGAAGGTACATTCCCCATCAAAGATTTCGCCAGCCAGCCGCTGGCCGCTGGCCGCTAGCTTCAGGTTCATCTAAAGATGATGAAAAGAAAATGAGTGTTACCATTAATTGTGCAAAAAAGGAAATAAAAAACATGCTGCTAGAAATTTGTGTGGCGCCTCTATTAATGAACGTAATAAAAAGATTTAAAAACAGACACGTTAAGAAAATATCTGGGTTCATTGCGCTATAATTGCGACGTTATTATATCGCTAGTGCACTCCACAGGGTGTTATAATTTATTGGAGCAAAACACCAAATTTTTGATACACCTGGTAATTAGGAAAAACTACTGTTTCTCTCAAAATCATTACCATTATAGTATAACCAAGGAATCGACTTACTAAAGAAAAAAAATCATCTAAATCGTACTCGAGACACAAAAATACTTAAAATCAAACTTAAGAGGTATTTTTTGTTATGCGTCAATTTTGTCCAGGAATTTATAATAATATTTTGCGCAGTAGGTTAAATTAACGTTCCTTAATTTTAACCAAAAAGTAGTGGCATCCATAATACAATGAGTTTTTAAAAAGAAAATTACGAGTAAAATCGCTGCTTTTAAATGCGCCATTATAACCTTAGATAACGAGTTTTCTAAATTTATTCATTACTTCTTACGAACTTTATCATCATTACCACAAAGAGAATCAGAAAGAACTACTTAACCGCTTACGTGCTTACATGTTGGTCCTTCTTTCCAGGAAAATATTTTAATTTAACACACACCATACCCGCGTACCCCGTGTTCAGTGATATGACTTCTTAAGATATTTTGCATTTAATACATCGATAAACGAGAATTCAACAGTACGTATTAAATGAGACGCACTGTGTTCTGGAAAAAAGTATTCTGGAAAAATATGTTTCTTATTGGCCAACTTTTAAAAAAATATGATCATAATTACACCCGTCTTTCAAAAGTATAATAATATACAGCTTAAAATTAGACGTGAAATACATCTCTCTTGCTTCATTCATAAAATACTTTTAACCCAAAAAAAAAAACAGCAAAATTATTTGAAAAAGTTAAATGTAGAACATACATCGGTGTCCGAAAAGTCTAAGTATAGGCAAATATCTTTGCTATTAGTAAAGATAGAAATGTCATGGACAAAATGATTAATTTGTCCTTATTCATAATGCCCGGCCAATTTAAAAAATGCCCAAGATGATGTGACAATATGATAAATATTATTGAAATTATTATATTGGCCGGGCATTATGTATACCTAATGCTTTAAATCTAGGAGACAAATTATTTTTTAATGGATATACTTTTTATCAAAAAAAAAAATGTGGGTTGAGTAACAACCAAAATAAAAATATGGACACAAAATGAACAAATATTACGCACATCTCACAAAACTGAAATAACCAACAAAAATATGGGATGTTTAAGTACACAGAAAAAGCTGCTATGCCTTTTTCAATAATTGTACTGTTTTTGACAACTGTCACATTAGGTATATTAAAGTTAATATTGTCTCAACAAAACATCATTGAAATAATCAAAAACAAATATTGCTTTAAATATAGACTTATTATTGGACTTCAAAAGTATACCTACTTCTTTGAAAACTATATTACCGTTATTTCAAAACACTATTGGAATCCAATAAATTTCTAATATTCCTTGGAGTATAGAATTGCTAGAGCCAAAATATTAAACTATTTGATTGGAATGCTAAAATATACCTAATTGGGCGAAAAATAACTATTTGTAGGCGGTGCGATTCAAATTACAATATATTTTATTAAACGAACAAGAACTACGGTTTAAATAAAAAATGTAAAAATTACGTTAATACTCCTTATATCATTTCAATTAAAATAAACACTCCTTTAGAACATATAAGGTATTGGGAGAAATAATAAAAAATATTAATTCAATGGGTCTTATTGTTGGCTGAAATATTATTTCTATTGGTCGCGGACACCCTCGGAGAGGTTAGAATTTTTCTATGTTCGTTGAATAGTCGTACGCCAAAAATAATACATCTTTTGGAAGACTGGAGACCGGAGCAACTTATTCAGTGTTTTATGGTAAGTAAAACAAATCTAAAAAGCTTTGCAATAAGAAGTGTGATTTTTTATTTGTATATTTCTCTCGGTTAGTCTATTTTATATGACTGTTTACTCAGCCGATACGCATTGTTAAAAAACTATTAACATCAAATATGATCGCAAGTTTATTGTTGAATTTGTATTTTTCCCCCAAATCTAGCTGTAAATTTAGGAAATTTGAATGCAGTGTCAAATTTGTTGTGTGTGGTGTAATAAAATGTGTTTTTTTTTATATTTAATTGTTTACAGAATGTCTAACTAAACAATGTATGCTTAATAATACTAAATAAAAATTATTTTAAAATAATAAAGCGTGTTTCATTTGTTTGAAATATAAGTATAATTGATGTAATAGAAATTCTTTAATATATTAAATTTTAGTAATTGTTCTTCAAAACACGAATATGATTGAATTTACATAAACAAAAATGTTTTCTTTCTATTGGAAGCCACATTAAATTAATTACTGTTGTAATTGAAACAATAATAGCTATTTTGAGTCAAATGAGGTGCATATTCTTACAAATAAACTTCTAGTGAAACCAATGATAGTTTGCATTGAATTTAGAACAGGGTATTACTGGCATCAAATAATTGTTATATTTGACCGATCCATTAAAAACCAATGAAACCTTGTATTTCAAGCAATCTTATAACCTATTGGTTAATAATGATAAACTAATCATTGAAATAATCTGAATTTGTATTGTGCAATACGGAATAGAGTGTGTCATAGAGTGAATGGGTATCCCATTCAATATACGATAGTGTTGTTTCTGTGTAACAACCAAAAAAAAAATATGGAGACAAAATGAACAAAATTTACTCATATCTCACAAAACTGAAATACCTAATCACGTATGGTTTGCTCAGGTTTGCTTAGGTTTAAAAAAAAATAGGTTTACTCAGGAATGGCGCATGAAACGTGAACGCTGATTGGCCGGCGCAAGTAATGTGTTTCTTACGACCACTCGCGGTTGTCGAAGTGCTACTGAAACATCTTACCGCAAACCTGATGTCTGTATCTCAATTCGTTCTTGATCTACAAATTCTTAAAGATAAAAATTATTTATTTAGGTATTTATTTAATTTATTTGCACATTAACCCTTAACCGCCGTCGTGACTATTTGGGACATAATCGACGTCGTGTGGTCCCTGGGACCCAGATGTTATTTTTTCTTTTTCACCCTGTTTTTTTATAAATATGACGTTTTGTTAGTATAAGTCAATAAAATACTCTTGTTTTTTATTGTTTAGTGAATAAAGAAAACAAATTTAACTTTAAAGCAAATTTTAATATAAAAACTAAGAAATGAACATTTTTTCGGCAAAATTCAGCATACCTATATTATAACATAAAAAAAAATTAACAATAAATCAAATAAAGTTTTTTATCATATATTCTTACTTTTAACATTCCAAAGTACTGATAAGAACCAGTATTTAACAAATTAATTTCGGAAACAAAAAATGTGCAAATAAAACAAAACACCATTCTTTCTCCATAATAATAGACCCTACTCTCTACTCCCTTTGGGTACAGTTGTTGCATATTTTCTTAGAACATTCAAGACATATGGGCTTTTTGCAATTACAACATAGGTAGGCAGTTTTTCTTCGTCTTTTTGGAGGACAAATGTAGCATGTTTTTCGTTCATTCCTGGATAATTTGTCATCCTCATGAGTAATATTTGGTAGCTCGTGCCCTAAAGCTCTCGAAATTGATGACCGTAATTCGTATGGCAATTTTCCGTTATATAAACGATTACGCATATATGGCTGGACGAGTTGTTTGGCTAAAGCTTTCAAAAATTGTAGTCTCGTGAATGTTGATGTTATGTTTCGATGGGACTGATAAATGATGAATGCGTTTAGGAAACTCATATCCAGAATTCGGTGGAATATAACCATAGGCCAGCGTCTTGTACGGCGACTAGTCGAATAATTGCTACATTTTTGATCCACAGAGTCCACACCTCCTTTAGTATTGTTATAATAGAGCACAATTTCAGGCTTCTTTGTGTCTTCATCAACTTCTCTTGCGTGATGCATCGTTGATATTAGGACAACGGCTTTATTTATTTTCGGAGCATAAGACACTATAGTAACGTCCTTAGTAAATCCAAAAAGACAAGAGTCGACTGGCCGTTTAGAAGATGGCAGGAATTCTTTAGGTATCTCTTTCTTATTTTTCTTTAGGGTTCCAACTAATGTTAGTTGTTTGTTCTTGAGAACATTTGCCAGCTCCATAGAAGTGTACCAATTGTCAGTGGTTAAGTTCCGATTTGTTCCAAATATGGGTTTGCATAGCCGTAAAACAGCTTGAGTGGGAATATTATATTTTTTTTCATCCTCAGAAAGGTACATGCCATCACTTCCTTTACCACAGTACAAATAGGTATTGTAAACGTAACAGGTGCGGGCATCAGCCAGACATTGCATCTTTAGACCATATTTGGCAGGTTTAGATGGCATATACATTTTGAACCCACAGCGTCCACGGAATGCAACTAACATTTCATCAATAGTTGCATTTGCACCCATTGTATATGCTGCTTGTGCATTTTTGTTGAACTTTTCCAACAAGTCTGATATTGCTGCAACTGGATCGGTCTCTTTACGTTTATCACGATCTCTAACATCATCGAATCGCAAACAGTTCAGTATTGTGGAAAAACGTCTCTCAGACATAGCCAGTCTAAAAACTTCTCTACCTGTTCCATCAGTGGCAAAAAGGGAAGATATGTCTTCATGATTGGATTTGAAAGCGGCGGTATAACATAAAAGACCCAGGAAACACCTAAGTTCAATTAATGATAGGTCTCTTAGTTCAGTACGATTAGGGTTGGAATATTTTATTCTTACTTGCTGAAGTTTTAGGTTTGTCCATGATAAAATGGATTGTAGCATAAAATCATCAAAAATCAGCTCCCAAGCAGTCAATGGTTCAAAAGTCTCTCCCTCAGTTTGAGGAATACGAATAGCGGGCAGCCTCAAGATATTATGAGCTAAAGTTCTAATTTTCCGAGAAGGTTCTGCACTTGACCATTTGAACCTATTTTTGCCATAATAATAGTTTTGATCATAGTCGTCGTCATCATCTGTTGATGTACTATCTTCTGATGTATTATCAGACCGTTTCTTTCTGGCCTGTTGCTCCGAATCAACTTCAATTTCAGAGTCGGTATCATGCTCGCTTTCTTCGACGTTATCTTCTTCACCTTGATCTGATAATTCCACATCCGAGTCGAGTGATTCTAGCATACGATTTATTTTGACCTCAAAATCAGGATCGGCAATGCTAACCTTGTCCGGAATACGTCCTGACGCCATTATTATTTGCACAACAGTACAATACAGTTGTCTCTAAAATCTTACACAAAGACCGTCGTGAGGTCCCTCGGACCGGTCGATCAAAATTACACAAAGACAGAAAAACTTACGGACGCGACTACAACGCTCAGCTATTTATTCAATACTAACAGGAAGATACTTCGATGGTCAGGCGCCTAGGCGGAAGATAATTGGGAGGATTTTGCCAGCCAATTACGTCCGCGGTCCGACGGACCCACGACGGCGGTTAAGGGTTAAAATAGTTTAACAAAGGAGTTTCAAAGGAATTCCTTTTTTGGCCCTTCTTTATGCAAGAGACATTAAATGGAGAAAAATATTTGGGTCTTCTAAGAAATGAAATTGACCCGGCTCTTGCACAACTTTTATATTTTCTCCTCTATTGTTTATTCCTGTACTAAATAGTCAAATAGTATAGCGTTTTTAACGTTTCTAGTTCGACGAAATTTTTTTTTAAATTTTACTTACAGTAGATTTAGTTAATGGATTTCTGTCAGGATTGTGTCATTAAAAATATTACAAACTTATTGTTGCGTTCGTATTCTGTCCCCATAACCCAGTATTATTAAAATTTCAATTCTTTGGGTTTCTGTTAAATGATTAATTTTTTGTTAATAACCGAAACCGACAATGTCAGACATTTCAGGTAAACTTTCCTGTACATGTAAAATACAATAAAATAACGATTTTTGACCACCATTTTCTTAAAAACTGTTAACTTTAGGATAAAAATGTTCTCAATAAAAAGTATTTGGAATTTCAAACTGAATTAAATAAAATAGAGTGTTCCATTCAAAACAAAAGTTCCTATCTGTTTCAGGCAAACGGTAAACTTGACAACAATGCGCCATTGGATCCGGCGTAACTTCGTACCTAAGTGTACAAAAGTTTATAAAATTCGGATGAATGGTTTGCAAGATATTTCCAGGTTTCCATATTTCTGTTACACAATGTATATGCAAATTAGACCAGGCTCTCTGATTTAAGCGAGGTGTAATAAAGCTTGCAAATCATGTTAAACTAGACATTCTTTCTTATTATTACTGCAACTGAAAACACAAAGATGACTTAGCAATATCTTTGAAAGTAGGTACTTTCTTTTTCCGGTAAGATTTTATACACACGTAATGTTTTTAGTAAATTTTCTAAGGATTACCCAGATGGAACTTTCTGAAAAACTAAATAATGCTTAAAAGTTAAAGTTTAGATCTTAACAGTAATTTACATTAAACTAATCACCAATTACGCCATATATAAACACATGACAACTTCAAAAAGCAAATCTGCCCTTTATATGCTTCTACGAGAGTAAGAGAATTCAACCTTTTTCCATTGTCTATTAGTGATTGGACCCCACTGGCTAAACTTTCAAATAACCATCTGGAACTGTTTTGAGCCCTTTTACCTTTTCCATTTTCCTGTGATTGCAAAAATTTTATGTATACCTTAATTAAAAGGTATTTAAGAGTAATCTTTGCAGACAGAACCATAATTTCCACTAAATAGAACATCAGCATTAATTTTACAGATCCAGTGAGAAGAAGATACATACTGTACGTTTATTATTTTAATATTATAGAGAAAACATTGTTTTAAATTCTATCCACCTAATTTACCCAACTTATTGCGGTGGTAAATTATGCTCTTCTAGTTGACAACCTAAATTTTGGCGTTTAGTTGTGGAGTTTTTTTTACATATTATGGCATTTCATTATTTTTCCATTTTAACTGTTTTTCAAATACATTTTGTTACTTCACGATTTGATTTAAAAGAAATACTCCTTGAAATGGTAGAATAAAAACTGAATAACTAAATACTCGAATACACAAAGATACCTACCGACATACATCATATTCGACTCATAAGCGCAGCTGACAGTACCGATACACCGGCGCGGCGACACTCAACGAATATATCGATGTGGACGATGACAGTTTTGTACGTATTTGAGTACTTGAATTTGAAACGACCGCAACTGAATACTTGTACAAACCGAACACAAATTTTTATTCGGTTAGCCCCTTGACTACATTAGGCGATGCCAAGCACGATGCAACTGGGCCGTTTTAAGACATGGTCTCCAACATAAATAAACTTTTAGATGTGAAAAAGAGTGACAGTATTGTATAAGTTTGCTTTTATTGTCAAATATGTGACATAAAAATGTTGCCCACATAATTATATACAAAAAAGGGTCTATCGCCAACTTAATTTGCCATATTTTGAAATTGACATTTTTTTATGCAGAGAAAGAAACTGTATTTAACTGTTTAGGTGTATTTAATTAAAATACTTTATTGTGTTGTAATGAAAGACTGTTTGTTACATAGGTCTCGCCCGTCACTCGGTATCCTGGATTCGAATATAGGTACTATAATAGTTTTAGGTATATATGTAAAATAAATGCGTTCATAATTTAAAAAGGACCCGGGCGGTTAAGGTATCTGATCACTAAATTTGTGATTAGTGTGCTGGTGTAGTGATCATTTTTCGAATTTTTACTTTAGACGCCAAAATTTTTTAAAGAGGGATTTGAAAACAAAACTCTTAACAAAACAATAAATTATAAATACTCAACAAACATGAAATTTTGCATTATCGCCTTTTCGCGCATTTTAATATTATTTTAATGAATTTTAACAGTCAGGAAATTTGGGCAACAGGAAGGACCAAAGCACCTACACCGATCTACCTTTTGGATAAATATACTACTCATGTTTGCTTAGTTTTAGTTAAATTATTTTAAAATATAGGGGTTAGGCCAAATATAATATTTTTCGTAAAATATTTCTTTAAAAAAATTGTTGCTTTAAAAATAATCGGAAAATTTATGGAAACATTGTTTAATGTTTTCATAAAAGTGCCATCCCTCTATTAAGCGTACCTACCCTAATAATTAAAATCAATTTATTAATAAAAAATTAATTTTTTTTTTAATTTCAGGAACTGTATTGATTACCGATTAGCGACAAGCTGTTACTAGCAAAGCCGAAGAAGAGAATTAACTATGAATCAGTGTTTATTCAATTATTTAAAAATTAGGTTACGTTATCGAACCCAAGACTTATAAAAAAATAGCAATTTAAAATATTTCAAAAGTCGCATAAAATATTTTTTTAAATTAAGCAGTTTAAATAACTATGCTAAATAAAAGTGACACTCTTTTAATTAATAGCTCTAAAAACATAGTTTTTGGTGAATCAGTTAATGTGACTTTATCTTCAGCTTAATAAATAATGTAAAATGAATAACAGTGATATGAAAACTGGTGTTATGTTGTTGGATTATTTAAAGGGAAAATATATGGAAGAAATGGGGAACACAAATTTTTCGTTGGAGGTAAGAAATAAAAAATAAATTTTGGTCGATTAGAAGAAATATATATTTTATTGATGTATTCTTATTATATTTCGGCATCCAGTCCAAAGATGTTAATTATTTTACCACGTAGTCCGCCCTTTTGTACTCCCACCACAAGATTTTAAAGACAAGCTCTCCCGCTCGGTATCGGTGCCCAAGCCTCTCCTCTCTACTTCGTCTCGTCATTCGTCGTCTTGTGCTCCGCGTGTTTGGTCGTAACCACAAGTACCGGGTGATCTATTATATTTTGCACCCCCCCTTATCTCGGTTATTTAAAGAGATATCAAAAAACTTTAAATATATAAGTTTTAGGGTTTTTTCTGAACTTTCAGAAACTTTTAGAATTTAGCAGCTAATCTTGCTAATTGCACTACTTGTCAATAACAAACATCTACAGTTTTTGTCTTCCAAAGCCTACTTAGGTATTTTTAAAAATTGTAATTATTAACCTTATTCTTGAAAATAAACTTTATAAACTATATATATTTGAAATCAGCGTAAAATTTTCTTTCGAAACAAAAAATAATATACAGGGTGTTCCATTACAAAAAACATAGGTTTTGTAAATATAACTCAACTTTTTTGGTAAAATTTTTATTTTTTTATCTTACTCTGAAAGTTCAGAAAAAACCCTAAAACTTATATATTTAAAGTTTTTTGATATCTCTTTAAATAACCGAGATAAGGGGGGGTGCAAAATATAATAGATCACCCGGTACATAATAGCCCGAAAGTATAAATTAATACAGTACCAAATAATATCTTATTTTAGCCTTACTATGGGAAAATCTAAGAAAAGGAAATACAGATCTTCAAGTACTGAGTCTGAACATTCAGAAATATCAAACAGGGAATTAGTAAAACGGCTAAATAAACTGGAGAAATTCTATAAGAAACATAAACAGAATGGCCGCTCAAGGTCTCGTTCGCGTTCCCGTGCGGATCGCAGAGAGATGTCAGCGCCACGTGCTTTGTCTGCTACCCGATCTCGAACTCCCAAGGAGTTTTCGCGCAGACAACGCTATACCCCGAAAAGTTTTTGCGGGGACGACGTAGCCGTTCACGTTCGGTCTCTACCAGTGTAGCCCAGGGTCCGTGCGACCTGGCAGACACACCAAGTAACGTTGCCCATAGCCCGCGCGGCATGGCTTCACCCAGGGCTGAATCAGTGTTTCCTGAGGAGCTAATTATTCACAATGACGTCGACCTGCCTGACGACGTACTAAACATTTTGGGCGAGGACCCCCTCGTTAAAGGCACTAACTCGTTCAAGCTGCATTCGGCATTGTCGGTACGATGGACTCACATTATTTCCAATGGATTGCCGGAAAATGAATGCAATTCGATTTTTCAGAAATATGAAATTCCATCTAACTGTACCTTATTAACTCCTCCAGTGATTAATCCCGAATCTAAAGCAGTTATTCCTTTAAATATTCAAAGAAAGGACGACGCATACGTAAAATTTCAAGCTAAGTTGGGCCTTGGATTAGCAGCCTTGGGCAAGGGTGTTGATACAATCTTAAGCGAAAACGAAAGCTTGCCAGCTACGTACAAGGAAGTGTTACTTCCCAGTTTATCAGACGCGGGCCGTCTATTAACCAGCTTGTTTTTCGACTTGTCTATGGCTCGAAGAAGCTTTATATACCCTTACATGAATAAAAATACTAAGGAACTACTCGAAAAATGCCCTCCGAGTGATCTTCTTTTTGGACCCGACCTTGGTGAAAAAGTGAAGGCCGCAAAAACATTACAAAATGCAAGCAAGGATTTGTAGCCTATTACATCCTCAGGTTTCAGGACACCTGCCACTCCTGTAACTAATTATAGGTCGGGAAAAAAGAGGGGGGGGCAGGAAAGAGGGCAGTCTTATCATGCCCCTTTAAACAGGTATCGCCTGGGTCGTCAGTCGAGGGAGACGGGCCCCCAGAGAGGGCGATCCTCGAAGGAAACGAATATGAAGGAAAGGTACCAGAGGAGGAGGTAAATAAGGTAGGTTCATTATTGATTGCAGGTAGACTATCTAATTTTTATATAAGATGGGCGACCATCACTTCAAATAAAATAATTCTTAAATGGATTAAGGGTTACTGGACATCTTTACAGGCAACGCCTTTCCGGATCAGACCTCCAAATACAATATCCTTTTCCCAAAAGGAGTCTATACTGATAGCAGCAGAGATCACAAAAATGCTTGTACAGGGTGCGGTCGTGAAGTGCGAGCCACTACACGACCAATTCTTATCCAACATATTTTTGGCGGATAAATCAAATGGCAATAAAAGATTTATTCTTAACCTAAAAAACTTTAACAGCTTTGTGCATACCCCACATTTTAAACTGGAGGACACCCGGACGGTACTAAGATTAATTGAAAAAGACTCCTTCTTGGCGTCTATAGACTTAATGGACGCATATTTTTTAGTACGTGTTACACCGGAACATCATAAATACCTAAGATTTATATTCAA
Source organism: Philopedon plagiatum (assembly GCA_963971165.1). NCBI lineage: Eukaryota > Metazoa > Arthropoda > Insecta > Coleoptera > Curculionidae > Philopedon > Philopedon plagiatum. The sequence goes on from OZ020191.1 coordinate 94,287,429, forward strand.
CAATCAACTCTACCAGTTCACTTGTCTTCCATTTGGCTTAGCCTCTGCACCTCATGCCTTCACAAAAATTCTCAAACCTGTAGTACAGGAACTTAGGACCAAAGGCATCATCTGTGTAAATTATTTGGACGATTTTTTAATCTTTGGGGAATCCTTTCAAGTTTGCAAGAAAAATGTGTCATTTGCCATAGAGCTCCTTACATCTTTGGGATTTGTAATTAATTTCGAAAAAAGTGTTTATCCAAAACATGCAGGTTTTTAGGGTTCATTTTTCACACAGATTCCTTAAAATTAGAGCTTCCTTGCGAAAAAAGGGAAAAAATTATACGATGGATTAGACATTTCCAAAGTAAAAAGTCGTTCAAAATAAGAGAATTTGCACAGTTTGTGGGCTTCTTAATATCAGCATGCCCAGCAATTAAATATGGGTGGCTTTACACCAAAGCCTTTGAAAGGGAAAAGCTAATTGCGCTTCAAAAACACGATATGAATTATAACGCAAAAATGACAATCTTGCCCCTTTCAGATTTTTCATGGTGGTTAGATAATATTACTACCGCTTATAATGATATCAAACAGGACTCTTTCGAGTTGGAAATCTTTACAGACTCTTCATTGTCTGGGTGGGGCGTTTGGTGCAATGGGGAAAAAACGCATGGCTGGTGGACTACTGCAGAAAAGGAAAACCATATTAATTTTTTAGAACTGAAAGCTATATTTCTAGGCTTAAAATGTTTCGCTAAAGACGTAAAGAACTGCAATGTCCTTATAAGAAGCGACAATACAACATCTGTTGCCTACGTAAATCGCATGGGCAGTGTCCAGCATAAACACCTTAATAGTTTAGCTAAAGCACTATGGCAATGGTCCGAGAAACGCGGCCTATGGATTTTCGCGTCTTATATAAACACCAAGGATAATTGGAGGGCTGATTTGGAATCTCGAGCCTTGCAGCCAGAAACAGAATGGTCCTTGGCGGATTACGCCTTTACCGAAATTACAAGTAGACTTGGTTATCCCGACGTAGACTTATTTGCTTCCAAAAATAATCGTAAATGTAAAAAATATGTTTCTTGGCTGAAGGATCCGGAGGCGTTCGCGTGTGATGCCTTCACACTGTCCTGGAAGGACATTCATTTTTATTCATTTCCACCGTTTGCTATGATTTTAAGAGTATTACAGAAAATAGTTAAGGACCAGGCAGTGGGTATTCTAGTAGTGCCATACTGGCCATCCCAAGCATGGTTTCCTCTTTTTATGAAACTCTGTATAGGTGAACCTATTTTCTTCAGTCCCAATCCCTATTTACTGATTTCTCCTTTTAGTCACGAGCATCACCCACTAGCTGGCAACCTTACATTGGTAGCCTCGAGACTATCCGGAAATCACTGATACTGCAGCATATCCCGGAGTGCGCAATCGAAACAGCTATGCATTCACTTTCCGAAGCTACCATCAAGCAATACGGCGTTACCTATAAGCTCTGGTGGGAATTTTGTAAGGAATACAGAATTAATCCTTTTGGGGCTAAAACACAGGAGGTCCTAATCTTTTTACAGTCCATACTAAACACATCTAACTGCGCTTACGGATCATTTAACTCTCACAGAGCTGCATTGTCCTTAATTTTACCAGGAAACCTGGGCGAGGACGCACTTCTAAAAAGATTTATGAAAGGTGTTTCAAGGTTAAGGCCTCAAAAACCTCGTTACAATTGCATTTGGGACCCTAAACAAATTTTTGATTACTTCGAAACGCATCCGGCAAATTCCTTAAAAGCATTGTCAATGAAATTAGTTACACTTTTAACTTTGGCTACCGGCCAAAGACTGCAGACAATTTCTTTCATAAAACTATCAAACATTAAACCACACGGTGAGGGTGTTCAAATTTTAATTGAGGATAGGATAAAAACATCTTCTATTAAAACAAGACAGCCTTGTTTGTTTATTCCAAAATTTGAAGAAACGCCTAATTTGTGTGTCTTTTCTTGCCTACAGAAATATATCCAAGAGACAGAAAATATCCGAGGTTCTAATGATCATCTTTTTATAACCTTTCAGAAGCTATACAGGGTTGCATCAAAACAAACGCTAAGCAGATGGGTTAAGGGAATTTTTCAAATGGCAAAAGTCGATACCAGTATTTTTAAACCCCATTCAAGTCGACATGCTTCGACTTCTACTGCTAATAGAGCAGGGGTTTCAATGGATATAATTAGAGACTCTGCAGGATGGAGCCAAAATTCTGCAACCTTTGCTAGGTTTTACAATCGGCCATTAGTGAATCGTGATGAATTTGCTTTCAGCGTTTTTACAAATTAAAATGCAGCTTATGTAATGTTTGCGTTAAAAAATTGTATTTTTCGAATAAAATATTATAAACGTAAACTCACATCCATAATTTTAACCTTCAATTCATAAGCCTCAAATCTTTAAACATCCTACGTGGTAAAATAATTAACATCTTTGGACTGGATGCCGAAATATAATTTAACGATCAAATGAACTTACCTGAAGTTCGATCGAAATTATATGAGGCATCCAGTCCAAAGATGTTAAGTCCCATAACCTCGCCCTCCCTCAGAGGTTATGAATTGCAGCATTAGGAAATATTTAAACTTAATGACGAGACGAAGTAGAGAGGAGAGGCTTGGGCACCGATACCGAGCGGGAGAGCTTGTCTTTAAAATCTTGTGGTGGGAGTACAAAAGGGCGGACTACGTGGTAAAATAATTAACATCTTTGGACTGGATGCCTCATACAATTTCGATCGAACTTCAGGTAAGTTCATTTGATCGTTAAAATATAGACTATTCCAATAATATTCAAAAGTCTTTGCTAAGCTAAAAAGTTGACGATATTTTTCTTCTCTATGACCTTCCTTATTTTTAGTTCCAACAATGTATAACAATCCAACGTACTTGAAAATATCTCACCGATTTTCCCGGATTGTTTATTAAAAAAACATATTAAGGTACCGGTATTTGGTGTTTAACGCTCATGTTTTCAACATTTTTTCAATAAACATTCAAATATCGTGTATCGTGTAAAACTTTGATGCAATTCTTAAGAGCAGTTTTTTTATCTGAGACAGCCTACGCCTGAGAAAAAGGGAAATGTGACACTACACTTAAATCATTGGATGCACATAATATTATGTTAAATAAGTAGGCACCTAATAAATCTTTTTGATCCTGACCTTTCTCAGAATTAAAAATAAAAGTCTCGAATTCAAAATTTTGGCAATACACTTACTTTGTCTGGGGCAGCCCAATCAGACTTCAAGCCAAAGTACTGACGTACCGCGGGCGTCTAAATAGAAGGAAAATGTAGTCTATTGACACGGGATTTAAAGGATTGGAGGTTGGGACGGGAAGGAAAAACACCCGCAGGAAATTTGTTCCATAATCTGGAGACCCTAGGTATGAATGAGCGAAAGAAGTGGTCTGTTCTAGACTTGTGTAGCTGGACAGAAAATGGATGCATACATGACGCTTCTCTTGTTCTGTTAGGAAGAGTGAAGGGGTAATAATACCGGCTAGTTCTTCAGAGCAAAATTCGTGGAAGTATCTGCAGAAAACGGATAAATCCCCAACAGCGCGGCGATGAGCGAGAAGGGAGTTTTCTTGTGAGGACTGGTTCATTGATGAGTCGAATGACTGTCTTTTAGATATAATCAAGGATACTAAGTGTTAAAGGTGATGCCGCTCCCCAGATGTGGGAGCAGTACTCTAGGTTAGGTCTTATTTGGGAAACAAAGAAGGTTGGAATGGGGAAGTATTTTCTGGTTCGAAAGAGGAAACCAAGCTTCTAAGCTGCCGATGTGGCTATCGAAATAATGCGTTTGTGCTGAGATCATGTTCTAAAGCAATGGTAACAAGATCAAACGTTTCATTGTTTTGTAAGGATTGGTCACTCATGTGGACGGGGTAAGCGCTGCCAGATTTTTTGCGTGACATGGAGAAAGACTGGGTTTTGGAGGCGTTGAACTCAACAAGGGTCTTGCCACCCCAGTCTATGAATAATTGAAGATCTTGGGAAAGGGATAGGTGCATAGATCTACGTCTATTTATCCAGCTCTTGATTCAAGACTTGTCTGGAAAATCAATATTGGAGTAAAGAGTACTATCCTCTGCATAACTCTGGATGGGATTGGTAATTAAAGAGAGCAAGTCATTAATGTGAAGAAGAAATATGGTTGTTGCCAGGACTAAACCTTGGGGGACACCAGTATTGACAGGATGGAAGTTAGATGAGTGACTGTCTACCGCGACATATATGCGCCGATTAGAGAAGAAACTACCGATCCAGGTACATAGTTTGGTAGGAAGACCGTAAGAAGGTAGTTTGTTGAGGAGTGCGGCATGCCATACTTGATGAAAGGCCTTGGAAATATCAAGAGAAACAATCTTAGATTCGCCATGAAATTCGAGAGCTAAAGAGATCAGCTGTGGATCTTTGGTGACGAAATCCGTACTGTCTGTCATGGATGATTTTGTGTTTTTCTAGATATCTTAGAATTTGCAAATTGATCGCTTTCTCCATAACATTGCTGACAACAGAGAGAATAGAGATAGGTCTATAATTGAACTGAAGTGACTTGAAACCTTTCTTCGGGACAGGCTACACACGAGCAGTCTTCCAGCTATCCGGGAAGATACCCTTCTCATAAGAGATCTGGAAACGAGTTAAGATGGGTGCAATTTCTGGAGCGCATTTTTTTAGAACCATAGAGAGGAAGCTATCCACCCTGGTACTTAGTTTGGTAGAAAGACCGTAAGAACGTAGTTTGATAAGGAGTGCGGCATGCCATACTTGGTCAAAGGCCTTGGAAATATCAAGAGCCACAATCTGAGATTCGCCATGAAATTCGAGAGACTTGTTCCAGTTATGTGTAACAAAGCTAAGGAGATCAGGTGTACATCTTTGGTCATGAAATCCGTAGCATCTGTCATGGACTATTTTGTGTTTTTCTAGATATTTTGGAATTCGCCAGTTGATTGCTTCCTCCATAACCTTGCTGACAACAGAGAGAAAGGTCTATAATTGGACGAAAGGGACATGGAACTTTTCTTCAGGACAGGCTGCACACGAGCAGGCTTTCAGCTATCTGGGAAGGTGCCCTTGTCATAAGAGATCTGGAAGAGACGAGTTAAGACGAGTGCAAGTTTTGGAGAGCATTTTTTTAGAACAATTGCTAGTATACCATCCACACCGAAGGACTTTTTGATGTCACGCGATAGAAGAATTTTTGAACTTGTTTGACCTTAAGTATTATGTCGGGTATTTTGTAGGGTACAGACGTAGCGGTTGGAAGAGGGAAATTGGCGGGAAGGATTAGAGTGGAATTGACTGCGATTTGTTTGGCTAATAGTTAAGCTTTCCCTTTAGAGGTGGAAATAATTGATAAAATTACTTCTACAAAAGTTTTGACTAATGTTTTTGGCAAGTGACCAAAAAGATTTGCTGCCGTTGGTACAGGACAGCACTTTCTCTTTTTTATGCGGTTGTTAAACGCATTTTTGGACTCTAAGATAATTTGGTTTTATTGATTTCTTCCCTCGGTGAAAATTTGACGATTTTCGGGCGTAGGATTTTGAAGATACCTTTTATGAGCTTGAACTTTTTTGAGTCTGACTTTATCATATGCCTTGGAGAACCATGACTTTTGATGGTAGAGTTTCTTGTAGGTATGTGGAATAAAACTTTCATTACCTTCTTGAATGATATCTGTGATATGAGAGCAAATTTCGGAGAGATCGGGAATGGAAAAACAGCCAGGATTCCAAGGAAAAGCAGATCAGAAGTTTCGAAGGCTATCCCAGTCGGCAGGATTGTAGTGCCAGGTCGTGAGTGCTGGCATGATTTCAACGAACTCGGGATGTGTAGGACAAGAGACGGTAATAAGGCCATGATCTGATCGACCAATGGGAGCGCATATATGTAGATGTTAAGTATGGCTCAGGATGGGTGGTAAGAAAAAGATCTAGTGGATAAGGATTATGGGAAGAAGTGAGGGGAACACAGGGTGGCTCTCTGATTAAATTGGCGAGCGGGTTGCTGATTGCGAAGTTTTTTGCCGCTCTGCCTTCTGGATCGGTTTTTGTGGATCATAGCCATTCCTTGCTATGGACGTTGAAGTCGCCTAGGACGAAAACTTCAGCGGAGAGAAATTCAGAGAAAAGAGGGTCAATTTTTCCCGAGATAAAGTCAAAGAACTCATTGTAGGAGTTATCTCACGGAAAGCGGTAGATGCAATAGATAAATTTAGTAGAAGATTTAAGGGTAAGTTTTAGCCAGGTTCGGAAGTCTGGTGCAAGAAAGACTGCTGCGAACGTAGGCGCATACCCCATCACAAAGACCAAAAGATGGCAAAAGTTCATAGCCTGGAAACAAGAGATGATTGGTTGAGGATTTCGGACTGATTTGGGATTCGGTCAGAATAATAAGTTTGAATGATTGGAGGTAGTGGTTGACAGAGTCCAAATTGGAATTAAGACCACAGATGTTGGCAAAAGTTATAATATTTTTGGAATTACTGGATGGTGGGCCCTCTGAGCACACCTCGCAAGGAAATCCGAATGGAGCAATTTACCTCCGGAATTTTTTACCCCTGGGGGCGCCATCATCATTTTCAAATTTCTTTTTTTAAAGAGGTGGGAAGATAGTAGGACTGAAAGTGACAGAGAAAGAAGAGATAAGAGAAAGAATGACAATCTAAGGAGAAAAGGAGGAAAGGAAAAACCTATTCACGCACCCAGGGCTGGAAACATCCGCTAAGATTTCACCAGCTCTTTAAATGGGTGCGTGTCCCAACGGCAGCAAATGTTTTTGGTCACTTGCCAAAAACATTAGACAAATCTTTTGTAGAAGCAATTTTATCAATTATTTCCACCTCTAAAGGGAAAGCTGAACTATTTGCCAAACAATTCGCAGCCAATTCCACTCTAATCCCTCCCGCCAATTTCCGTCTTCCAACCGCTACGTCTGTACCCTACAAAATACCCGACATAATACTTAAGGTCAAACAAGTTCAAAAATTCTTCTATCGCGTGGCATCAAAAAGTCCTTCGGTGTGGATGGCATACTAGCAATTGTTCTAAAAAAATGCTCTCCAAAACTTGCACTCGTCTTAACTCGTCTCTTCCAGATCTCTTATGACAAGGGCACCTTCCCAGATAGCTGAAAGCCTGCTCGTGTGCAGCCTGTCCCGCAGAAAAGTTCCATGTCCCTTCCGCCCAATTATAGACCTATCTCTCTTCTCTCTGTTGTCAGCAAGGTTATGGAGAAAGCAATCAACTGGCAAATTCTAAAATATCTCGAAAAACACAAAATAATCCATGACGGACACTACGGATTTCATCACCAAAGAGGTACACCTGATCTCCTTAGCTTTGTTACACATAACTGGAACAAGTCTCTCAAATTTCATGGCGAATCTCAGATTGTGGCTCTTGATATTTCCAAGACCTTTGACCAAGTATGGCATGCCGCACTCCTTAACAAACTACGTTCTTACGGTCTTTCTACCAAACTAAGTACCTGGGTGGATAGCTTCCTCTCTATGGTTCTAAAAAAATGCGCTCCAGAAATTGCACCCATCTTAACTCTTTTCCAGATCTCTTATGAGAAGGGTATCTTCCCGGATAGCTGGAAGACTGCTCGTGTGTAGCCTGCCCCGAAGAAAGGTTTCAAGTCACTTCAGTTCAATTATAGACCTGTGTCTATTGGTCGAGAAAGAGCTCTTCTACCGCCTCCCAACCCCATGCCACGTGCCATAATCTAGAGACTCTAGGCATGGGTATGCGAGAGAAGTGGAATGTTCTAGGTTTTTGTAGCTGGACAGTAAAGGGATGCATATGTAATGCGCTTCTTGTTGTTCTGTTAGGAACAGTCAAGGGTATTGATAGAGAATTGTTCTCCTTTTTTTATCTAAGACATCCCACGTAGACTTCAAGCCTAAATACTAGTGTACCGTAGGTGTCTGAAGAGAAGGGAAATGTAGTCTATTGAGCAAAATCCATGAATATATGGATAAAATGGGACAGATCCCCAACAGCACGGCGATGAGCGAGAAAAGGGAGTTTTCTTGTGAGGACTGGGTCACTGATGAGTCAAATGGCTCTCTTTTGGTTATCATCAAGAGTGTACCGAGTGTGATGCTGCTCCCCAGATATCAAAACAGTATTCTAGTTTAGGTCTTATTTGGGAAACATAGAAAATGTGCAAGGCTAGAGGGAACAAGTATTTTCTGGCTTGAAAGAGAAAGTCAAGCTTTGTAGCGATTGACGTTGCTAATGAAGTAATGTGTTTGTACTAGCTGAGATCATGTTCGAAAGCGATGCCAACAAGATCGAACGTTTCATTGTTCTCTAGGACTTGTCCATTCATGTGAATGGGATTAGTATTGCTAGTTTTTTTGCGTGACAAGGAGCAAGACTGCGTTTTGGAGGCATTGAACTAAACAATGTTTTTGGGAGAAAAACAGTAAGGAGGTAGTTTGTTGAAGAGGTCTGCATGCCTTACTTTGTCAAGGGCCTTGGAATTTTTAAGGGCTACAATCTGAAGTTCACTATGAAATTCGAGAGATTTGTTTTAGTTGTGTGTAAAAAAGGTAAGGGCATCAGCTGTGGGTCTTTGGTAACCAAATCCATACTCTCTGGCGTGGATGAGTTTGCGTTTTTCTGGATATTTTAGATTTTGCATGCTGATGACTTTTACTGATAACTGAGAGAAGAGAGGTTAGTCTCTAACTGAATAGAAGGGACGTGGAATCTTTCTTGGAAACAGGCTGCACACCAGCGCTTAGAACAATTGCTGGTATGCCATCCAGACCGGACGACTTTTTGGCGTCAAGTGATACAAGAATTCTTTAAACTTGTTTGACCATATTATCAACGAACATTGTGTTATATGTTCGTTGATATTATGTCGGACATTGAGTGGGGAAAAACGTAACTGTTGAAAGAGCAAAATTGGCAGAAGGAATAAGGTTGGAGTTGGCAGCGACTTGTTTTGCGAATAGTTTAGCTATTCCTTTAGAGGTGGAGGTAATTTCATTGTTTAAAGTCAGGAAAGGAAAAGTGCTTCTACAGAAGTTTTGATTAATATTTTTGACAAGTGACCAGAAAGATTTGCTGTCGTTGAAACAAGACAGCACTTTATCTTTTATGAGGTTGGTAAAGGCATTTTTGGACCTCCAGATATTTATAATGAACATTTTAAAATACCTACTTGTATTAACAACTGGTATGCTGGTATAATACCTAATTTTTATTTGATGTTAGATCATATCGTTTCCTGATAAAAGTTATCAACGAAAATTCCTCAGTAGAAAATTACTATTTAATGCCTCTGACTTTAAATGGCAAAGGTTTATTAACATATTCAGTAACAGGTAAGAAAAGTTTTATATTTCCGGACAACGCGAAGGTGAAATAAGTTTGTTTAGCTAACCAAACAATTCCGGAAATATGTTTTCTCTACGTGTTTCACATAGCGGAAGACAGGACACGTCGGCGTATTTCAGGTTTATCTTGAATATATGTAACTATTATTTTAATGGTGGACGGAATCCCGGGCGTATCGAAAGCATTACGTTTGGGGTAGGGCTTGCAATTCCGTTAAAAATTCAGTTACGAAAAATCTCGGGATTGGGCACTTAAATCCCGGGATAAATAAATTATAAATTGTGTTAAAAAATCTAAGTAAATTAACGCTTCAAGCACCATCGCAGTATTTTTCCTAAAAGTAATGTTTAACGCGTGATATGGCGACCCTGGAAGATCCATTTAAGTAGTTATGTAAAAGAATTCAAATTATTTTTAGTTATACTTTTATGTGTCCTCTGCATAAACTTTGTTTAGTTTTTATTTTAAAATTACTATACAGGATGTTAATGAAGTATGTGTCCAAACTTCAGGGTATTACTCCTTACTCAATTTTAAGACAAAAAGTTCATATAAATATAGGTCCTAAACGACTTTGTTTTTAATACACAGGGTGTTGAATTTTTTTAAAAGGTTTTTCCTAAATAACTAGAGGACGCAAATTAGTATCAAGTTGAAAATCGGTGGCAATTTTTAACGCATAAAGAGCAGTCGTGCTAGTTGTCAAATTTGTTTAAAGAAGTTGCTTCCATAGCTCTCTTACTTTCTTGTTATTTTCAACAAATTACACTAACAAATAATGTTTTGCATTACTTTGCATTTTTTCGTTTTTATCTAATCTGAGCAACAAAATTCAAGACATAATTTTTGTATAATTTTATTTGCTAAATCATAAATCCTATCAGATTGAAAGAAAGTGGCGTACTTATAGTATATTTTTTTAAATTAAACCTCCTTCGTTAATCCTGTGTACCCCACTGGTAAAATGAGAAAAACAGTTGCTTGCTTAAAAAAGTCCTCTCTATGCATTAGAAATTGTCACCATGTTTCAACTTGATACTAATTTGCGTCTTCTAGATAATATTTAGGAAAAACTTTTAAAAAAAATTTCAACACTCTGTGTGTTAAAAACAAAATCGTTTAGGACCTATGTTTATATGAACGTTTTGTTTTAAAATTAAGGAAGGAGTAATACCCTGTAGTTTGGCCACATCTTTATTAACACGCTGTATTATAAATAAAAATAATTTACCTTTATTAATGACCAATCCCGGGATCCCGGGATTTTTCTTCTTCGATCCCGAAAAGCTCGGGATCCTAATATACGTCGGGGATTGCAAGCCCTAGTTTGGTTTGATTAGCAACTGAAATGATGTCGCCCATGTCAGTTGCTAAGCACTGCTTTTTCGCCCTAGAATCGCAAAATTTTTGAGTACCGCCGATAATAAAGACTCGTATTTAACAAATCAGGTTTCTGCATTTTACACATATTCACCAATCACAAATTTTTATACTGAGTAAAATGGACCAATTATTTTAACAGCAATTAAATTTGGGTTAAAATTATTTTATCTTTAAAATAGATCAAAATCGATATGAAAAGAAATAAACATTAAAAAACATTAAAAAAACATTTGCATATTTGTAAAAAAATGAATACACGAAAAATAATGTACATCAGGTTATAAAATATGATATCCCTTGTGAACATGATCTCAGCTGGTACAAACACATTTCTTCAACAGCCCCATCGGCAGCTAAAAAGCTTGGGTTTCTAGAATACTTTTTCCACATCTGGGAAACAGCATCACCTTCGACACTTAGCTTCCTTGAGCCTTTCCAAAAGACAGCCACTCGGCTTATCAATGATCCAGTCTGCACAAATAAACTCCCTTCTCTCGCTTATCGTCGCTCTGTTAGGATCTGTCCATTTCCTACTGATTTGTTCAGAAGAAATAACCGCTATCGTTTGCCAACTGACTGTTCCTAACAGAACAACAAAGAGCATGTTCAATCCTTTACTATCCAGCTACAAAAACTTAAACATCACACTTTTCTCGCTCATTCAGACCTAGGATCTCCAGATTATGGAACAAATTTCTTGTAAATGTTTTTTCTTTCCCTTCCCACCTCTAATCCTTTTAATCCATTGTTAATAGATTAATATTTCTGTTCCCTTCAGACACCCACGATACGTTAGTACTTAGGCTTGAAGTCTGCGTAGGCGGCCCCAGATAAAATAAAAGTGTCTTGGCAAAATTTTCAATTCATAACTTTTATTTTTAATTTCGAGACTTCTTAGTCTAAGGTTGCCCACTTGAATGCTACACCAGTGACGGCATATATTAAGCAACTACGTATAAGTGATAATACACTTTATATAATATGTAATACTTACCCAGTTAGTTAGTTAGTTAGGTAGTTAAAGAAAACGACCGTTAGATATCTACAGAAGTTGCTTTTGTGTAGTTAAAATGGTCTTATTTAATAGATCCGTATCGGCACTGTTAGTATAAATATGTCAGTCTGGATTTTTCTCATTACATTGTAAAATTTTTCTTCTCTAACACAAATACCTGTCTCGTCATTTAAAGTCTGTAGCACTTTCTGCACGTCATCTACTTTTCGCAAGGATTCACCAAAGGAGAATAAAGTCATTCGCGCACAGCCGGTAAATGTCTTTGCAACGTACTTTGGCCGGGCAATTTTTATTTAGGATTAAACTTTTCTGGGGTGGTAAAACAGGGTCGCATTCAGCGGCCGCGCCCCGATTTTAGAAAATTAAATATTTTTAATCGGTAAATTTTTATTCGTTTGGGCGATCTGGGGAGGGGGAAATTGCCCCCATTACCTCTCATACATCCGCGCTGGGCCCCTTTTTTAGTGGATGTGTTGCACTGTTTACGTGCGTTATACATAAAAATGTGTAAAGGCAAAAAGTTTCGCTGACAAACCACACATATTATTTGCGACCCATTATATTTCAAAGGCTAGTAATTATATCTGCTGCGATTTAAATAAGTCGATAGGTAAGCCTTAATGGCAAAAAAATTGCTCGGGTTTTCTGTGAATACTTTAAATAAACCGCCTGTGAAACAATGATGAGCAAAATATAGTTGATGAGTTCGGCATAATTAAACTTTAAGTAACAAATAAATATCCCGTTGGGCAGTCCGAAATCTATTCGAGCAGTCAAATTATTAGTTCGCCGGTGAAATTATGAATCGGCTGGTGACAAAATAAATTAGGCTGTGAATAAAGTGTGCTCGGTATTTAAATATCGTTCAGCAGTTTTTAAGCAGCGTTTCGTTTTCTGCAAAATATTTACTTTGAAAGCCTGAAAGTCAAATGACCTGTATTTAATATTTTTAGTTGGCAATTGTCTGAAAATAGCGGCGAGATTCGTTAGTAGGTAGCGGGGTCTACATGGTCAGGCGATTCGTGTGACCAATTATTAGCAGCGATAGGATTCTTTAGTTCGTCTGTTAAACTTTTGATCATCACTAAGATTGGCCACTTTTGATCTGTTCGCTAACAAACCACACATATTGTTTGCGACCCATTATATTTTAAATAAGGAAATTCCCACATAAACCCACTGTGCGCAAACAGTCGCGTGTTTCTGCAGACATTCGGCATATTACGAACTACCAATTTCACTGCGATGCGATAAAAAAATTGAATCACCAACCACACACACCTTCAAAGCGAAACTGAACTGCTGCTGCGGCCGAGTTCCCCGCCATGTAATGCTACTGGAGCGGCATTCACGGTGGACCGCCTTACTAATAATAACATGAAATGTGTGTTCTTTTACATTAATAAAATATTTGGAATTTGCTAATTAAATGGTTTATTTTTTACGCAATTAATTACCCATTATGACATGCTAAGTTCATTTTAGAGCAGTCAGAACAGTATTAGATTACCCATCAATGTTACAATATTTTTTCAGCAGTCAACTTGTTTTTGGAGCAGGCAAAAAAAAAATAAAATGTAATCTATTTCGCACAGATCAAATATTTAGTTAGTTGCAACTTACTTTTTTTACTGCTTAAAAGGTTTTGAAGCTGCTTGTTCAAATCTAAAACGCAGACCATTTTTTGTTTTATTACCTGATCAAGCTTCACCGTCCAATCCATTATTTCGCCGACCAACCGTATATTACGATGTGTCAAAATCGTAATATTTCGCTGCCCGTTTAAATTACACCCTATTTCAAATTAGGAAATACCCATGTAAACCTTCTAACACTGTGCGCAAACAGTCGCGTGTTACTGCATACTTTCGGCATATTACCAACTACTACATTCACAGCGACGTGATACAAAATAGAATCAACAAGTGACACAGTTAAATTGAATCTGCTGTAAAGAGTCTAGGGGATGGGTGAAACTTTATTTCCCGGGCTTCCGCATGCGTACCTCAAAAATTTATAAATGATACACTTGTTAATAAGTTTACCGATTTTCTAGCATCAGCCACGTAGAGCAGTGGTAAAGAATCCGCGTATTGACCGAGATGTGTTGGTTCGAATCCGTGCTCGGCCGCATCTTTTTTTTAAATTTTTGTCATAAAATATTATTAAAAATTAGTAAATCGGCTCTAAAAGGTGTATTGGAAACGGGTTAGCACTCCTTCCTCGATAAAAATTTTGTTTTGTCTTATTTTAAAGGTCCCGAGCAAAAAATTTATCGTGTCTAGGTACCTTAACCTAAAAATTATGTTTTGTTTGTTGTCCAGAAAATCTAGCGAACGGTGGATCGGAGGGCACCCTAATGTCGGAACAGGTTGGGTTGGGTTGGGTTGGGTTGGGAACAGGGTTAGCACTTTTTAGGGGCCCTGACCAGTCTCTTTCCTCGCATGCGAAGAAGTATCGGTGCGAAAAAATCCACTATTGTTCCTTCCTCTGCGCATGCGGAAGCCCGGGTAATAAAGTTTCACCCATCCCCTAGACTCTTGTTTGCTGCTGCGGCCTAGTTCCCCGCGATGTAATGCTCCTGGAGGGGCACTCACGGTGCCTTACTTATTAGTCAATTTAGAAAAAGATATAAATAAAATCCGGTGTAAAAAATACTTTTTAAAATCAAGCAATTTCGATGTACTAAAACGAAAACAATAAGTACCTATAATTTTTTCATTGGGTCAATGCAGATTGCTATTTATAAGCGAACGCAGTTCGCGTGGGTGGATCCTAATAAAAGTAGTATCAAAGTTATCACTCAAACAGATATAATAATATATTATGTTAAATTTATTGTCTTCAAAGCTTGTCGCGAGCGAAAAGTTCATACAGGCATTAATTTTGTGTGGCAAAAATTATAAGTACCTAGATACGTATTTTTTTCTATTCACGCGACAAGCTTTTCAGACAATACATTTATCATAATATATCATATCTGTTTGAGTGATAACTTTAATAGGTACTACTTTTATTAGGTTCCACCCACGCAAACTACGTTCACTTATAAATAGCATTCAGCATTGACCCAATGAAATCACTATACTAATTTTTTTCGTTTTAGTACATCTAAATACTAAAAGCTTGTTTTTAAAAAGTATTTTTTACATAGGATTTTATTGTCAAATTTTTACTTTCGTCTTAACCTATGCATTTCTAGTAATGCATCATTATTACAAGGCCTTTTACCTGTTATCGTATTCTAATCGTCAAACCCTTTCATTTGATACCCTCCATATCAAGGGGATTGTAAAGAAAAAGGTAATCCGCGATCTTGTGGCGTCTGCCATATTGGGTCACATAGCACATAGTATTATACTCGTCAAACCCTTTCATTTGACATCCATATCAAGGGGATTGTGAAGAAAATAGTAATCCGCCATCTTGTGGCGTCCGCCATATTGGATTTAGAATGACGTCAAATAGCTTATCGTAATATACTCGTCAAACCCTTTCATTTGATACCCATATCCAGGGAATTGTGAAGAATAAGGTAATCCCCCATCTTGGGGCGTCCGCCATATTGGATTTAGCACGATATTAGATACACTATATTGCATCATCACCGAACTTATACACGTGTGCAAAATTCTAAAGCTCTAGCTTAATTCGAACTAGTCGACATTTTGATTGCAATATTTGCCCTAAGCATACTAACAAACATACAAGCAAACTAACAGGTGAAGTTAAATAAATTCTTGTAAAAAATAAATAAATATTTGAAATACCCTTTTGTATTAAATTAAAAAAAAATATCTTAAAATTCCAGAAGAAATTGTTGAGAACTAGCTGAAATTTATTAAAATTAGTTCACTAATGTGCATTCCAGCGTTTTGCTAAATAGGCATTAATTAATCAAGGAAATTTGTTAGGTGTCTTGTTTTTATCTGAAATAGCGCACGCGGACTTTAAGCCTAAATAATTCCATGGGCATCTCACGAAAAGGGAAATGTAATCTGTTGACATGGGATTTTAAAGATTGGGGATGGGAGGGGAAGAGAAAATATCTGCAGGCATTCATAATTAGAGACCCTAGATATAAATAAGTAAGAAAAGTGGGATATCTGCCTACTTATTTAACATAATAGTATGTGCAAAAGTGAAATTATGACATGTTGCTGCTGTGGTTAAAGTTTAAATCACTTAAAATTACTTGTAAAGCTACTATATTATTATGTGTACATAATCAGTTATTTTATACAAGTTTTTCTTTCAGAACTTTAATTTCAACAGAACTTTTGACGGTATTGATTATGGACCTTTAATGGAAGAGACTGTCACAAAAGAATCACATTCTGAGCTACCACTTTTGGTGCAAATTACCTGGACATCTGTATTTGGTGTAATGATTCTTATAGCGACAGCTGGTAACTGTATTGTCATTTGGATTGTAATGGGTGAGTATTTTTTAAATTTAAACGCTGATCGCTGTGTAACTTTACGCTTATAATAATGATTTATTATTTAGGCTGTACCATTATAATAAATCTTAGTCCTAGAAAAAACTAGGGAGTAATATTATTTAATTCTTAACTACTTCGCATCATAAGGAAATGGAAATATGAAACCCGGAAAAGAGAATTCTCTTAGGGTAAAGCTATCAGCAAGGTAAATAACAATTACGCTTTTAGAAACAGAGTTATATAGAACAAGATGCCCAAGATGGACATACAATTTATCTTGCCGGTAAATTTGCCAGCACTTTATTTGACCCTTATAGGAGCTGAACTTTCTATGATTTTTTTTTGTTTTATCTATTTCGTTAATGGATTCCCTGGCTTGTAATTTAAATGTCAACTTTGGAATACACAATCTTGCGCTGTATCCTCACGTTCGTTTTCTCTAAAATGTAGTCTGAAAGACGAAAAATATGTAGACAGTAGACAGAGCCGCCTTAAAGTGTTTTTTCGACTAACAGTCGCGTATGGTGGCAACATCTGGCAATCATTCCTATATTTTTCGACAGCCAAGCTAAAGTTCTTTTGCCTAATTGTATCGGCGGTGGGAAGTATAGACGTCATGGCAGTACTGTTCGCATATGCTTGACACTTGTTAGTTGCCATGATGGCATGTCAAATGTTTGATCACTAAATCAGGATTTCAAGAACTAACGGAAAATAATAACTCAACTATCCTCGTATTCCTTGTACTTCATCAAAAATGAAGCAGCCATTTTGGCACCCACTTTGACGTTCTGCATTCCTAAAAAGGAAGTATTGATTCAAACGCCAGCTTACGCCCCTATACGGAAAACGGTCAGCCGTAATTACCAGCGGTTGCTACCACACGTTAACGCCCGACGGTACTGCCAGCAGTTCTAGAGTCAAAATCAATCAATTACAATTGTTTACTGGCACAAATAAATAAATATATTATTACTATTATTATTAAAGTACAATGACGTTGGTGCCGGCGCGGCGGAGGGAAATCTTTCAGTTAACCACCAATGTCATTGTACTTTACACGATTGATTTTGACTCTACCGAAAAAATATTTTTGGGAAATCACTATTCGACGCAATAAATAACTTAAAAATATTTATTTACAATTATTTTGCAATAACAAAAATAATGATAATTTTAAAAGAAGACACACCAACCGAAATAAATTTAATTCCGTGCAAATTCACATTTATTTAATATAATCAATCAATCAATATTTCTTGATTTAAAAGTACCTACAGTAAGACCATACAATAACTGAAAAATACGTGAACTAAGTAATTAATTTCAAATTAAAATCACTTAAGTCTAGCCTAAACATATACGAATATACAACAATAAAAAAGAAAAAATGCCACATATGAAATAGCACAAATTACCACACATTGACATTTACAAACTGTGTGTAAAATCTGCAAGGCAGAGATATAAACTACTGCTACTACACTGATACATTTTGAATATTTTTGAATCGCAACAGTTTTTGTTGGCCGTAAAATGTTTCAAACTACGTCTAAAAATGGCCAATCCAGAGAATCCTTGATGCCAATATCCAGCGCATTAAAAAATCTGCACCCGTTAAACGTTTGATAAAATGCTGTATGGTGCACACTCGGAAGCAATAAATCTTTCGTTCTTGTGTCGCCATGATTTGAGCGAACACACTGAAATTGTGCTTTATTCCGGTATACAAAGGATGAAATCCCCAAGATATAGATGCTAGTAACAGTCAAAATGCCTAGGATCCGAAATGCATCCCTATCAATCGCGACTTTTTAGTCGACAAAGAATTCTATTGCATATTTTTGTATCAGAAAAACGAGATTTACCCCAGCAACCCCACTTCAACATACGCGATAAATATCCTCGTTGAGGCAACTCCATTTCCTTCGTATTAAAGTTCTTTCTTTCTTTTCCTGAATTAAAACTAACGGAAAGCGCTATCTTGACCACATCAGGTGTACCACTTAGTGCAAATTTTTATCTGTTTTAACTCGGCTTGAAAACAACCTAAAAGTGTTGTGTGAATATCTTCCTCTGTCTGCGATTTAAAATATTTTTGATCTAGCTGCCCTGGATTCTCGACTATTGCCTTTAATAATTCATAATATCTTGCTTGTTCATATTGTCGGATATCTTCCTGATAACATTCAAAACAATAAGTTTTAAAGTCGTAGTATGCGATTCTCTTGCGATCTTTTCTTCGTATACCACCATCCTAATATCCATACAATACGCGAATAAATATTTCTATGGAAAAAAAATCTTTTCCACATTGTCTGAACATAAAACGCAAGGCATAATAATTTTAGCGTAATTTGCAACAATGTTAATTTATTTGATCATTCCACTAAAGTTCACTATCAATTAAAATACCTAACAATGATAAATTGTCAAAAGATCTTACCAATAGAAGAGTTATTTTGAAACAAAGTCAAGAAACCTACTTATTTGCTGCCTTAAACAAGAAAAAAAAGTTTTAATATTATTTCTATTTAAGGATAACTTAATTTTCTCTGACAACAATATTGCATTTTGATAAACTGTCAACAATCAGCATGACAAGTTGTTTTAACACTACTTGAAATTTTGTTTAGAAATTTTATTAAACCATTCGCAAAAATGATGTAGAGCAGGGGATCAAGGACTGACCCATGCGATGTAATTCCCTATAAGATGTAACCCAAGTGAGCAAGCATCTGAGTTACATCTTACTTATTACAGCGCTGGTGTAGGTAATAATTCCATGATTTTTTACCGGTTGACCAATAGCAATATATGTACTTGGCAGCAAATGACATATTAACCAAATTAGTATTTATAAGAGCTTTTGGATCTAAATTGACACAGATATACATAAAATATTTAAATATATGTACTAGTCAAACGACAGTACAATGTTTTATTTTACTAAGAAAATATTTAGGATTGTTTTACCATTTAAGTTTTTTTAAGTACTATCAGAACTATTATTCGTTTTCGTTTAAATGCTTTATTTTTACTAAAGTCTTTTGAAAATTTCGACGTTTTACCGATTATTTCTCAGTTTATTGCTCAGTTAAACATGGAAGCAAATTTTAATGTGCAAAGTAATATGTTGTTAATTTTAGAAATGCGCAGAAAACACTACAGGGAAGACTAGTGTGGTCGGAGAGGTTTCCTAAAATCCCGGAATCTCACAAGACATTTAAAATGTTGAAAACCAAAAGTCGTTCTACTGGCAGTCTGAAAACGAAACCACTATATTCTATCCAATTTAATATGCAAATGATGACAGAAAAAAATAATTGAACAAGAATTCATCCTATTGGCCAGTTTCATCGACAGTTTACACCAGAACATGTTTTAGCGATCACAATATCACAATATTCATCTTTTCTTTCCCGATAATCACGGGGGAATCAGATTTCTTTCCATCCGTGTTGGCGAAAGTGCATTAGAAAATGACAAATAAATAAAGAATGTTCTCAAATTTGTATCGTACCTTCTTTGCTTGTCGAAGTATTGCTGGTTATATACTTCCAAAGATTAGTCATCGCAAAATTCTTTTCTTTCCTGATAAAATTCCCAACGGAATTCGATTTCTTTCTATCCTTGTTAGCAAAAGGGGAATTAGACAAATAAAGACGATGTTATTGCCTATAAAAAGAATAATCAAATATTTTATTACAGCCGCCTTTGTTTGTGCAAGTATTTCTGGTTGTCTACTGTGAAAGTTTAATCGGAACTGTCATAAAAAATAAATTTCTAATCTGGCAAAATACTTATGTAAATTTTATGATTTTGTAGCAAAAGAACTTTGTTTTTACTGAACACAAACAGCATTTGCAAAAATCTCGTTTTTATTAAGCAAAAACAGTGTCAGCATAGCCACATTAATTAACCTTTTCATTTTATACTACTTAAAATTATTATTTCTACCACTCTAAGTAATAATACTCCTTCTAACCAATAATTTGCAATAAAAGGATCGGAGACAAAGTTTTATGAATAAACAAAAAATAGCAAAAAAGTAAATATTTGTGTTAAGACAAACAATTTTTAATAATGTTAAAAAATATTCTCTATTCTCGGATATAATAATATAGTGAAAATGGATCTATAACACAGCCCCACAAGAAAAAAACCAAGTGTTCGGACTTGTGGGTCGGACATATGTATTCTCATGTATTTTTCGACGCTGAATCCGATCCCGAGCTCAGAAATGTCCCTCCACGTCTGGAATTGACCCCAGGGGCTAAAAATAGCCTCTATAGGGCCTGCAAGATGGATTCCGGGATGAGGCGAGGTCGAAGGTGCATGCTAAAGCCTAAGCCGGATTTGTGGTCGAAAAGTTTGTGGCCAACTGAAATTCCCCGTTTGGGACCGAGAATATGACCCCTTAGGGGCCGGAAAATCGTGTTTCGGACGTCGCAATCGCAACAGTGGTATTTTTATGTACTCTCAAATTCTGGAACTCAGACTGTGCTCGAAAAGTTTATGGCTAACTGTAATTCCCCGTTTGGGACCGGGGAAATGACCCCTTAGGGGCTGGAAAATCGTATTTTCGTATTTTTTCATGGGGCTACCACTGTTGCGATTGCGACGTTCGAAACACGATTTTCCGGCCCCTAAGGGGTCATTTTCCCGGTCGCAAACGGGGAATTCCAGTTGGCCATAAACTTTTCGAGCACAGTCTGAGTTCCAGAATTTGAGAGTATATAAAAATACCACTGTTGCAATTGTGACTTCCGAAAAACAATTTTCCGGCCCTTAAGGGGTCATTTTCCCGGTCCCAAACGGGGAATTCTAGTTGGCAATAAACTTTTCGAGCACAGTTTGAGTTCCAGAATTTGAGAGTACATAAAAATACCACTGTCGCGATTGCGACGTTCGAAACATGATTTTCCGGCCACTAAGGTGTCATTTTCCCGGTCCCAAACGGGGAATTCCAGTTGGCCATAAACTTTTCGAGCACAGTCTGAGTTCCAGAATTTGAGAGTACATAAAAATACCACTGTTGCGATTGCGACGTCCGAAACACGATCTTCCGGCCCCTAAGGGGTCATTTTCCCGGTCCCAAACGGGGAATTCCAGTTGGCCATAAACTCTTCGAGCACAGTCTGAGTTCCAGAATTTGAGAGTACATAAAAATACCACTGTTGCGATTGCGACGTCCGAAACACGATTTTCCGGCCCCTAAGGGGTCATTTTCCCGGTCCCAAACGGGGAATTTCAGTTGGCCATAAACCACAAATCCGGCTTTGGCTTTAGCATGCACCTTCGACCTCGCCTCATCCCGGAATCCATCTTTCAGGCCCTATAGAGGCCATGTTTTGGCCCCTGGGTCCAATTCCAGACGTGGAGGGCCATTTTTGAGCTCGGGATCGGAGTCAGCGTCGAAAAATAGATGGGAATACATATGTCCGACCCACAAGTCCGAACACTTGTTTTTTTTTTTGTGGGGCTGTGTAATCCAGCCTACCTACGAACAGTGACGTTTGTGTGAGTTAAAGACGCGATAAAAATGTTTAATCGAATATACCAAGTAGTTTCACAATTTTTTGTTGAGTCTTAGTTCCAAAAGGATAGATACACTTTGTATTCAGCTTTAAACTGAAACTGAACGTTTCTAGGGCGCAATTTTCAATCCTTTCTCAATAAGTAAAGAAATCTTCTGTGATGCCCTATGTTCTCAACTTTCTGTCGGGTCGGCGTTCCTGTTACTCATTCCCATAACGCCTGGTCCAAGTAATGTAAAGAAGAACAAATATGTACCTTGTGTAATATTTCAATAGTTGTTAGTCAGTCCCATATTCATATATTAACATAGGAATTTAAGCTGCTAATACTTTATATAAACTTTTTAGTTACATTTTTACACTACAAAAACAACTTGTATTATGGGACAGACTTTAAATATATGTCATATTTGTGTTTCTCATAAACTAACGTTTTACCAGCTGTAAAAATTTTACGAGTATAAGAGAGAAAGAATACGAGAGAAAAAAAGAGAGAGAGACATAATTGGTCTCTCCGTTGTAAAATGGGTTTCTGTCATCATTTTCAAATTAAATTGGATACGGTATAGTTCGGAAGCGAACTAAAACTGACGGAAATAGGACAGTTGGCGTTTTAGGAGTGGTAGCTATTGACCCGCATGTCGGTACCAGACGGCTTACTAGAGATATAATAATTAATAAGTCAAGAATCAGTTATGACTTATGACGATATTGCACTTGTTCAATTTTCATCCATACCACATTACACTCCACCAAGAGCTATATGGGCAAGACTTTGAAAATCGTGTTACATTTTGCAATTGGATCACAAGACAAATGCAAGGAACTAACAGGTTTCTAATGAATGTTATTTTTTTCTGACGAAGTCACTTTCCATAATTGTGGGTAGGTGGGATTTTAAGTTATCCCTTATTAGAAGAAATTTAATTTCTTTTTTTTTGTTCGGTTGTTTTCTTTAGGTAAATAGACACATGCACTACTGGTCGTCTGAAAATCCCCACTGGATAAGAACTCTGCCAAATTAACATCCCTGGTCAATTTGGTGTGGTATAATCGGGGAGAGAGTTATTGATCCACATTTCCTTGCAGGACATTTAAATGGAGAAATGTACACATATTTTTTAGGAAACCAATTACCACAATTATTAAACCAAAACATAATTCCTGGTAAGGTTTTAACAGGACGGAGCTCCACCCCATTATGCAGTACAGGCCTGTAATCATTTGAATGAAATATTTGAAAACAGGTGGATCCGATGAGCTGGTCCGGTCAACTGGCCTGATATGTCCCCGGATTTGACCCCTTGACTTTTCTTGTGGGGTTTCATAAAGGGCAAACTGATGGCGACTGCTAGTACAACTTCAGATGATATGACAGACCGAGTCCGCTTTGCCTGCTTATTGGTGACACCTGAAATATTACAGCGGGTACGAAATTTATTTAGAAAAAAAAGTAAGAAAGAGTTTGAAAGTTAAAGGGGAATATTTCGAACAACTCAAGCATGAAGTTGAAATTAAATAGCAAATATATTTTTTTAATTTATAACCTAATAAATCGTAATTCCATTACCGAAAGAACAAATAAAAGAAATTGTACAAACACGTAGTTTTTACATGGATTCAAATTTTATAAACAAAAGTTCATTATTCCATTTAAAATTCTAAAGTGACCCCACCCCTCAAGATAGGGAGAGAGAGTAAATGTCAAAAATATGTTTAAATAATGTCCCCCCACCTTCCTATTAACTCAACAAAATTTCATAAAATATTTTAAACCGTTTCCAAGATATCGCCTTGCAACACTTTAAAAAAATTCACCCTCTATATTGACCCATATGCTAGCGGCTTTATTTGTGAAGATATCAAACAGCTATGATAGAGAAAGTTTTAGATTTTTATCTGAACTTTTGAAAAATTTTATCAAAGGAAACAAGAAACTATCGAAAGTTTAATTTTTTTTTAAATAGAAGAATTAAATATTTAAAAAGATTTTTTTTGCTGATTGCAAAAATGTGTAGCTTGATGACTCTCTGACGTGCCGTTTAGGAAATACTTAAATATAAAATAACACAAAAAGTATTGTGATCGGGTAGCCATGTACGAATGAAACAATTTATTATCTTAAATATTGCAAATAACTTCTATGTATAAGATAATGCAGTTACTCGTTCAGTGTGATCGCTATTGATACGATCTATCTTCCAATTTGTTTATAACATCTAAAATGTAGTCACATGGCCACCCGTTGTTCAACTTTTCGACTCCTTGGGTAACTTTCTTTTTGTTTATTAGATGACTCCATAGGAAAGCATCTAATGGGGTAAGATCAGGGCTGTTGGGTGGCCATTGAATGGTACCGTTTCTTCTGAACCAATTATCGTAACGGTTGTTTAAATACTCTGTCACAGGGGCTATGGTATGTGCCGGAGCTTCGTCTTGCTGCCAGGCTGCCAGATCTGCTGGTACTCTGTAACTATCAAATCTTCTAAAAGATCTTCTATTTCGTTATCAAAAATTTTTAGATATCTTCGTCCAGAAAGGAATCTTTCAAAAAATATAGGGCCTATGACTACTTTTTTTAACTAACTTTACTATAAAGATTACTAAACTTGTAGCCCATACGTGGGTGTTTCTCCTATTGAAATCTCGTGCTCTGGTAAATGTCGCTTCATCATTCCATAGCATATTCTTTAAAAAATTAAAGACTCTCATTTTTCCTCCTATGTATATATTGGCAGTATAAAACACGTTCACGCTTATTCTTCTCATCTAATTTATGCAAAGGTAAGATCTCGTAAGGATGATAATCATGCGATTTAAAAGGTTTTTTAATTTTTTTTGCAATACGCCTAAAAAACCTGAGCATCTTCAATAGAAGGGGTCAAATTTTCTAAGAAATTATTACTATACTAAGCGGAAAGTTCAAAGTTGCCCCATAGTTATCTTTAGAAAACAGTAGAGTGTCTAACTCTTGACATATATTTTTCTGAGCTTCTCTTGGTTTTTCTTTAACTGATAGGAATGGATATAGTTGTCCATATTCTTGTCGCGCCCTGTATGCATTCCAATTATCTTTATGAAATAAACGTCAGAATTCACACTTTTCTTCCTCAGTATACCTCATTTTCCGTTAATAATAAGGAAACACATAACAATTGGCTACTCACATTAAGGCAGCCAGCTACAATCAGCTGAATTTTAACGGGGAACCAGACGACAAAATTGACGATTCTCAAAAACACGGTAATGAAGGCAAAGACGAAACGAAAACATTTCCCGTTATAGTAGTTAGAAAATCGGCTAAAGAGGGCGCTAGAGTTTAATGCCGTATGTAGCCCCCTCCCAAATACAGCAAATTTGAAAACGGATTGGCTTTTCCCGTCTAAACAAATCCCATCCCACCAGATTTTGTGAATTTATTAATCAAAATATATCGATAAAAATGTAAAATAAAATTTTAACTTTACCACCTTGTATCATTGTATCATATTATTATCAACTTTTGTACTAAGATAAGTTAGGTTGGATTGATCTAAATTAAGCTAGATAAGCCACTGCGAAGGCATGGTGTATTTATTACCCTACACACTGACTATGTTTTATATAGTACTTGCCATGGGCGCACCCAGGATATTGTCTTAGGGGGGCTGACTTGTCTTGAGGGGGGGGGGGGCTGACTAATGCAATTCGGTGGATGTCTTCAATTAGAAGTGTACTTTTTTAATTTTTGTGTATCTAGGATGTTGGTCTGGGGGTTGCTGCTCCCCAGCCCCTCCCCTGAGTGCGCCACTGGTACTAGCTTGAGCCCGTGACTTCGTTCGCGGTATAACAATTTTACTCCATTAGAAACTTTGATCCCCCATTTTACCCCCTTAGGGGTTGATTTATTAAAACTGTCAAACACGTGTTTAATCATTTATTTTTTGGAGTACTTCTATGAAGTTTCAAATTAATAGGACCATCCAATATTTTTTATCCATACAAACGTTCAACCCCCTTATGACCCCATTAGGGGTTGAATTTTGAAAAATCCCTTCTTAGTGAGTCTTTATAATATTATAAAATAAAATTACTGACCAAATTTCATATTTATAACTTCAGCTGTTTCGGCTCGGCAATGATGAATCAGTTAGGCAGTCAGGACATGTTATTTTATATAATCTAAGAATCTAAGGCTTAGTTTTATTTCGTTTTATTTAAATAGATGATCTTTTGATGCCCCAGATACCGGGGCATTATTTTTTGAGACCATTATTATGAATTCAGTAGTTGTATTTTGCATAAGTAAGTTGGTATTTCGAGAAAGATATGTAGGTGTAGGTGCTTTAACGCAGGGTGTGCAATTCTAACGGCGGGTTGCAGAAAGGATGATTAACTAACACCGTGTTAAATTTTAACACGGTGTTAAATTTTGGTCAAGTTGCCCAAGATTTAATCAAAGCCGGCCCAGGCCTACTTGAAACAGCAATCGCTTAACATCGGCTTTTAGATTTGGAAGCGGTCGCAGTTTCGGGAAAACTCGTACGATAAACGTCAGATTTTAATGTCAACAAAGCGTTTTGTATTTCTTGTTAAAGCGAGGTTATTTTGAATAAAAAAAAAATTTTTGGGAAAATAGGCAAAGCGAATAGGAAAATTACACAAATATAGAAGAAAATGAACTTCTGAACATATGTATATGTGGTATAAGGTAAGTTGTATGAAACCATTGAACCATAAAATACCGTACAGATACATAGGCCCAGCAAAATTTGTATAATTTTTCTGTTAATTTTTAAGATTTGCCTTAAAAATGCTTTACATAAAAAATTTGCTGCTTTTCAGCTTCCTTAACTACTATACTCTTGACATTATTATCCATTAATGTGTTTGTTTTAGGTACATCGTAGGATCCTAATATTTCTCAAGAATGTGAATTCCTAATCCTAAAAATCGGGCTTTTGATGAAAGATAAGTAAAGCACAAAAACATACTTCCTGATAAACCTAAGGAATGGAGTTCTAAATGAATGTTATTTGAGAGGTTATCCTAGACACAATCAATATTCGGTGAAATACCTTACTGCCAAGGAAAAAATTTGGAAACGAAACCTTTGTTGTTATTTTCTTGATAAAGGTAAAATATTGTCATTAATATCTTAGTTAAATAGGTTGGGTTGGGTACGTTACAAAATTTTTGAGTACAATTTTGTTCCTTATTTTTACCTCAAGTTCTGTGTTTATATACCCGTAATAGCATACTATATAACTTTTGTCCAGTTAAGCTAACAAAACATTTTTGTCTGGGTGAGTATCCTGGTCAATTTGTAAACCTAAATTGCTGGTAGTATAATAGATTACAATTATAATTTCTTTAACCAATAACCATGTGTCACGCTCAAACCCAAGCAAACTGTAGAGTATTAATTTCATCCACCTCAAATTCGTTTAAGTAAAATTTTGCTGTTTCTCTTTTAATAAACTTTTTGCTCATGATTCATTAACTTTAATTTTTATTGACACATTTACTTGACTACCATTTTTATCATGTGAATACCTATAAAGCCCATATCCCCATATACTTGTTACTATTTAGAATAAAATATCAATAAACAAGTTATTTACTTGGGTGTACACGTGTACACTGTACAACATACCTAGTGCTTTTATTAAAATTATTATGTACTTAATTGTGTAATTTTTTACTTTATTTGCTTTGTTTTTTTTGTTACAGGTACCAGATAAGTCACAAGAAAAAACCTTTCAGATCCTATTTTGATGTACAAATGGGCTTAAGAAATACCTACTGGTGACATCAATGTAAAATAGTTTTTAAATAAAAATTTGTTATTTACATAAATAAAATGTGTTTTGTGATTTTTCAAAACATAAGTTTGCATCAGTTACTTTATATCTTTGTTCATTATTCCCTGAAAATTTGTAAAACTAGATAAAGATTCCATAATAAAAACTATTATTTTAATTATAAATTTTATTATAATTATACCTAATTGAAATGCTTTTTTTAAGTTTGATCTGTGGCATTAATGATATTCTTAAATTTAAGAAAGTTGAATATGCACTTGAAACAAATTTCGTTGCGACACTCCAGCGCTATTTTATTTCGTTTTACATTCATTCTTGATTCAGTTACGTATTTCGCTTAAATCTCGTAAAGTCGTCCGGATCGATGCCATTCATCGAACACGCCTTGGTCCGGTGGTGAACAGTGTTGCCAGTCTACTACAATTGTACTAGATCTAGAACCTTTTAAGGATATCCCTGGTATGCTAGTAGGTACACTTGAGTTAAAACCTTAGTAGAAAATGCCATCCGACGTTTTTAAGAGATACTCTACTCATATTTTACAGGTCTCGTATTTTTTGTTTTGTTTTGCCGCAGATTAGATCCTACCTTTTTCAGAGATTGGAAGTAATTGTTTCATTTTTAAAATTGGGAATTACATATTTTATATTTTTATACCAAGTACAAGTTCTTTATATCTCCTGTGTCAGTGCATTGTCTGGCCTGTTTTGTGAAGATCTAGTGCATTTTCATTAAATTTAGTACTTTCTCAATTAAAATCCAGTACCAAATAAAGTAATGGCTGGCAACACTGCTACTTCTAAATCTTGAGATATTTGAGGTTAGGTTACACGTCAGTGTTTTGTTTTAAAAAATTTTAAGCCCTTTATTTTTCTGTTATCGAGAGAGCCGTGAGTAACATAAAAGAAACAATTAATACAAAAAATACAAACTTGCTTGCATTCCAGTGTTTTTACTTGCTGTAAATAAGATAATTTTCGACGTTAGGACGAAAGTAATTCAGAAAATAACTAGGTACCTACCTCTACAAGTTGTTATATTATTTTTAAACCCACAAAAGGGTTTGCTATTTAAACTAAGAGAGGTGTTAAAGAAAACTATGTGATTGAAGAAAAGTAAGCAGAAGGAAATTTAGCAGAATATCTATATTTTTATAGAAGACTAGCAATAGAATATGTTTGAATAAGTCCAACAACAAAATAATATTATAAAGAGTAATTTTGTTATGGTATTGAAGATGAAAGTTATATTTTTTGGTAAAATCCACGTTATAGATGATGAACTTTATTTTTCCTACATTTTTTTGTTAGTGTGTGAAGGTAGGTACCTGCTGAGTAACCATTATTATAAATTAGATGCCCATCTGCAATAAAAGTGTATATAGTTTTATTTTAAAATATTGAAGGAAGGATTTTTCTTTCAAGTTCTTGTATTGGAACATAAACTTTTGCCAAAGTAACCAATATTTTATCAAAAATGTTAAAAAAACATGACTTTAATCCCACCATATTGTGGAATTAGTTTAATTCAGCGTTAAGTGCTCTCTGGGTTAAAAACAAATGAAAAAGTAAACAACACCTTGGTTTTTTAGTGGTATTTGTCTGTTTAATCCCGGATTAGCTCAAAATTTGGGCTGTTGCAGAAAGAAAAAAAATTTAACGCTGTGTTAAACTGAATATCTTTTGTTTCTAACCCTGAATTAGGATTTAACACTGGATTAAAAGTTTTCTGCAACCCGCTGTAAGTATTTTTTTTTTAATTTTTGCTCCGGTTTGCTTATTTTTGCTTTAAATCCGGAATATAGGTAAGTTTAAAAAAGGTTTTTTGAGCTTTTAGTAGCATTTTAGATTTTCCATATAATATAGGGCGGAACAATAAAAAATGTTTCATTTAGCGACAAATCTAGAACATTAACTTACCATACTCGGCGCGCCGAACAGATAGATTGAACACGCGCAAACCACACGCGATATAAGTGTCCGTAGCTAGAGACAAATAGACGAGGGACAAGGGTTTCAATTCAAACCGGGCCCGTTTTTGTGTGGTATTTGGATTTTCATAGTTATTGTTCGTGTGTTTGGCTGTGAATTATGGCTGACGCACCTTCGCACCCGATGTCAATGTTTTAAATTTATCACCTCCTAGAAAACGCCGTTTGGCCTACTATAATATCTATGAAAACCCGCTCGTCTAACCCGGTCAAACGACATTTCGATCGGTCATCCCCTGAACAAGCGTTGATTACGCAATTTTATTGCTCCACCTATTCGGTGCGCCAACTATACTTACCTTCATTTAGCGAGGGAAGCTCCATGCCAAGACTCTCGCATATTATTGTTTTTAATTTTAATCCTAATTATAAAATTATAATTTTTAAATACCTTCATAATTTATATATTTTTTGTAATATAAACAAAAACATATGAATATTTAAAGGTTCCTTTATAAAATAGGATATAATGCTGACATAATATAGTTACAAGAACGATTTTGGTCCTCTAAACCTGTAAGCTTCAATATTTTATATCTACAGGGGGTTATGAAATTCACTGCATATAAGTATTAAAACCGATAAATCCTGGTACAAATTCAGATGGAAAAAAAATTAGTCTTAAATGACGCTTCGCGATAATATGCTCGTCCCTCAAAAATGTTTTTGACTAATCAGAACGGGTATGAACACGATCATTAATCGCTCATCTTCGTCAAAGTTCGAAAATAAGCCTCAGTCAGGTGTCCGTTTTGGACATCTTTGCACACATTTTGTATTTAACAAAATAATGTTGTTTTTTTTGACAAAATTTCCTGCTGTATTGGTTACAATTTTATAAAACTGCGTAGTTGTGTTCAATTAGTGTGATAGTAATTTATATGAAACTGGTGCGACCACCGGACTAGATGTGTAATTATGAGAGGCTCGGCGGTCGCCAGGATGGTACTACTTGTGTTTTGATTTTTAACCTTTTTTGAAATGCAGAAAGTTTAGGCTAGTAGAAATTATGCTCATCCCATTAATAAATAACGTAATAGGTCAGTAACAATCCTTTGTGTTAACGATACAGCATAGCCTGTTTCGTTCTGCTTACAATGTCAACCTAATTTCACGAGTGTATGGTCCATGTTGTCCCATATTAAGAAAAGAAGTTGCTATTAAATTAAAATTGACAGTTTTGGTAAAATAAGTCTTTCGAATTAACAATGCTTTGAATTATTTTCGTTTTTACTACAACTACTAAAAAAATGATATGTCCAGGTAATATTTAAGTTTAGCTACGCCGCGGCTGGGTTATTTGTCTTCCCTTTAACCCATGACGTCATGCCTTTCAGAAGCGTCGGATATGGGGGTGGTTTAGGGTATTTTTAAAAATAAAAAAGCAAAATTTGACAGGAAAAAAGTATTGGGTATGTCTGTAGACTACACCAGTAGTCACCAATCCCAATACATGCAGTGAATTTTATAACACCCTGTATATATTTATTTGCAAAAATTGCGAGAAACTCATTAATAAAATTAACTAAACCGCAAAAATAAAAAAATATAACACAATAATATTGAACTTGACTTTTGCTTCTAAAAACACTGATAAACTTTTATAGTTATCCTTTAATCTTTTTAGGGAAAGTGGGTCAAAGATTTCAAACCATTTTCTATTACCCAGCTGGCGAAGCATGCGAGCCCAATAAGTGGCTTTTAGATAAAGTTTTGTCTATATTTAGGAAGTACGAAACCATGCTTTTCACAAATAGTAGGTAAAAAAAATAAGAAGCTTTTTCCTGTTAAATTTTAGGTCTAATCAGAATATGGGGAGGTGTATTAGTATTTTTACTTTCGGTTAATGAAGACAGCATTGTAGTCGACTCGAAGTTTGAACTTGAAGTTTTTTACTGAACGGTATCCACGCCAGTGGGAAACATACACATACTTTTCTTATGTAAATTACAAATCATAAATAATATAGCATTTACAGGCCAAACTAATTTTGAAGAAGAATTATTTGGGTTTCTTAAAATTCATTAAAGACTTGTTAATTGGTTGGCCTAATGCCATTTGAAATATACCGTACTATTTTTGTTTAAATAGATAAAAATTGTAATATGAACGGAAATATATATATGAAGTTCATTATACGAAGCCATAAACATAAGGCCGCTCGCACACCAAGGATGCATAAAACATGAAACATGCAACATAAGATAAAAATATCACATACTCCTACTAGCGTACACCAATACTGCAGCAGTTTAGTTAATTTGCAGTCTTCAAAATGTCTTCGAGTGTGAAGGATGGCATTGTAGCATGGCAATTTCTACGAAGAAGTAAACGAGAAAAAAATAAACTTGCATTTTTACCGCGTACCGCATGTTTTATGCATCCTTGGTGTGCGAGCGGCCTAACTCTCTGAAAAACTCTATGAATTTCTTGTGTGTTTAGTTAAAGAAAGTAGGTATAGTATTAATGAGATGAAAAATCTCTGTCATGAATTGCTACGAATATATATATATATATATATATATATATATATATATATATATATATATATATATATATATATATATATATATATATATATATATATATATATATATATATATACAGTCAACTTCGGATATAACGACCCCCGCATATAACGAACCACCGGTTATTACGAACAAAAATTATGGTCCGGCCAAAACGCCATAAGAATGTATGTATTTTTTGTTCGTTTATAACGAACCCGGCTATAACGAACTATCGGCTATAGCGAACCCTATTTTGATTAGTTTTTGCTTGTGGAAGTTCGGTTATAACGAACTGTCGAAATTTCACGTACGTATCACTTCCATATTCGTAAAGTAACGGCCGAGAATTGCAACCATAGAGAAGCGACAAAGACAATACAAGATTTCACAGGGCATGTGCGACGATAATGTGGACTTCTGTCTATACCGCATCATTAGTGTGACGAAATATCTTTCTCCGTTCAATATTGTGGATACGTGTCTGCCCAAGGTCAGCAAAACTGGTTACCCTAAATATCAAAGGCACCGACACGTTTTGTCGCTTCTCTATGGTTGGTATTCTCGGAAACGGGTCGAGTAGCGACCTGTCAGGCGCCATTTCAATTTGTAGTTTAATTTCGGCAATAGGCGAGGGAATATTGTTCTAGCATGGAGCAGAGCG
This sequence comes from Philopedon plagiatum, assembly GCA_963971165.1. Classification (NCBI taxonomy): domain Eukaryota; kingdom Metazoa; phylum Arthropoda; class Insecta; order Coleoptera; family Curculionidae; genus Philopedon; species Philopedon plagiatum. The sequence continues at coordinate 94,320,189 of OZ020191.1, forward strand.
CGCCAAAATTCAGCAAGCGAAAAAGCAGAAAAAGTTGACATAATTACAAAACTGCAAAATGGGGTTGTAAATGCCTAAATCTGTAGGGACTATCAGTTACAAAAGTCAAAGACTATTAATATTCGTAAATTTTAATAATAATAATTTTGACAACAAGAGTGTTGATTGAGTCTGGTGATTACTTACAAATTAAAATTGAAAAACATGTACTAGAAAAAAGAAAAAATTTAAAATTACGGATTTTGTATAAATTATACAAATATGTATGTTTAATAAGTACATAATTTAAAAATACTATTATGTATTGATTGACTCATAAAAAGTACCATACAGTACATAGTAAGTAGATGGGATTCACAGATTCTATATCAGGATATACTGGATATACAAGGATATATATCCCAATCCCACCACTCTTCACCATTCCAAAACCCCCCACTCTTCTCCCTACCAAATCCCCACACTCTTCACCCCACCACTTTACCCCACTTCTCTCCCCACCACTTTACCCCACTTCTCTCCCCACCACTTTCTCCTCTCCATATCCCTCCGCTTCCCTCCACTCCATATTTAAAGCAATACCGAATGATTCCTTGTTAGTTATGTATCCTCAGTGGTTAGTTGACTTAGCTTTGATATTATATTAAGCTATCATTGTTTAGTTTGCAATAAACAAGTATTGTAAAAAAACAGTATTATGAAAAGTGTTGTGAGCTGAGACTGGTTAAAATATCCTAAGAATTGTTGAATAAGTATCAGTCTTTTCTGCTTTTTTGTTCAGTTCTCAAGATGTATCAGTGCAGCGAATGCAACAAGAGTTTTACTCATCAATCGAACGTGTATAGACATAAAAAAGAATCGTGTCCCATGAGACAATCTTTTTCGCGAGTAAAAAGAAAAACCAACACCCAGGTATGTGATGTACCCTTGAAAAGACCCAAAGTAGAAGATAGACCCCCAATACCTAAACTTACTTTATCACGATGTAAAGATTGTGATACTTGGTATGTGAAAAATAAACTTGCTGCCCATTTACGTTCAAACTTACATAAAAGTAAACTTAAGAGTGATGATGAAGTGAAAATTTTAGCTTCCGCGTTTAAAAACAGGATTGTGTCATACATGCTGCTCCCATCGAAAAAGTATGTAGATGTCGATGATTTTTTTGAAGAAGTGAAACAAAAGTTTATTAGTTTAATTTCAGAACAGTTAGCTAAGCATAGGTGTGTTAAGATTAATGTAGAACTATTTGGTCAATATCTCTTACAAACAAAAGAGACAATCGAAACTAAATCGTTTAACACAAAAAATAAGATCATAACTTCAACAACAGATTTATCTGATATTTATAAGAAATATGAAATTAAAGAGAAGGTGTCAATATTCACAGAAAATGGTTCAGGATGGGCGTTGGAAAAAATATTACATTTGGAGCTTAACATAAATAAATTTAATCCAATCAGAGCATCATCCTATATACCATTACCAAAACAAATTGCATGTAAAAAAGCTGTTATTAACATTAAAAATAATGATTTATATTGTTTTGGATGGAGTGTCATAAGTGCATTATTTCCAGCTGAAATTAATGTAGATAGAATAAGTTCATATCCTAATTTCTTTGATTTTTTAAATTTTGAAGGAATAGAGTTTCCTGTAAAGTTGAAAGATATACATAAATTTGAATCGCTTAATCAAATATCTATAAATGTTTACGGTTTGGAGAGTGTTTATGAGGATAATAAATTCAAGTATGAAGTGGTTGGTCCTCTACATTATACAAGTAAAAAACTTCCAATACATGTTAACTTGTTGTTGATAAGTGAAGGTGAAAACAATCATTATTGTTGGATTAAGGATATGTCAAGATTAGTGTCAGCACAAGTAAATAAAACAAGGTATAAAAAATATTTTTGTGATGGATGTTTAATTTATTTTACCTCTATGGAAAAATTAAAATTACATCAATCACATGATTGTAATCATTTGTTTACAAAAATTCCTACCAATGATATCAAAATTAATAAGTATGGTCAGCATATACCAGAAAATATTCTACAGTTTGAAAATTTTCAAAAACAACTAAAAGTTCCATTTGTTATATACGCAGACTTTGAATGTTTTTTAAAACCTTTGGAGTTTGATCAACCAGATAATAATGAGGATTCATATACTCGAAATACATTTAAACATGAACCTTATGCTTTTTGTTATTTCATTAAATGTTCATATGATGATTCTTTGTCCGTATTAGACTACTATTTTGGTATGGACGCCGCTGATGAATTTTGTAAACGAATTGAAGGTCATGTACATAGAATATATAATGACCATCTTAAACCTGTAGTAAAAATGCTTCCTTTATCAGATGAAGAGGAGCTGGCTTATAAAAATAGTACTATTTGTCATATATGTAATAAAAAAGTTGAAGAAAATGAAAAAGTAAGAGATCATGATCATTTAACTGGTAAATTTAGAAATGCAGCTCACAGTATTTGCAACTTAAACTTCCAAATTCCAAATTTTATACCCATCTTTTTTCATAATTTAACTGGTTATGATAGTCATTTATTTGTTAAAAAATTGTGTTCTGAAGAAGATAATATTGATGTACTTGCACAAACTAAGGAAAAATACATTTCATTTTCAAAATCCATATTAGTTGACAAAGTAAAAGATAAAGACAATAAAGAAAAAAATATATTTATTAAAATGAGATTTTTAGATTCATTCCGTTTCGTTGGTTCCTCTTTGGAAAAGCTTGGTGAAATCTTAGAACTAGATCAATGCATTGAGATTACAAAATATTTTGAAGATCCTAACCAGTTTAATGAAATTCGAAAAAAAGGTGTTTATCCTTATTCTTATGTTGATTCTATGGATAAACTGTATGAAAATCAACTTCCAGCTATTGAACATTTTTATGATAAACTTAAAGATGAACCTATGTGTACATCAGATTACAACAGAGCAATTAATATTTGGAATTTATTTAATTGTCAAAATCTTATGGATTATACCAAAATTTATTTATTGTCAGATGTTCTCATATTAACAGATTTTTTTGAAGCTTTTCGAAATGTATCTTTAAATAATTTTAAGCTAGATCCTGCACAGTATTATACATTACCAGGTTTAAGTTGGGATTCAATGTTAAAAATGACTAATGTTAAATTAGAATTATTAACGGATATAGATATGATACATTTTTTAAAAAATAATATAAGAGGTGGTGTTTGTCATTGCAGCGTTCGAAAAGCTGAAGCTAATAATCCATTCTTGAAAAATTATGATCCAAGCAAACCAAATTTATTTATAATGTATTTAGACGCAACTAACTTGTATGGACATAGTATGAGGCAATGTCTCCCCGTAAGTGATTTTTCTTGGTTGAACGATGAAGAAACTGAAAAACTTGTGATGTCTATATCTGATGATGCTGAATTCGGGTTCGTTTTGGAAGTAGATTTAAAGTATCCTCAACATTTGCATCAAGAACACAATGAACTACCCTTTTTGGCTGAAAATATTTGCGCACCAGATTCAAAACAAAAGAAATTAATATGCAATTTAAACCATAAAGAAAAATATGTTATTCATTATCGTAATCTTAAACAGGTTCTTAAAAACGGATTAAAACTAACTAAAATTCATAGAGTTATTAAATTTAAACAAGCTGCATTTCTTAAACCATACATCGATTTAAATACCGAAATGAGGAACAAATCTAAAAATAAGTTGGAAAAGGATACTTATAAATTATTTAATAATGGCATTTATGGTAAATCTTTAGAAAACATTGACAACGGAGTTGACATTAGATTAATCACACACTGGGAGAACATTGGTAAAAAGCAAGGAGCGCAGACATTGATTGCTAAACCCAATTTTAAAGATCGATTAGTCTTTAATGAAAACTTTGTCGCAATACAAATGGAGAGAGTAAAGATAACTTACAACAAACCGGTTTATGTTGGTTTCACAGTCTTGGAATTATCAAAAACCGTTTTATATAATTTTTATTATGATTATATTAAAAGCAAGTATGGAGACGAAGCAATTTTGTTATATACGGATACAGATAGTTTAATTTTAAACGTAAAAACGGAAAATTTTTATAAAGATATGCAAGACAATTTAGACAAATTTGACACTTCTAATTTCAATGAAAACAATATACATAATATAACTAAGAATAAATCAGTATTAGGGCGAATGAAAGATGAATTTGAGGGCAAACCAATTTTAAGTTTCTATGGAACGGGAGCTAAAGCCTACTGTGTCAATTTAGAGAATAAATCTGAAAAAAAGGCGAAAGGAGTAAAAAAATATGTTATAGAAAATTCCATTACTAAACAAGATTATAAAGATGTAGTTGAAAATTCTGAGATCAAATTTAGAAAAATGGATATATTTCATTCCATTTTACATGATATGTTCACACAATTAAAAAATAAGGTTGCTTTGTCTCCAAAAGATGATAAACGCTATATAATTCCAGATTCTTTTAGAACTTTAGCTTGGGGACACAAACATATAAGTATTTTGGAAGAGAAATCCAAGACTGATGATGAGATGGTTAATAATGTAATTGATATTCTAAAAGATTTAGTTCATGACGAATATAAAACATAAGAACCCTGGAAAAATATTTTAGTTTGAAAATGGCTCTGCTACCAGTAGGAGTTCTATTTCTATCAGCATTCGTTAACAATACTTTGTTCACACAAGTTGATCCTAATGTTCGAGAAGCATTTATTTGTCTATCTGTTAATAATGTAAATAATGATAGTTGGCCTTCAACATGGAAAAGAATGAATATAAATAATGGTTTATTTACCTACAAAATAGATGATGATATTATAAATAATTCTACCGTTGTACAGTATAAGTTAAGATTATATTATTTCAATAAAACTTCAATTGTGACACAGGAATGGAATCAGTTGTATAGAAAATCTTGTATAGAAGAATGCAATGTAAATGTGTGTATAGTATTATTGAGTATATTGTTAGTAGTGTTTATATGTACTATGGGATATATATTATTCAAAGTATATGTGTATTATAAATAAAATTCTGGAGTCAATAAAAAAGGTTTTTATTCATAACAATGTCTATAATTATATAACAATTTTACGTTTGCTAATGCACAATGCCATGGATTCACATTTTTGTGAAAATAACATTCTGGAATTTTCTTAAATCTACTTAATTTTGGTTCTTGACCAATGGGAATAGCGTATATGAAATCTTCATCCAAAAACTTTTTTAAGTAGTTTATTTTTTCATTCCCTTTCACGTAAATTTTGGGCGATTGGTAAACTTCTAACACATGCTTTAAAATATCATCAATTTCATTAAGTTCTATATTTCCAAATTCCCATTTTAGTCCATGATACTCTTCGGCCCATTTAACCAGTTTGAGATCAGGAGCAGATAACATATTTTTTTGAAATGGTGATTTAAACAGATAATTTGAGCAACGAATCCCATCATAAATCGCTAATTCTTTTGGAATGTATCCAAAGGAACAGTTATATCCTTGAATGTCGATAAAAAGTTCTGTCTTACACTCATTCATGGTTAGTCGCTAAATGATGTTTAAATCTATAAGATCAGTGTTTAAATCCTCCCACCACTATCCCCACTACCACGCTTACTATCCCCACTAACACGCTTGCTTATTTAAGCAGTCACCCACAGTTCTACTCTCATTATTTCAAGCAAACATCTGAAAATGTATCAACCAACAGGAAACCAACAAGAGTTTAGTAAGAAGCGCAATGCAGCTCTCATCAATGAATCCATCTACTACATCAACAAATCCAAATCCAAATGGGTCAGCATTGGATTTTCCTTAGAGAGAAAATATATTCCTGTTGTTAAACTCTGTGGATACAAATACAATCAAAATGTGATTTTTAATGAAGATCAATGGATTTCCTTCCTAAATAACCAAGGAATTATGTTGAGCTTTATTTATTCCAACAACACCGGGTGGCAACCCATGAAGGGAAATGGTTATGAGATTCACTTTGTGATGCAAGAATAATTAAGATTACACAAGATGGTGGTAATGAAGTATTTTTAGCTGGTGACACCATAAATGAATTAGTGAACTTGACAAATTTAATCAAATATCGTTTTGATATCTTAAAAAACCAGGAATTTTCCAAATATTATAATATTTTAGTTAGTGGAATCTCTATGAAAAATGGTGATTTGTTAAAAAATGTATATGAGGTTATTTCACCTATGGAAAATAGTTTAAATGTTTGCTGTGTTTTAGAATTATTAAACTTTTACTCAGATTGTGTTGTGGAGGATGTAGAAATATTTGCATGTAATGAATTTGTAAAGAGTTGCATTGAAAATAAAAATTTATAAACATATTTTTCATTTTATTCCCCCCACCTCCTAAATTAATATTTAAAGCTCTGAACTTACTTTAAGTCTGAACATTCTCCAACAAGATGTGGTTAGCATATACATCTCAACGAGTAGCATATAACCTAACAAGTGCTATAGAGAATCTATCGCAACATTTTAGTAATTTAGAATTTGATGCTGAGCATGAAGCCGAGTATGGATTCGAAAACTTCTATACGTATGAGGAATGTATGGAATTGGCAAGAAAGTATGAAAAAGCTGCACAAGCCTGTAACATATATTTACATACTTCTGATATAAGAACTTTTCTGCAAACCATAAAGGAAATGGGATTTGAGGAGCATTTGGATGAAGTAAAGAAGTTTTTGTCACCTGAAATTATTCAAGAATTCAACCTAATTTATAACAAATAAAAAACTTTATTTCATTTATGTGTTTTATTCAATCATTAAATTATTATTATATAAATTGTATACATTAGTAAGTGCACATATACATGGTGATTTAGAATGATAAAAACAATGAGCTTCTCCTTCTTGGAATTTTGGATTTTCATCAAGTTCTATGACTGGTTTTAATGAATATTTTCGAATGTATTCGGATTTCTCTCTCCCTTTAACATAAACATGATCTACTTTCTCTGTTAAATTCTTGATTATAACAGAAAACTTGTGAATTGGTGTATATCCTTCATTCCATGGGATACGGTGATGATTCTTCATTAACCACACAGCTTGTTTGTGTAAGTCAGGTGGTAGGTATTTTAGATCAAATGGTGCTTTAAAAACATAGTGACAAGTCTTGCTTCCATCATAGGCAGCCAACTCTTTGGGAATAAACTTCTTATTTTCTATGTTAAATCCTTGCACATCGTCAATTAATAACCTCATAATTTCAAAAATGAGAATTGTTTAATCATAGATTTCTTGTCAGAATATTCTTGTAGTTGTTGTTTTAATTTTTTCAGCTCTTCTAAAAAGTAGGATACTCGAAGTTCCAGTTCTTCACCCATAATGGTACGAAAGAATAGTAGAGCATTGACTTTATATAAAATATTAGACATGCGCTTTAAAGTTGTCTAACATTTTGGTTAATGGATTGTAGCTAAATACTCTCTCATGAATAATAAGACAATAGCAGTGCATACACAAGCTGAACGTCCAACATTTTACGTAGGATTGCACGATGCAATATCTCAACCTACGCAGTCTGCGTACACTCCTATGTTGCGCATTTGGTGCAACTACCTGCTCGTCGTCACTGGAATAACCACTATCCGAACTTGATGTCATCTTGCCAATAATAACCTCATAACTTAATAAGCGAAAATTATTTAATCATAGATTTCTTGTCAGAATATTCTTGTAGTTGTTTTAATTTTTTCAGCTCTTCTAAAAAGTAGGACACTTGAAGTTCTAGATCTTCACCCATAATGGTAGGAAAGAATAGTAGAGCATTGATTTTATGTAAAATATTAGACATGCGCTTTAAAGTTGTCTAACATTTTTGGTTAATGGATTGTAGCTAAATACTTTGTCATGCATAATAAGACAATAGGCAGATATTTTGTCTATAAGATCATCATGTAATTCAAACTCAACTCTCATAACAATAGGTCCGGATTCAATTGTTTCTTTCTGATGTGAACAATTGATATATACGATAGGAGCATAAGTATTAAATTCCTTTGGAGAAAAAATGGGCTCAGGTGTTAATCCATAGTAAGATTTTTGAAATTGTGAAAACATTTCGTATAGTGATGCAAATTTATTTTTAGCAAAGTCTAAATATAGGTCGTTGTAGGGATATCTCTCAGAGTTTAAAAATACTTTGATGTTTCGTAATTTAACGTTGGAAAATAGAGACATATCAGTTGTCGATTTGTCCCTTAAGTCTTTTTGAAAAGCAATTGCTACATGACGTGGGGTATTAACTTTTGTAGATGTTTTGACAGGCCAGTTATGACGATTAGTTTTTAATAATTCCGGGTATTCAATCAGTTCCCAACTCCGGAAAGCGATTATTATATCAGTATTCTTATTAATTATTTTAGATAATGCCAATTCTTGAGGAATAGCTACTGAAATGTGAGGTATATTCCAAGTTAGCTTTGTAAGCTCAATTTTTGGATTTTCGTCTGCAGTATTAATTGTAGCATTTTTGTCTGAATTATCGCGTACTAAAATAAGTTCTTGTTTGGCATTTAAAATAATTTTTTTGTAGTCTTCAAAAATCCCATTAAGAATTTAAGTGGAATGCAAACATTAAATAATCCTGTTGTTGCATCAACAACTTGTGAAGATTCCATAGGAAACCAACCTGCGTTTTTAAGTTTATTGCATTCATTTTTATTATATGACAAATATCCCTTTATTGTCGAAGTTAACCCAACATCTCTAACTGAATCTATTGTAACACCGTTTAGTTGATAGCGCATTTCTTTAAAAAGGAACGCAATCCCATTGTTTATCAATTTTAATGTATTTGAGATAGCATTATTATCTTTTGTTAGTTTGCCCTCTATGTAAAGAAAGCTTTCGGAAGGAAGAGTATACTTGTCTACTTCTTGAACAGGTATTATAATTTCATCATTATTTCCCAATTAAGTAGGTAGGTATGGTTCATAACCATGAACTTCGGAATGCACAATTGAATTATCTATGAAAAGACCTTCTGCTACGTTAAGGATATCCATTATACTAAAACCTTTAAACCTAGAGATTTCAAAAAGCTTATATTTTCAGGTGTTATCCCTTGTGTGTTTCTCTTTCTACTAATCTTTGGTTTACGGTGTTTAGTCTTCTTATAGTTTTTATTAATTTTTGTGGGTAAATTGGAGGTTTTTCTATTATAAAGGATAACCATTATACTTCTTTTATATGCAACCTTATTGTTACAGTTTCGTTTCGAAAATCAACAATATTTAAATCTTGGTCTATTACCTTTATTGTTATTTTATCTATTACTTTTACTGTAACAGGAAAATAAATAATATTTTGAGGACTTTCTATTATTTTAAATCCAGGGCTAACATTAGGGAAAAACTGATGAATAATGTGTACTGGCTTTCCGTTCAGATAGGAACCTTCTGCGATACTGCAGTCTATGCATAAAGAATTAACTTTTATAATCTCTGCTGGATTTTGCGATGTTCTTGGAACTCCATCACCAGATACAATGCCCTTATTAAAACCCAAAAGTTTTCCTATTGTTCCATCTTTAAAAATAATATCTGTAGTAGACTTTATTGTTGATTTTAATGTGTTGTTATTTGCATAGAGGTGAAACGAAATATTTCTTTTTTGGAATTCACTCTGTAAATATTTATTAACATCATCTATTTCATAACTTCCCGTAGGAATTGTTAAAAATTCATTATTTTTTCCAAAATATACTTTATTATTACTTTTATCAATATTTGGTATTGCATTAAAAGTTTCAAAGTTGGTAAGTCCGACAACGTAGGAAGTGTTAGGATCTAAGTAAATAGGTGGATGGAAATCTGCTTGAAGTATAGCTGAATTTGCGGAAAGAGCTATAGTAAACGACATGATGGTCGTAATAAGAATAAAATGGAAACACAATTACGTATTATTATAAATAAACTGTAAGGATAACTGTCCACAAGTTGAGGTATTAAAAGATTGATATTTATCATAGTTATATTTAATATTGTTGTTGCTACCATCGCTATAGAAATAAGTTATAACTTCATTTGGTGGTCGTAGATTTCCAAAACTATCAAAGTAAATTATGTTATTATTATTTTTAACATACGCTGTCCAGTGAGTGCCTTCCCCCATATCGTCATCTAAATTTATAATACCTGTTTCATATTTTTTTATTTTTTTGGGTAACTTGTTTCTCATAAAGACACCTCTAAAATGTAGCAACTTTAATATTTTCGCATACTTTAATAAATCTATATTTGTCAAAGGTCGGCGAGGTAGCAAATTTAACAGTTTTTTGAATATGGTTTTAAATATAGACCACACCCTTTCTTATATGGTTTTAAATAAAGACCTTTTCCAATTGATATTTTTTCCATTTCTTTGTTGTGTCTTGTTTGCTCTTCTAACTTCTTTTGTGCATTTTTGGTGGAATTTACTGCCTGGGCAATGCCAGCAGCGCCCCCGCTTAGGGCTCCTAGAGCAGATAAACCAGCAAAAATAGGTATTAAAGGTAAAATTCCACCAGTTTTTGGAATTGGAATAATTCTTTGTTTAGGTTGTTTTATTTTTAATTTTTTAATTGATGACAAAGCAGTGCCGGCAGCGTTTCTTATATTAGCAAATTTTTTCCCAGCTAGCTCTTTACGTGCTTTTCTTACGACTTGGTTAAAGGATATTTGACCTCCTTTCTTGCGTTTTTGTTTCCGTTTTCTTATTCCCATGCCGAGTTTTGTTTTTGCTTTCATGATTCCGGCCACAGCCAAGGATGACAGTTTTTCGCCTAGATTTGAATCAGAAGCTTTGAATCTATTAAATGCCTTTTTAGCTAATACTTTATCTGCTTCGTTTCTGTTTTTTAAATCGGAATATTCCGAATATGCTATATCGTGCTCTTTGCAAGCTTCGTCTAATAAATTAATTCCCTTATCACCTCGAGCAAGCCTTTTATTTAACTTTGTACCAGGTCCACAAAAGTTATAAGAAGGAATATGGAGCTCTACTGGTAATTTATTAATAAGAGTATTTAATAAACCACTACCTGTTCTCTGTCCTTCCACACAGTGAATGACATTATTATGTCTAATCATTATATATAAATGATTTTAAAACGCAAATAACCGTACTTAAATAGCGATGTTCAAACAATGAAGATCAAAAAACAAGATTTTTCTTTACCGATAAAAAATTTTGATTTATGTCATGATAATTATCGAAAACATGGACAATTATTTGATGGAAACTGTAAAAGATGTTTAATAGTAGGACCATCGGGTTGTGGGAAGACAAATGTTATGATTTCTCTTATAACACACGCTAATGGATTAAGATTTGAAAATATATATGTGTACTCAAAATCCTTATATCAATCAAAATATGAATATCTAAAAAGGCTTTTTGCCCCACTAAAGTTTATTGGTTATTTTGAATCATCGAACGCTGAGGATATTGTTTCACCCACTGAAATAAAACCAAACTCACTGATTATATTTGATGATATAGTATGCACTGATCAAAGTCTTATGAGGGATTATTTTTGTTTTGGACGTCATAAAAATACAGATTGTTTTTATTTGTGTCAAACATATTCATCAATCCCTAAACAACTTATACGTGATAATGCAAACCTCTTGGTAATTTTTCAACAGGATGCTACAAACTCGAAACATATATATGATGATCATGTAAATGGTGACATGAGCTTTCAAGAGTTTAAAAACTTGTGTTCAATGTGTTGGAAACATAAATATGACTTTGTCGTTATTGATAAAGACTGTGAATTAAATGTTGGTCGCTACAGAAAAGGATTTGATAATTTTATTTCCACTATATAACTCTCTGACAAAACGATAATTTTCTAGTATACAACCTACCTTTTGTAAAGATGGATGAAAAAACGGCGAAAGAGTTGGTAAAAACTAGACAAGCTGTTAGACAAAAGTATAAAGCTTTAAAATCAGATTTATCTGATAAAGAAATTCGTATGGAAAAAGAATTTAAACCAATAACTCAACCTTTGCATGAGTTAATTCAGACAATTAAAACAGAACCGTTCATTAAAAAAGAAGTATATTCACCACAATTAGTTTCGACCCCAAAATTTCAATTTCCTACGCCAGAGATCAATCAAAGGAAATCAAATGCATATAGTAAATATCTTTCAACGCACATGCCCTCACTTTTAGGAGATGATGAAGTATTTGGGGAAGATTCGCAACAGTCAGGAGAATCAAGCCCTGAAACAACAATTGAACCAACTATAGGTGAATTGCGACAAGATGTTTTAGAATTAACAAGAACACCTGCTTATGAAGAATATTTGGAAGCATATCATTCACTTCTAAGACCTTTCGTGGATGGGCTAATAAAAGACACGGAAGGTAAATTTGATAACAAATATGGGTTTAGCCATGATGTTGATGCAGATAAATATAAGATTGCTAATTCTGTGGTGGATTTCATAGGAAAAGATTTTAAAGTTGAAGGAGTTAGGTATGAGGGAACACCTGGATTGTATGAGCTTCTTTTTAAAAAAGAACCTGTTGGTCATACATCAAATGATATGGAAAATTATATGGATGTTTTGAATAGGACAAATGCATATAGACGAAATTTTGATCCTAATAGTCAAATTCAAGGTTCGACCGACATTAAATACTTGACAATAGTTAAACCTTACTTATTACAAAAAGGTATATTAAAACGTGGAAGCACAACAGACACAGGTTATCGTGCAGTACTACCAAGCACTTCACGTTTGTTGCCTCCACAAAGACCTCGTTCTACAAGAAATCTGTCTACAAAAAGTGGAAAGGGGGGAGCTATGTTAAATTTATCAAAAAAGAAATTAGATTACGTTTATTATGACGATCCAAACGAAATCATAGATAGATTGAAATTGTTGATGTCATCGCAAATGGCAGGACATACTGGTCATCAAAATGAAATAATATCGATTTTAGAAGAACTAAGAGAAGCAAAAATAATTAAATAAATACTAATTCTCACATGTTTATTCCTTATTCTACCGCTGGCAACAACCATGTCTATTGACAAGTTTGGTTCCCACATCTTTGGCAAGGATAATAAATTTTCATCTGAAGAACATAACTTTATAAAAGTTGTTGACCTTAGTGCTGTTAAACTATATTATAATTTGGTATTACCTTTTATGGGAAATTACTCTCTATCCGATAGAGTTTACCATTTATTACAAGACAAACGAATTACATATGTTTTTCCTATGGAATCTGCTACTATAATTGGGGCAGAGTATCCAAAAAAATATGTTTTCTTAAAAATTAATGGAAAAAAGATCACTGACCCTGTAGGTATTCGGTTAAAGAAAGGAGATGTTCTGTCTTTTCATCGTCCTGACGGTAGTCATTTAGAAGATTTTTATGGCGAATTGTTAATAAAATGTCCTGTAGAAGTAACAAACTAAACATTTAGAAGTCATGAGTAAACAAACCAACATCAAGGAAGATCAACGAGTTACATAAACCTGCTAGAAAAAATTTTAGACGACGACGGGTTATTATTAAAAATTTAAACGATTTATCGCAAGCAGATTTGGTGGAAATGATACCTTATGCAAAACTAAATAAAGGATATAGATATATTTTAGTTGTTATAAACACATTTTCCAAATATGTTTGGGTTCAACCTGTTAAAAGAAAAACTGCTGAGGAAGTAACTTTAGCTATGGAAAAAATTTTAAAGCTTGCGAAAACGCCTCCAACTAACATACATACAGATCAAGGGAGAGAATTTTTCAACAAAAACTTTAATAAATTAATGGAAACATATAACATTAATCACTACAGTACATTTTCCACAGTGAAAGCAAGTATTGTTGAAAGGGTCAACAGAACTTTAAAAACTCTCATGTGGAAACAGTTTAGCTTGCAAGGAAATTATAAATGGTTGGATATCTTAAATAATATTGTTTTTAAGTATAATACGACTAAACATAGAACAACAGGATTAAAACCTATAGATATAAATGAAGAAAATGAAAAAGATGTTCTAAAATCAGCTTATAATAATATAAAGACAATTGACCCCAGAAAATCACAATTTAAACAAGGGGATTTTGTTCGAATAAGTAAATACAGGGAGGCTTTCCAAAAGGGATATACACCAAATTGGTCAAATGAAATCTTTCAAATTAAAGAAATTAAATTAACCAATCCAAGAACATATCTGCTGACAGATGACAAAAATGAACTAATTTTAGGTAGTTTTTATGAACCGGAGTTGCAGAAAGTCAAACATTCAAACGTGTATCTCGTGGAAAAGGTGCTAAGAAGAAAGGGAAATAAAGTGTATGTTAAATGGCTGGGAATGGACAAATCACACAATTCTTGGATATTAAAAAAAGATGTAATATAATAAAAATAAAAAACTTTATATTTAACAACATGGTTTTATTTACTTCTCATCATGTCACTTATGTACAACAATATCACTAGAGCTTGATCAGTACTGTCATTTTTCTTCACAAGAATCTTTTCCTTAGTCTCTTTTAAAACAATTGAGAAATAGAATCTTCTGCAAAGAGGACAATGTGCGTTGGTTTTTGACCACTCTGTTAAGCACTTTATACAAAATTTGTGTGTGCACGAATTGGGTGTGCAAATTTCTTCTCTTCTCATGGAATATAAACAAACAGGGCATCTGCTTCTGTCTTCTTGTTTAAGTTTTTTCACCGATTTTCTGCAACCAACCAGCTTTCGTTTTTGAATCATATTTATGTATTATTTCTAGCAAATAATGCTTTAGAAAATGTGTGCGTATAAATTTATAGATATTCCCCCACTTAGTACTGCAAGTCAAACTCGCATGGGTGGGAAAATATTCCCCACTTAGTACTGCAAGTTAAGGAGGAGGTGGGAGGATATGACGTTGAATTGGTCGTACTCAAAAATTATTTAAAACGTTCATTGTATATTTTGTTCCTAAAATTTCATCCAAAACATCCCTTAGGAGCTTCTCAGCATATTGAAGTCTATTTTGAAAGCGGTAGCGATCCAACACATACTGTTCGTAATCACTTTTGCGAGATTCTCTATATGCAAAATTCCATGCAAACAATACATGGATTTTATTCATATTTTCGTTAAATGTTACAGCTTTCATATTTTAATCGGAACTGTAGTTGTCAAATTGTTGCAATGTATATATACTCATTCTTGTAGCTTAAACCAGTTCAAATCAACAAAAAACTTTCTTCTCCGAAACTATGAACAGTATTTCTAGTTTACTTATATTCGTAGCAGTAACCTGTCTAAATATTATTAACTAATTTTGTCTATAAAGTTGTTAAATATCGATATATCTTGTGGTTAAATAAATAATTTTCCTACTACTCAGCGTTTTCTTCCTTCAATACCTTTATTACATATCGTTCTCATAGTGACTTCGCTAAAAACACCAACTTGCTTGCCTAGCTGTCGCAAGCCTATATGTTATGAGCTAAATATTTTATGAGAAGTCGATGGTGAGATCGGCTAACGCGCTGGTAATTCCAATTCCATTCCAATTTCGATGCAGTTAGGCCCCAAATAGATAGTGTCCCCCAAGTAGTTGATGCCACCTCAAGTAATGTGTGACAGATGACGTATGATAGTTGTCATATGATAGTTGACAGATGACAGTTGACAGATGGCAGTTGACAGATGACGTATGACGTATGACAGGTGACAGATGACAGATGACGTATGACAGGTGACAGATGACAGTTGACAGATGATGTATGACAGGTGACGTATGTGCGAGCAGGTTTGGTTTGATACTGACACATGTGGTATGGCTGGGTTTGATACTGACGTCATATATCACAAGATAAAATCCCACCGGTGGACGGCGGGCGCAGAACATATCATCTATCTCTACTAACGCATATGTGTTGAGCTAAATTAAAATTTTTTAAAAAATGTGAAAGGACAAAAGTTGTTTCTTATGTCGTATGAAATACTTTTTGTTAAGAAACTTTTTCTCTAAAACCAATGTTTTAACAGTTATAGGAAAATAAACAATTTAATTGTTTATAACAATTGATCGCGCTAGAATTTTTCAATCCTGATAATTTTGGCTCAATCTACAGCTAATTGTTAATGTTCGTGAATTTTTTCAGATTTTTCTGAGTAATCCTTCTGGTGATATTATAATTTAAGGGATTTTCCCAAAATAACGCATAAAAAAATAAATCATATATTGTTAAATTCGTGCTTCAATAGACTTTCATTTGTTACCATACCCTTAAATTTTTTTCCATTCCCGCAGAATTAAAATTCCGATTTTATACTTTAAGTTGCATTTTAGCAGCACACTGTATCTCTATGCCAACTTTTTACGTCGAATTCAAAGAAAATCGCCTGTGACAGATGGACACTGAATTTTGTGTGTTTATCGACACAAAACTTAGGAAATTTTAAATATAAACTTGACAACATCTGCTTTTTCGCGGCTTCGACTAGTTGACCTCGATGGTCAGTGCTCTTATACGACAAGTCCACCGGTACTGTTATATCGAAACGAAGAATAAAGCAAGTTCGAAAGTGAAACGCGTGTACGTTGTATCTAGGTATTTACTAACCTACCTACATAGTTTATTTGTTATGCGATTAAGTGATTATTATTTATTTATTTACGAGTACTAAATAAGTTTCTTTTCGATGTGATTTATGTGGTAATTAGTTTTGTAAACTGTGTAAAGTGCAGTGGCAATAAAATTCGAGGGTAAGCCTGTTTTAATTTAATTTTAAAGATTTTTACGCTTAGGTCCACTAGGAAGGTAATTTAGTACTGGCTTAAATTAAGATCTTATAGTTGATCAGCTATGTTTTATTATTGTTAATAAGTCGTCATTAAAAACTTATGAATTATTGTGATATTTCAACGATTTTCTTGGTTTCCAAATGATTTTCGTCTTGGAATGAGTTGCTAGAGTGAATTTAGTTTTATTATTGTACGTACTAAAATTGCTCTGTTCTTTATAAATTTGCGAAAAAGCTCAGAAATACATTAATAGTATAAACCTTAGGTGTCTTATTCTTACACTTATCAGTTAAAAGTTTTGCTTGTCAAATTAGACTGGAGAATATGACTGTCAGTTTTTTACTTGAGATAAAGCTTGGATTTAAGTACTAATTCTATTATTTCCTACAAATTATTCTAAGTTCTATGCAAGTACTAATGCAGCTATAATTGGGGTTTTACTAGCCTAAGTAAATAAAACAAAATAAAATGTTTCGTAATCTCTAGGGTTATATAGAGACGTAGGTATATTTATTTATATATATTTACAAGGTTTAAAACATTTTTTAAAATAATTTTTTTCTCTTGGCAATCTGGTCGTTTAATTTTTCTTCTTTGTTTGAATTAGCGAACATCACAACAAGATTTCTTTTTTTCTCCTCAAGCACTAACAAAAGTTCTTTGAAATCTTCTATTTGTTGTTCAGCACTGAGTTTCTTAATTTTTGTTTCTTTAATTGAGGTGTTGATGTCTTTGATTCGTTTCAAGTGGTTAATCCATCTCTGCTGGCGGTTCTCTGGGTGGTAATGTTCTTCTTGGCTGCCAATTCCTTCTGGCTGTTGAAACTCTGGTTGTGCGTTTGGAAAAACTTCTTGGTAGGCCATTCCTTCTGGCTGTTGAAACTCTGGTTGTGCGTTTGGAAAAACTTCTTGGTTGCCCATTCCTTCTGGCTGTTGAAACTCTGGTTGAGCGCTTGGAAAAATTTCTTGGTTGTCCATTCCTTCTGGCTGTTGAAACTCTGGTTGAGCGCTTGGAAAAAGTTCTTGGTTGCCCATTCCTTCTGGCTGTTGAAACTCTGATTGAGCGCTTGGAAAAATTTCTTGGTTGCCCATTCCTTCTGGCTGTTGAAACTCTGGTTGTGCGTTTGGAAAAATTTCTTGGTTGTCCATTCCTTTTGGCTGTTGAAACTCTGGTTGAGCGCTTGGAAAAAGTTCTTGGTTGCCCATTCCTTCTGGCTGTTGAAACTCTGGTTGAGCGCTTGGAAAAAGTTCTTGGTTGCCCATTCCTTCTGGCTGTTGAAACTCTGGTTGAGTGCTCGGAAAAATTTCTTGGTTGCCCATTCCTTCTGGCTGTTGAAACTCTGGTTGAGCTATTGCTTCATCCCACTGAGGAAGGTTTCCATTGATGTATTCTTCAATGTTTTTCGCAGCTAAATAGGTCTCTGTTGGCGAAGATGGCGGTGTTTGGAATTCTTGTGGAGAAGTTGGTTTATCAAAAAAAAAATCCATTAGTGGATTCGGCACATCACCTTCAAATTGTATTGGTTCTTGTTTGATTAATATATTTTGTAGAATTTTAATTGATGGTTTGCCCGACATTTTTAAAATCTTGTAAATATATATAAATATATGTACGTCTCTCTACAAGCTAGAGATTGCGAATGGTCTCAGCCTAGCCCTTGGTGTCATTTATATTAAACCAAAGTCGAAAAAATATACTTGTTCACATAATTATCTAGCATCTGGGATTGTAAAAATGTATCCCGTCGGCCTAACATGAGCGAATAACTAGCATCTTGGATTGTAAAAATGCATCTCGTTGCCCGGCGAAGGCGCCTAGATTTTGTAAAAATGAATCCAACTAGACATTGACCGGGCAGTGAACTAAGATTGTAAAAATGAAGCTAGGACAGGAGAGTATTTGCGAATTTAAAATATCAATGCATGGGTGCATAATATCTTTAATGGCATTGGCAACATTGTACAAAAACAATTTTAATAATTGATTTAAATGTAAAAAACAATTTTTACTAATTGATTAAAATTATCTACATACTCCGTTATGACTGCATTATTCACTAAGAAATATTTTCCCTAGTTCGTCTCTGTGGAAAGTAGATTTTTTAAAACAAGTACCTGCGAATGCCCGGTCGAAGTCTTCTAAGTAATTATATTCCAGTATGTTGTTTCGATCTTAGTAAATTGCAGAGCAGAATATTACTTTAAAGTAGTACGTTTAAATGGTCCATTTATTTTAATGAGATTCTGCTATGATAAAGACGGTTTAAATTATACAGGATGGGATAAAATAAAAAATAGAAGCGAATGTGGGAATGGAGATGCAACATAAAAATTAAAGTCATTGGCTTTGCATTGCCAAGGTAAAATGCGTTCGTTGAACAACAGAATGTGGGAACTGAGATGCACTATAAAAATTAGCTTCGTGTTTTCGCATAGAAAATAAAACAGAAAATAGAATATACTGAATATTATTGAGCTTGATGATTTTTTTACAAATGCGACGCTTTTTCATGAATGCCATTTCTTAGGGATTCTTGTATTTCCTGATGTTGTTCTACCTAGATATAAATAATACAGGATCTATTTGAAATAAATATTTTTATTATAAATTAAATATTTACAGGCTGAGTTGAGAAGTTACAAAAATAGCATTGTCTTTGGGATGACGGTGGTCCATCTACATGGGTTTTCCAGTCTGGCCTATTATAATGTAGGTAGCATGGTAAATTAATTTGTAAATTGAAGCTGATCTTATATTCTTCAGGTAAATTTGACCAAATTTCAAGTAATTCTAAAGGTTTTGCATATCTAATCAGGTACTCCAAAGGTATTAGTTTCAGTTCTTCAAAGCTCAATTCAATAAGTTGTCGTTTGTCATTCATAAGATCCATTAATAAATTGACGGCTGCACATGTCATTTTTTCTGGTTTAAGTCTGCTTCCAGTTCTTCAATTCATCTACGCTCGGCTTCTCGAAATTTCTTTTTAGCACTCTTGGAGAGATTAGGTGGAGGTTTTCTTAAAATTAAATTGTTTTCTATGTACTCTTGTGGATCGTAAGTTCCACAAGTTTCTGTGTTCCAGGAGAGATCCGCAGGTACTGGCAAAGGATCGTAAGTTTCACAAGGCTCTGAGTCCCAGGAGAGATCGACAGGTACTGGCAAAGGCATTGTTGTGAATTTTGTTTTATTATAACTTTAAGGAGTTTATATAGAGTAGTGTTAAGAGTGGGTGGATTTTGGTAGGGAGTGTGGGGATTTGGTAGGGAGAAGAGTGGGGGGTTTTGGAATGGTGAAGAGTGGTGGGATTGGGATATATATCCTTGTATATCCAGTATATCCTGATATAGAATCTGTGAATCGCATCTACTATAGTACATATTTGTTTCATTCTCTGCACTTCGGATATAACGAACGGCCTGCTATAACGAACTGTTTAAAGATCCCCTTGGTGGTTCGTTATATCCGAAGTTGACTGTATATATATATATATATATATATATATATATATATATATATATATATATATATATATATATATATATATATATATATATATATATATATATATATATATATATATATATATATATATATATATATATATATATATATATACAGTGACCGGCAAAAAGTTCGCAACATATGGGAAAAATTTTTATTAGGTGAGTATTGGAAAAACTTTTCCGGGGGATCGGTTCTGCATGTCCGATAACCTAAAAATCGATTTTGACATACGTCACGTGACCACTGGTATAGCGTCAAATTAAAAAAAAAATTGTTAATTTACAAAAAGTGAGGTTAGTTGACGAGATATCAAAAAAAGTTATTTGAAAAAATTGCTTAGAATTAAATTCTAGGTCCTTGTGCAAAATTTTAAGATTTTATTTAAAAAAATTGG
The DNA here is from genome assembly GCA_963971165.1 of Philopedon plagiatum. Classification (NCBI taxonomy): domain Eukaryota; kingdom Metazoa; phylum Arthropoda; class Insecta; order Coleoptera; family Curculionidae; genus Philopedon; species Philopedon plagiatum. The sequence goes on from OZ020191.1 coordinate 94,340,931, forward strand.
AAAACTCAATTTTTTTTAAATATTTTTTTATCGATTTACAAATTTCCGGTTTTTTTCGTTTAGATAGCTTGGCTAATGTAAAGCCCATGTATCTGGATGAAAATAAACGAATGTAGTAGTTTTTTCTACAATTGACAGGACAAAATTAAAAAAAACAGGGTTTCGGCGGACGCTAGCTGTTGCAATGATTTGTATCTAGCAGCAGTGTCAAAATTTTAGAGACATTTCAATGAGATTACATTGAGAAAACCTTAATCGTCTTAAATATATCTGAAGTTCGACTTTTTGTAAAGTTAAGGGGAGTAAAATAGATAATAAACAAAAAATTACCTGTTTATTTAATCGAAATTTCATAAACGAAAACCAATGTAAGAAAAACTTAAAAGTAGTCAAATTCTGTACTAACAACATAAAAAATCATTGTTTTTCCTTGGGTGCACAAAATTTAAAACTCAGTATGACCACCATTTCTCTCCATACATACTATTGTTCTCGAGCGCAACTCTCGATTAACATTTCGGAGCATTTTACGATTTATTTGCAATACACAATTTCTAATGACATTCTCTAAATTTTGTATATTCCTAAAGGGTCGATGTTTGTACACAGAGTTCTTTAGGTATCCCCACATAAAGAAATCTAACGGAGTCAGATCTGGTGATCTCGCAGGCCACGGATTTTCAGAAAACCGTCCTATCCACTGGTTTCCAAATTCTTGATCCAGCCATCTCTTCACCTCATTTGTGGAATGAATGCTAGCTCCGTCTTGTTGAAAGTATAAATTTCTTCTTTCGGCTAATGACAAATTGTCTAAAAACTCAGATATCTCAGTTTGTAGAAATTCTAAATATCGTTCTGAATTTAAATTGTCTCTAAAGAAAAAAGGTCCCACTATTCTGAGGTTGAAAATTCCGCACCACACATTAACCTTAAAACTATATTGGTCTTTACTCTGAATTACAAAGCCTGGGTTTTCGGTGGCCCACCATCTACAGTTTTGTGAACTGACGGTTCCGTTAGAGGTAAATGTAGCTTCATCCGAGAAAAGAACGTTCTTTGGGAAATTAAAATCTTCCTCAATCATACCCTGGAACCAGGCACAAAAATCGAAGCGGGCGTCATAATCCCTATCTTTTAATACTTGTACAAATTTAGGTTTGTACGGATGAAATTTGTTTCTTTTTAATATCCTCCGCACAGATCTTTCGTGAATGTTAGTGATCTCCGATATTTGACTAACTGCTAATTGGGGTGTTTCTGTGATCGACAAACACACATCCAGAGAACCTTCGTCACCTGTTACCGGTTTTTCATGGGAAACTTTATACTGATTTTCTACCGATCCCGTTTCTTTAAATTTATTGACTAGACGAGATACTGTGGAATAATGGAGGGATTTATCGGGGTGCCTCTCATTAAAAATTGCTGCTGTTTCTCTATGGCTTTTGTAATTATCTCCAGAAATTAAAATAATTTCTATCTTTTCCTGAAGAAGTAGTGTGGGTGCCATTTTAAGGAATAAAATATTAATAAACTTATATAAAATATCAAACTTAGTAAGATGCGAGACATAAACCAATGACATAGGTTGAAATCAAACAAATTATAATTTGTTTGACATTTTTCTGTTGTTTTTAACCTACTAGATTATTTGGTTGTTTTAATTTCAGAGCCTCCTTTGGTAGTTTTAAGTACAACTAAATAGACCTGGTTGTTAAATTTATGTGCGAAAAATCTTAATAAAATCTTGATACAGTCATTTCATTAGATTCAAACCATTGCAACAGCGAGCGTCCGGCGAACACCTATTTTTTCGATTTTGTCCTGTCAATTGTAGAATTGTAGATCTGACTCCGTTAGATTTTTTTATGTGGGGATACCTAAAGAACCCTATGTACAAACATCGACCCTTTAGGAATATACAAAATTTAGAGAATGTCATTATAAATTGTGTATTGCAAATAAATCGTAAAATGCTCCGAAATGTTAATCGAGAGTTGCGCTCGAGAACAACAGTATGTATGGAGAGAAATGGTGGTCATACTGAGTTTTAAATTTTGTGCACCCAAGGAAAAACAATGATTTTTTGTGTTGTTAGTACAGAATTTGACTACTTTTAAGTTTTTCTTACATTGGTTTTCGTTTATAAAATTTCGATTAAATAAACAGGTAATTTTTTGTTTATTATCTATTTTAATCCCCTTAACTTTACAAAAAGTCGAACTTCAGATATATTTAAGACGATTAAGGTTTTCTCAATGGAATCTCATTGAAATGTCTCTAAAATTTTGACACTGCTGCTAGATACAAATCATTGCAACAGCTAGCGTCCGGCGAAACCCTGTTTTTTTTAATTTTGTCCTGTCAATTGTAGAAAAAACTACTACATTCGTTTATTTTCATCCAGATACATGGGCTTTACATTAGCCAAGCTATCTAAACGAAAAAAACCGGAAATTTGTAAATCGATAAAAAAATATTTAAAAAAAATTGAGTTTTCCAATTTTTTTAAATAAAATCTTAAAATTTTGCACAGGGACCTAGAATTTAATTCTAAGCAATTTTTTCAAATAACTTTTTTTGATATCTCGTCAACTAACCTCACTTTTTGTAAATTAACAATTTTTTTTTAATTTGACGCTATACCAGTGGTCACGTGACGTATGTCAAAATCGATTTTTAGGTTATCGGACATGCAGAACCGATCCCCTGGGAAAGTTTTTCCGATACTCTCCTAATAAAAATTTTTCCCATATGTTGCGAACTTTTTGCCGGTCACTGTATATATATATATATATATATATATATTAGACTTTCACGGATGGAGAAATGTGACGAAATATTGATCCGGGAGTAGGTACATCCGTTCGTTTGTTAAATTCCTATTGGAATCTGGCAGACGTTTCGCCAAGGTCTCACTTGGCATTATCAATGCTTACTAGTTGCTTAGGTTGCTGTCAAGTCGTAAACTAATGAATCTTTGTCGTGACTCTCGATATTTATAGCCTGCGCGGGAGGTTGTAGCGGTTCTGGTTGGCTGGCGTTGGCTCCGCCCCCTCAGTCGTTGCTTCGTTGGCTGTTTGTTGTGATGTGGTTGCGAGTTGATGCGCTTCGGCTTGCCGTTTTACTATTGTCTTCCATGTACTGGACAAATGCAGAGCGTCGTCCCTTTTGTTTAGATGACCGGTCTTTTCTATTTCGATGGCTTCTCGTATTATTGTAGTTTTCGACGTTTGCCAGTTGTCTGCAGCTATCAAAGTTGATTTTGTGTCCTGTTTGATGTTGAAACAGGGCCGATGTAGTTTGTTTGTTTCTGATAGCCAGTTTGTGTTCTTCTAACCTGGCTGAAATTCGTCTGTTGGTTTGTCCGACGTACATTTTATTGCAGGAACCGCATGCTACACTATACACACCTTGGTTTTCTAGTTTAATTTTCAGGCAGTAGCAAACACGCTGATCTCCACCAGCGACAACAATAGACCTCATGAGCTAGAAAAGATAACCACTGCTCTAAAACAGAATGGATATAAAGACAACACAATTAGAAAAGCAATAGAACTGCAACAGCATCCAAGACAGAAACAACAGGAAGACTCTGAAAGCAGGCGGCCAAAAACCATATTGCCATACATTAAAGGGATTTCTGATAGGATTGGTCGCATTCTTCGTAAGCATCCACTGTATATAAACCACATCAAACCATAAGAACAACATTAAAAAATCCAAAACAGAAAATTAAACTAGAAAACCAAGGTGTGTATAGTGTAGCATGCGGTACCTGCCATAAAATGTACGTCGGACAAACCAACAGACGAATTTCAGCCAGGTTAGAAGAACACAAACTGGCTATCAGAAACAAACAAACTACATCGGCCCTGTTTCAACATCAAACAGGACACAAAATCAACTTTGATAGCTGCAGACAACAGGCAAACGTCGAAAACTACAAAACTAGAATAATACGAGAAGCCATCGAAATAGAAAAGACCGGTCATCTAAACAAAAGGGACGACGCTCTGCATTTGTCCAGTACATGGAAGACAATAGTAAAACGGCAAGCCGAAGCGCATCAACTCGCAACCACATCACAACAAACATCCAACGAAGCAACGACTGAGGGGGCGGAGCCAACGCCAGCCAACCAGAACCGCTACAACCTCCGGCGCAGGCTATAAATATCGAAAGTCACGACAAAGATTCATCAGTTTACGACTTGACAGCAACGAGTAAGCATTGATAATGCCAAGTGAGACCGTGGCGAAACGTCTGCCAGATTCCAATAGGAATTTAACAAACGATCGGATGTACTTCCGGATCAATATTTCGTCACATTTCTCCATCCGTGAAAGTCTACGTTCAAATATATATATATATATATATATATATATATATATATATATATATATATATATATATATATATATATATATATATATATATATATATATATATATATATATATAATATATATATATATATATATATTCGTAGCAATTTATGACAGAGATTTTTCATCTCATTAATACTATACCTACTTTCTTTAACTAAATACGCAAGAAATTCATACAGTTTTTCAGAGAGTTAGGCCGCTCGCACACCAAGGATGCATAAAACATGCGGTACTCGGTAAAAATGCAAGTTTATTTTTTTCTCGTTTACTTCTTCGTAGAAATTGCCATCCTTCACACTCGAAGACATTTTGAAGACTGCAAATTAACTAAACTGCTGCAGTATTGGTGTACGCTAGTAGGAGTATGTGATATTTTTATCTTATATTGCATGTTTCATGTTTTATGCATCCTTGGTGTGCGAGCGGCCTTATGTTTATGGCTTCGTATAATGAACTTCATATATATATTTCCGTTCATATTACAATTTTTATCTATTTAAACAAAAATAGTACGGTATATTTCAAATGGCATTAGGCCAACCAATTAACAAGTCTTTAATGAATTTTAAGAAACCCAAATAATTCTTCTTCAAAATTAGTTTGGCCTGTAAATGCTATATTATTTATGATTTGTAATTTACATAAAGAAAAGTATGTGTATGTTTCCCACTGGCGTGGATACCGTTCAGTAAAAAACTTCAAGTTCAAACTTCGAGTCGACTACAATGCTGTCTTCATTAACCGAAAGTAAAAATACTAATACACCTCCCCATATTCTGATTAGACCTAAAATTTAACAGGAAAAAGCTTCTTATTTTTTTTTACCTACTATTTGTGAAAAGCATGGTTTCGTACTTCCTAAATATAGACAAAACTTTATCTAAAAGCCACTTATTGGGCTCGCATGCTTCGCCAGCTGGGTAATAGAAAATGGTTTGAAATCTTTGACCCACTTTCCCTAAAAAGATTAAAGGATAACTATAAAAGTTTATCAGTGTTTTTAGAAGCAAAAGTCAAGTTCAATATTATTGTGTTATATTTTTTTATTTTTGCGGTTTAGTTAATTTTATTAATGAGTTTCTCGCAATTTTTGCAAATAAATATATACAGGGTGTTATAAAATTCACTGCATGTATTGGGATTGGTGACTACTGGTGTAGTCTACAGACATACCCAATACTTTTTTCCTGTCAAATTTTGCTTTTTTATTTTTAAAAATACCCTAAACCACCCCCATATCCGACGCTTCTGAAAGGCATGACGTCATGGGTTAAAGGGAAGACAAATAACCCAGCCGCGGCGTAGCTAAACTTAAATATTACCTGGACATATCATTTTTTTAGTAGTTGTAGTAAAAACGAAAATAATTCAAAGCATTGTTAATTCGAAAGACTTATTTTACCAAAACTGTCAATTTTAATTTAATAGCAACTTCTTTTCTTAATATGGGACAACATGGACCATACACTCGTGAAATTAGGTTGACATTGTAAGCAGAACGAAACAGGCTATGCTGTATCGTTAACACAAAGGATTGTTACTGACCTATTACGTTATTTATTAATGGGATGAGCATAATTTCACTAGCCTAAACTTTCTGCATTTCAAAAAAGGTTAAAAATCAAAACACAAGTAGTACCATCCTGGCGACCGCCGAGCCTCTCATAATTACACATCTAGTCCGGTGGTCGCACCAGTTTCACATAAATTACTATCACACTAATTGAACACAACTACGCAGTTTTATAAAATTGTAACCAATACAGCAGGAAATTTTGTCAAAAAAAACAACATTATTTTGTTAAACACAAAATGTGTGCAAAGATGTCCAAAACGGACACCTGACTGAGGCTTATTTTCGAACTTTGACGAAGATGAGCGATTAATGATCGTGTTCATACCCGTTCTGATAAGTCAAAAACATTTTTGAGGGACGAGCATATTATCGCGAAGCGCCATTTACGACTAATTTTTTTTTCCATCTGAATTTGTACCAGGATTTATCGGTTTTAATACTTATATGCAGTGAATTTCATAAACCCCTGTAGATATAAAATATTTATTGAAGCTTACAGGTTTAGAGAACCAAAATCGTTCTTGTAACTATATTATGTCAGCATTATATCCTATTTTATAAAGGAACCTTTAAATATTCATATGTTTTTGTTTATATTACAAAAAATATATAAATTACAAAGGTATTTAAAAATTATAATTTTATAATTAGGATTAAAATTAAAAACAATAATATGCGAGAGTCTTGGCATGGAGCTTCCCTCACGAAATGAAGGTAAGTATAGTTGGCGCACCGAATAGGTGGAGCAATAAAATTGCGTAATCAACGCTTGTTCAGGGGATGACCGATCGAAATGTCGTTTGACCGGGTTAGACGAGCGGGTTTTCATAGATATTATAGTAGGCCAAACGGCGTTTTCTAGGAGGTGATAAATTTAAAACATTGACATCGGGTGCGAAGGTGCGTCAGCCATAATTCACAGCCAAACACACGAACAATATCTATGAAAATCCAAATACCACACAAAAACGGGCCCGGTTTGAATTAAAACCCTTGTCCCTCGTCTATTTGTCTCCAGCTACGGACACTTATATCGCGTGTGGTTTGCGCGTGTTCAATCTATCTGTTCGGCGCGCCGAGTATGGTAAATTAATGTTCTAGATTTGTCGCTAAATTAAACATTTTTTATTGTTCCGCCCTATATTATATGGAAAATCTAAAATGCTACTAAAAGCTCAAAAAACCTTTTTTAAACTTACCTATATTCCGGATTTAAAGCAAAAATAAGCAAACCGGAGCAAAAATTAAAAAAAAAATACTTAGAATTGCACACCCTGCGTTAAAGCACCTACACCTACATATCTTTCTCGAAATACCAACTTACTTATGCAAAATACAACTACTGAATTCATAATACTGGTCTCAAAAAATAATGCCCCGGTATCTGGGGCATCAAAAGATCATCTATTTAAATAAAACGAAATAGAACTAAGCCTTAGATTCTTAGATTATATAAAATAACATGTCCTAACTGACTAACTGATTCATCATTGCCGAGCCGAAACAGCTGAAGTTATAAATATGAAATTTGGTCAGTAATTTTATTTTATAATATAAAGACTCACTAAGAAGGAATTTTTCAAAATTCAACCCCTAATGGGGTCATAAGGGGGTTGAACGTTTGTATGGATAAAAAATATTGGATGGTCCTATTAATTTGAAACTTCATAGAAGTACTCCAAAAAATAAATGATTAAACACTAAACACTAGAGATGAGCGATATCGTGATTTTTTAATATCTATGATATCTGATATCGTTACTTTTTGATATCAGTGATTTAAAAGCGTCACGTGATCACGACTTTCCAGTAGGCAATTTGCTTCTACAAAATATCGTGAATTTCGATATATCATATCACTTACTACTTTTACCAATTAGCTATCTGCACCTGTGCTCAGTGCTGTGTATGTCATGTTCGGAAATAAAATGACAATATATCAAATTTATAATCAAATTAACTTATTAAATTTATAAAAACAACAAAGTGGGTAGTAAATTTGCTGGTACACGAACAAAACAAACCAAACAAATACATCGGTTTGTTCAAACTAAAATAAACATTATTGCCCAATATCTAAGCTGGTAGCTTTTTCCTAAAAAAATAAATGGGTACCTATTCTAATGTATTCTTTAGAAAAAAAAAAGAAAATGCAAAAACATATTTTTGATCGCTTAAAATAAGTTTAAGTACTTAATTCTGATATAACAAACTTAGCAAATTACGATCGTCCAATGCAAGCGAAATTGTTGGGTGCTTATAATTTAAATGTTTTTTAAGATTCGAGGTGCTCGTTTTAAAAGACAGTTTTGCTTGACATATATTTCATTTTGCAATACTATTTTTTTCATTATCAATTTCAAAAAAAATTCCATAAATATCATCTCTTTCTTTTTTAAATAATACTAGACATTGTGTAACAGCAGCCAAAAAACGAAATTAAAAAAATATATGCTCCAGTCTCCAACCCCAATTCTTTTATTCTATATCTAATCCACAAATTGATATACAATATTAACATCAAGCAGACTAAGTAATCATAATCAACCAGTGATCACTGACACCACTGATATCACATTTCACGAATAACGAATATCAAATACTAAAAGTAAATTCCCGTGACTCCGTGACATGTGAGTCGCGATATGCGTTTCAAAAGAAACGTGAAACGGACGTAAGGCACGATATCCCTTGCAGCCCATATGTTCTTCGAAAGGGACATACGAAAATCGACCTAATAACCTAATGCCGATACATGTTAATGGATAAATATCACTTTTCAAGTCACGCTTTTGCCCGGACTCTGGTAGCAACTGTTACTTGTGATTTTTAGATATCAGTTAAAAAATATCAGATCGTGAAATATCGCTCTTCTCTATTAAACACGTGTTTTACAGTTTTAATAAATCAACCCCTAAGGGGGTAAAATGGGGGATCAAAGTTTCTAATGGAGTAAAATTGTTATACCGCGAACGAAGTCACGGGCTCAAGCTAGTACCAGTTGCGCACTCAGGGGAGGGGCTGGGGAGCCGCAACCCCCAGACCAACATCCTAGATACACAAAAATTAAAAAAGTACACTTCTAATTGAAGACATCCACCGAATTGCATTAGTCAGCCCCCCCCCCCCCTCAAGACAAGTCAGCCCCCCTAAGACAATATCCTGGGTGCGCCCATGGCAAGTACTATATAAAACATAGTCAGTGTGTAGGGTAATGAATACACCATGCCTTCGCAGTGGCTTCTCTAGCTTAATTTAGATCAATCCAACCTAACTTATCTTAGTACAAAAGTTGATAATAATATGATACAATGATACAAGGTGGTAAAGTTAAAATTTTATTTTACATTTTTATCGATATGTTTTGATTAATAAATTCACAAAATCTGGTGGGATGGGATTTTTTTAGACGGGAAAAGCCAATCCGTTTTCAAATTTGCTGTATTTGGGAGGGGGCTACATACGGACTATGACTTCATCAAAGAAAATAAAAGGGTATGAGAAAAGACGAAACAGTGTATTTCCGTCGAAGCACGAAATGAGCTGTTTTTAAGTGGGCCTAATACAACACTGTTTATCGACCAAAATGACAGATCCTTTTGTCAAATTTTTGGTACTGCTGGCAAAACAGCTAACCTCTTTACCGACTGAGAAAACTTTGCGCGGGAAACCCATTCAAAAATTTTAAAAAATATGCTAAAGATAACGCTTAAGCAACGCACAAAAAAAAAATAGTGTTGATCTCAAAATTTGTATTGTGCTCTAAACAACTACTTAAACGTTTGAGTTACTCGATAAAACAATTCCCTAAAGTTCAGAGAAAATATGTAATGTTGATTTTTATCAGTGTTTTACTACTTATACCTGTTATTCTGTAACATACAATGAGTAATACATTTAAAAAGCCTTAAGAACTCATTCAGAATTTCCCACTAAATTTCAGTACGATGGTTTAACCTTACATTTAACTCGTGTTTCGACACTAATTACATATTACATCTTAACGTTAATTAAACCTATGACTTGATTAAAAATATTGAGCTGTGACATGTTCTCAAAATTTTTAATCCAGTAATATAGGCTTGTGCAATTAAGGTTCGAAATAGAAAAAAATAACATAAAGCTGAAACCCACGGCATTTGATAGTGTTAGGGTCATCTTTCAACATACTAAAAGTCCCCATTGCTCCGATTGTTTAAACACTCATAAATCAGGTCCGCCATCTTGAAAAATGGTACTTTTTCCAAAAAGCGTTTGTAACTTCGAAATGGACAAAAAAATGGATTTTTTTGAAGAGATGAAAATTAAAGACAATAAAAAATACGTATAAATCTGTTTTTTATAACATCATAGTACAGGGTTGGCCAAGAATAATTTTTTGAAATAAAACCACATTTGATAGTTGCAATTAATTTCATACTATATAATATATACATATATATTTACATATTTAAAAAGTCGTATTTATATTTAGCAGTCTTCCAAAGTATTTAAAGAAATGTTAAGGCAGGACGTGCCATGGCACTGTCCACACAAATCTGAACAAAAAATATTTGACTTTCTGCAGCTGCAAAGTTTGGTGCAACCAGTTTTGCAATTACAAAAAATCATTCTTAAAACATAATCAGGGGCAATCGGTTTATCCACTGTCTTTGGATAAATAACATCATTATTTCGTGTCCATCCCCATTCCTCTGGATCTGCATCTACTCTAGACCATACCTGGATTTTTTGATAAACACGAAAATAATGATATTGAGCTCTATCGGACGTTGGCAGCAAGCATCTGTTGCAAATAAATATGAGCGAATTTGGCATAAGCTAGATGACCACCGGCATGAAAGTATGGCAACATCTTTGCAATACAATGCAAACGCAAATCAAGTTTGCTGTTCTCTCGGCCATGATAAATAACTTCACAAGCTCCACTTGTTTCCAATATTGGCACCACAATTTACCCGTTCTACTTCTCTGACCTACAGTTTAAATTTCCTTTGAGAGTGAGTGCAAAAGGTTTTTGGTTTGGGAGTCAATTAAATCATTATTTGGCTCAAGATAAAGTGCTTCTAATATGTCCCGATCAGTTTCACTAAATTTTGTATTTTTTAAAAGAATGATAGACAAAGCTAATTGTGTTAAAAAATGAGCTCTTACAGCTCTTGCATATGAATGGCCATTAAGCATTACAGGAATACTGTTTTTAGCATAAATAGCTTTCCAAAGATCTTCTAATCCACTGCCTTCCATAATATTTCCGATAGATCCCAAGAACGACATAAGCAGGTGAAATCCCCTAATCTAACCACAACATTTTTTAAAATATCATTGGGACCAGCTGATGCAACTTTCAGCCGCTTTTGCATAAAGGGGTTCATCAAAGGTGACAAAACAGAATGCCTGGCCTTGCTTTTTGCACATTTCCATTGCAAATAAAAGGGCAGAATTAATTGTCGTCAGATTTCCAGGGTCAAGATTAATAAAAGGAACAGGTAGAACTTGCGTAGACTCAAACTGACCAGAAACAGTTGCCGCCATATATCCATTCCAAGATGGTTTATTTTCAAAATCTAAAATAAAAGACGCCATCCACAAACAGTTCTTTAATTGAAAGTTATCAATAGATGATTTATTAAGAATAGATTTAATAGCATTAATAGTAATAGATTTTAATCCAGCGCTATTTTTCTTGAGTGGAATAATGGGAATTTTTCCGTATGGGCCGATAACCTCTTCTTTTGATATATTTCGTGGTCGAGTAACGTTTTGAGAGGACAGTAAAGCATCACTGGGAGAGATGCACGCTATACCACCTAAGGAATGAAATGTATCGAAACCATCCAACGTTCGAATGTTGTGATCAGCGCTATCAAAGACAAATTGTTGGAAAGCTAGCTGTTTCTGACATTTCATATTTATTTTCAAAAACTGCAGAAGCATCAAATTTTAAAGCTTCTTTGTATGAATCGGACAATCCCAAAGATGATAATAATTCTATTAAATTTTTAAACCCGTGCTTTTTATGAAGGTAAATAGACAAACTAAATAAAACCGGAGATAAAAATGATCGTGGCCTAACACAATTCATTATAACATAACCAAGAGAAATATTTTTTTTATCAAATTTTGATTTAGATATTAATATACATAAAAATGATAATAATCTATCAGGCAATACACCTAACCCTCCACTGGATATCTCCTCAGATGAAGGATACTAATCCAAGGTACATGGTACTGATCTTATTTCTTCTTTTAGAATTTTTGCACATAGTTCGATAATATTATTTTTGTTGATGTGTAGTTAACTTGCTGTTTTCCCACGTATCGGATACCAGTTTTTTAGTGCTTCCTTTAAAACATACAACTGAAGACTTTCCATATGTATCGATTATGATGATTTCGTCTTGGTAATTCTCAATTAGTTTTTGTCGCATATGCTTTATAGTCCAAAGTTCTGAGTAATTATTTCCAACTTCTTTAATTTTTTCTTAAATTTATCGGTTAAAGAAAACTGGCAGGATTCTTTATTTGCATCAAGCTATTCACAAAGGTTGATAAATGCTCGCAAGCACTCAACCTTTTCAGGCCTGCCTTTATTTCCGGAATCAGAAATATGTGTAAAGGTGACATAACATTTAGGTTGGTATCTAGCCTCACATGCTACCAAATCAGATTCCGACTCTATTTTGAGACGAACCTTTTCAGACCATTCATCATTTCTTTTCTTACAGTATTTTATAATTGTTTCCTTTATTCCCAGAGTTCTTACCAAGCTACACCTTTCCCTATGTTGGTAAAAGCAAAATTTTTTAAAATCAAAATGTGAATGGGATCTTCTTAAGCTTGGACCTTCTGAACAGTTTTTAACGTTATTTTTTTTTTGTTTCTGCCAAAATAGTACTATTTCTCGTATAATCTCGTCTGCATTTTGTATCTAATAATAATTGGGTCTTGTTCTGCATAAATATATATTTGCCATCATTACGTGTAACGCTTGGTTTTATTAAGGTTTTTAATCCTTTTTGTTTTACATTAACTGTTTCATTGCTGGCAAGGGTCAAATGACATAAAATGCAATTATCCATTTTCTAAAATTAAAAATTAATAATTTACTATTTTTCGGCCGGATGATAGCATGAATACGATGCTACAGAGATATAAATCTGCTTCAATACGATCAAAAGTGAAATTTTGCATACAAATCTGAATTAGAACATTTTCAATTGACATTATCTAAAATAAAAATTAAGGGCAGTTCTCAGGAAAACTTTTTAATTTTCGGTCACCCTGTATTTACTACATCAACCTTTATTGTTCAAATCTTACTTCTTCATAAAGCAGAACTTTTTAGGAAGAATGCCTTTTTTTTCTTAAAATAAAAATTTTCCATTGGTCAAAAATTTTTCTGAATTCCTGATTTTCTGAATTTATTTTGTAGCAGCAAAAGTTTACTACAATCTACAATATGCTACAGCATACAAAAACATTGCCATTTTTAAGACATCTGAGCACCAGCAACTCACTTGTATGCTACTGACGAAGCTCATGGCAATAATTTAATAACTTTTTTTAACAACATACTCAATAGCTCTCTTCTTTAGCAGTTCGTAAAATTTTTGGTTACATGGTACAAAATAAATCATAAAAAAATTGAAATACTACAGTGCTAAAAAATAAAATATTGCTTTCAAACTCAAAAAACTTGTTTCCTCCATCCCAATAGCAATTTAAATACAACAAATAATGCTAACCTCAAACTGTTAACTAAGTTCGTATACTTATTTCACATATGAAATAAAAGGAAATCATAAAAAATTTAAATAATATAATGCTAAATAATAAAATATTGATTCCAAATTCAAAAAACTCCTTTCCTCCATTCCAATAGCAGTTTAAATACACCAAATAATGCTAACCTGAAACTGTTAACTAAGTTCGTATACTTATTTCACATACGAAATAAAAAATTTGGTAATTTTATGTCACAAATTGGGTTTTTAAAAAAATCAGATACTTTTCATCACATTTTAGATAATTCTACGTTAAGAAACTTTTCAAATAATTTGGTGTCCCACTTGTCTATGAGTTTATTTACCACCACTAACATTCCACTTGTATCTGGAAGGTTCAAAACGTTAAAAATGGCAGCAACTCAGTATGAAAAAGACAAATATTAGCCCCATTTTCACAATACTTATTGATTTGAAATCTGTAACCCAAACAGTCTTAAATATGTTCATAAAACAATGGAATTATATTATTGAAAAAAAAATCACATTCATAATCTGCATCCCAACGTAAGGATTTCATTTAAAAATCATTGTTTGATGTAGGTATACCAAAAAAGTTCTCAATCTTTCTATTTAGGAAAGCTCGATATATTATACAACGTTTAACGTAAAAGTTGCAAAGATGGAACTCTTATCTCTAATGATTCTCAATAATTCATGATTCGCAGAAGCAATAAATTTACAACCTGTACTTAGATTACTTGCTGCTGCCGTCCTAACTCACGGAATCCAGAACCAAAATGAGGCGCACGTCGCGTCGAGGTGGATTAAATTTTCAACTTCTACCATAAAGTACAAATTCCAAACAAATGTGTTACGAATTATAATCAAACTTGCCTGATGGGTAGGAAGAATCTCTCTTAACTTAAAGAAGTCTAAATAGATTTTAAAAATTCACGAAAAAGCACTTCTTTACACTTACGAATTGAAATTAAAATAAAAAATGGCGCTTTTACAGCGACTGAGATGGTTCAGATGGTGATGGTCCGAGTGGGAGGGCTACCAAAATAAAAACTTTTTTGAAAATATCGAGGTAATATTGATATTTCGAACAATTTCTTAAATAATAAAATTAGTATCCTGACATTAAAATTTGTACAAATGTTTTTAAAAAAATTGAATAAAGCCAATAAAACAAATAAACTTAGTTCGAAAAGAAAAATCCCCAAATTAACACCTGTCTGCCTGTCTCTAGTGTCAATTTCAAGTGGGCGACGTTGAAATTTGTTCGTGTTGCCATTTTCCCCATTTCACTGACATGGCTCTGGACTTCATGCACTGCGTCGAGCCGTCGACGAGTTCCGGCTGCGCTCATATTTGCACGGCAGTGGCACGGCATATATTTACACAGCGCATCTTCTGTACATTCCAAACGGATCGGAACTTCTCGTGAAGCGCCGATAAATTGCATTACGGTAGATCAGTGTTGCCAGGTGTGGCGGCACTACCCTATTCATGGTGGAATTTTAAGCTCGTAACGACAGCAAAATAAATTTGTATAAATATTGGTATTTTAGAAGGTATTTAAGAGGGGGCTACTAAAGTTAATATTGAAAAATGCGTGCCGAATAATAAAAGATTAAGAAAAGCTCGTTTAAGGGAATGATCCGCATACGTGAGGACAGATTTATTTACTTTAAAATCTTTGTTTATCAAGAAAATATATTTAGAAACCCTCTATTTGACAAACTGATTAACACAAAATCAGTTAGGAAAATTGCAATAGGTTTAACATAAGCGAGGAAACGACAATTTTTTTATTTTTTCAAAGACGTGCTAAATATTAAAAAAAAACACTTCATTTATGGATGTGAGTTTTACTGGTATTTCTAATTATAAATAAGAGAACCCCTAAAATGTTCAATTATCTGAAATTGATCCATACATAATTATATTTCCTGACATGGAATATCTCGGTATAGAGTCCAAGTTCCAGCTGATTTTTGTCATTTTGTATACGGGGTATTCCGGGTATTCGGACAATAACTTTAAGCAAAGGAAATAATAGCTATCTATTATTTTCTTTGCTATAAGGTTAAATACTATGACCAACTACAAATTATGAAAATGGTTTTGATAAACATGTTCAAAATGCTTCATTTGCGAGATACAGTGTTACGCATTTATTGTAGTTTTACAATTTATCCTAAAGGTTTTGAAATATTTATTTTAACTCTTGTAGAAAGTTAAAAAATATTTGCGTCATTTATCAAAGAAAATATTAAAAACGATCCAAAAGTATACAGGATGATATTTTGACATTATTTCAGGACGTGATTCCGTACAAAAACATTTTTCAGGGCGCCGCAAGCTCCTTTTAATTAAATAATTGGCACTCCTATTTAGTTCTACAACTTGTCAATCTGTTGTATTTTTTTTTTGTAAATCTCGCAGCGCTTGCAAATTATTAAGCAAAAATACCTTTTCATGCATGTTCTATTTTAAGGTTAAATGGATTATTTTTTTAAAAGATACACCTGAATATAATCGAATATTTTGCTAAATAACACTAGTCAACGAAATATTAACTTTTGTTCATCCGTCAAACGATTTATACAATTTTTGAAAAGTATCTACTTATAAACATGTATTTTGGTACTAATAGCCCTAGCTTATTGTGG
The DNA here is from genome assembly GCA_963971165.1 of Philopedon plagiatum. Lineage (NCBI taxonomy): Eukaryota > Metazoa > Arthropoda > Insecta > Coleoptera > Curculionidae > Philopedon > Philopedon plagiatum. The sequence goes on from OZ020191.1 coordinate 94,357,308, forward strand.
ATTTAAATAACAAGATTCTGAGACTTAACTTTTTAATACTATCTTTTGTAGTGATATCATTACACAGCGTGTCCAGAAACCATCTTAACAATGAAATTTTTTTATTTTTGACTTTACGGAAAAAAATTATTCTGCATAAAAATTTCTGCTTGTTGGGAAAATAACATTCAAATCAAAAATTTTGACCCCGTATGCACGGGGTGTCAAAAAAAGTAAAAACGATAAATGCCGTAGAAGAAGAACTATCTTTAATGTTAATTGCAAAGTACAATAACGTAAGAAAGTGTTAGAACAGAACTGAAGAGTGTTCAAATATGAAATTTGACAAAATAACTATATGATCATGTCAATAAACAAGTTTTGGTACATTGTGTGCGTTTGTCATGTATATATGTTGTACAGAAAGACCGCACTACAAGCACGGAAAGTAAAAAGGGTCAAGTGTATTGCGACCACAAAACAAGTTTCAACTTGTGTAGGTCAATAACTAGCTCGAGCTAAGTCAGCTGTGATACTGTTATCATTAATATCATCGTTTTCGGCCGGCTTCGGTTTTGGTTGATATCAAAGTGAGAGGAATTTTGACAGCGGTCAGATATCATTACGTCATATCGTTCGCCGTCCGAATGCGTTGGTCAGTCAGTTGTCAGTTTGTATTGTTTATAGTATTGTATATCTACGTGTATAGCTCTTGTTATACAATTAAGGGCAAATTCATCATCTATAGAAGTTTAAAAAATATATGAACATAGTTATAGCACTAAAAGGTTGTTTTAAAGCATATGAGTGTTATATGCACGGTTGCACAGTAGTTCAACTAAAGTAGGAAGTAAATAGGCACTTTTTGACAATAATAATTAGTGAAAATAGATAAAACAGTTGTGTTTTAAACACCGCAACACAATTGAACTGTCACACTTCTGACCAATACATCATACCTTTTAATAACTGGACGCATGCATATATCTATAATTTGTTCAAAATACACATTTGATTTATTATAAAATGCATATGTTCCAATGCTTCCATTTTCATAAGTAGGTAAACAAAGGGCTTCCCGCCGAATTCACACGATAAGCTGTTGTAAACAATAACAAACCGCTGCAGCCAACCATTAAACGACATGACAGCGAAGCTCTGGTTACTGAATTTTGCCATTTCTGTGATGTTTATTATGAAAATGAGTTTTATACTTACGGGGTATACCAAATATTAAAAATTTTAATTCATAAAATTGTCTTATAAAATACAATTCGTGAAATGAAGATACAATCTATAGTTTCTGACAAATTTGCCTTTATGTATTTTAAACTGAAAAAGGCACTCGTGCCCTTTTTTAACTTAAAATGCATTCGGGCAAATTTCCCAAAAATTATCGATAATTTTCATTGCACTTGTTATATTACTAGTGAAAAAGCTGAAAGAAATATTTCTATATCTTTAAATTTGACGAACTTATTCAATTTTTTATGAGTGGGACCGCGAACGACCCTGCGGGACGCCGCTGGATCAGCCATTATTAAATCGCACGGCACGAGCACCTGTACCTGTGTGCACTCATATTATTTGTTAGATCTATGATCGGGGCTCAAATTATGCCTAGTGACGTCACTCGCATCGGAGCCAACAAAGCCAACAAATTTGAACTTTTAGGCGGCGTTACTCAGTTGTTTTTAAAGATATTTCAAAAATTAGTTTACTGTTAGTTTCAGAATTTTTAAGACTATGACTAAGAGTTGAGAATACGAGTATATTATAAAATATATGAAAACTTTCTAATTGTGGCCCTGTGGGTAAAAAAACGTGTGCGGAAAAATTCTGATTGAACATAAGTTCCATTAGTGAGTATTTACGCAAGGGCAACTAAAATTTAAAAAAAAATGGCGTGTCTAAATATTACTTCATTAGGTGTCACATAGCATAGAAATAGGTCATTTTCAAAACATAGTGCAACATACAATGCAGATCGAAGGTCTTTATCTGCAGATACCATGGAAACCCAACCGGTTCTTAAATTGATAGACCAAGATGATACCATGACGTCACAACTTTTTATTCGAGAACGATTGGTATCATTTTGGTCAGCCTTGATGATGAATAAAGGCCAGCTGAATTCGCTGTATGTACATACATATACTGCATACTTATTATTCATGAGCAAAAACCTTGTTGACCAGTGAAACGGTAAAAAATATTTAAAATTACTATAAAAAATTTTTAAATTAAGCAAGAAATATATTTAGTTCAAGCTAAGTTGGTAGCGTGTCAAAAAATAGTTTGGGCTGGTCAAAAGGTACATGATGATGGAAATATTATCAATTTATATCTAGCAAATGAAGCATTTTCGGACCTATGTTCCTCAAATTTCTTTATTTTATCTGAAAAATCTTGCATTAAAATTATTTCCTCACTTTCTAAGCATCCTGTATATTGAGGATGTTTTTATTCGAATTTTATTCATACTCGTTAAACCTGCAATATTTTGCGTAAAGCTTTTTTGGTTTGAAAGCTCTTTAAGGAAAACTTTTATATTAAATTTTTTTTATCAATATTTCTCGACCGTGTAACTTTTCGCATTGAACATAAATTCTATTATTTCCAGAACTTCAGTTCTTACTAAAAAATAATGTAAAAAGATGTTTGTACTAAGGTAAAATACGAGGATTCAAGAGAAAATCTCAATTTAAAGGGATCTACATTTCAAACAGTCCGTAATATGTGTTAATAAAATTTGGGAAACGGGAGTCTTAGGACGTGCTGAATAAGATTTTGTGATATAGTTGGGCTGCCTTAACAGCTTTCCACTTTTTACTTGAAGCAGTTGAAACAAAGCGACAGTTGTGAGAGTCACTATTAAACAGTGTGCTATTTATTCTACTGATTAAATTTGTAAATTGAGTTATACAAATTAATCTTGGTTATTAGATATAAGATTATTAGTTAGACTTATCGTTCAGATTCACTAAAAAGGTTTAAGATTTAGTACCGATTAAAATTAAGATATGCTACTTAATCAGTTAGGTTTTGACAGATTTTTGTCTTGTCATTGTTAATAAGTTGTCATTAAAAACTTACAAGATATTTTAATATGGTTTTTAAATGATTTTCATCTTGGAGTGTGTTGTTAGAATTATTTAGTTCCATTGTTCAAAGTATGTAAAGTACGTTGCACGAGTCTAGAGCTGGCGGAAAAATTCGGACAAAAACTTACACTGTTGTCATAATTATTTATAGAAATTTAAATAAAATAATTGTAAACAGTTTTTCATTTTAATTTATCTTATAATATAGGTAAATTTATCTCTTTGAAATTTGTATACCAATTAGATTTTTAACTTTTCAATAAAAAATAAAGCAATCGTAAACAAAACAACATTTCAATCAGCGTAAGGCACCAGGCCTAATAGTTTTAAAAATCTTAGTTAACCCTTTCTTCTGTTAAATCTGGCAACGGCCTTGCATTCGACCAATCCAAGACACCGACTAAAAATAACGTTCGTGTGGTGAATATTCCGTCTCTTTTCATTATACATGTTTTCTTTGTCCCACTTAAGTGTAACAAACATCTGAAGGTTTAACGGCCGACTGGCAGTGGCGGAGAAGCAGATGATTGAAATTTGTTGTTTATTGTTGTGATTTTTAGTAAAATGAATGAGTACACGCGGGGGAAAACCTTGCATAGCCAAGCCCGGGAAGAAATTGCCCATGTTTATAGGGTGTGCAATGAAGAAGCTACAAATAATCAATTTAAATTGCCACTAAACAAAAAGTTGAACGAACCGCCTCATATACGGGAGTAAGCGTAAATTTGGTAGAAAGAATTCGGAGAGATGAGGAGAGACGGAGAGAGAGCACCCGGAGCAACCACTATCATCTCCTGGGAGAAAAAGGCCTCCTCTCTCTATCAACAACAAGATCGACGACGCCGATTTTGGCATAATTAGGCGCACTATTGAAAAATTTTATTTGGAACTGAAAGTTGTCCCCACAATAAGGAAACTTCTACAAAAATTAAGAGAGGACATGGACTTTCCTTATAGCAAAGACACGTTAAGGCGGCTATTGAAAGCAAACGGCTTTCATTTTCGCAAATGTCAAAATAAAAGAAAAATATTGATTGAAAGGCACATATTGCATTGGCGATATAAGTATTTAAGAGAAATTAAAAAATATAGAGAAGAAGAAAGGAATATCATATAATAAATATATGGACGAAACGTGGGTGGACAATGACCTAACATTTAAGAAATGTTGGCAAAGTGACGAAGTATTTGGTATAGTCAACAACATAAGCTCGACAGGCATATCATTTTTTATGACCCGCAGTTTGATATTTAGTTTTTAGGGCAAATTAAAGTGTGCGCGTGCCAAACTTACCGAAATACACTTAAACGTCATAAAATGATGGATTGTTGTCCGAATTTTATCTGCCGTAACTATACTTATAGCGGGTTGCACAAAGCAATTGAACCAATAACCGGGAACTTTGTAACAAAGCATATAACATTAACGTTGACAAATACAGTAATTGAGGAGCAACTGTGCAAAACGCATTAAATCCATAATATTATGTTGTTTTGAATAAAACGTAAAACAGTAGCAAGAGTCGAATTTTGGGCGGTCCAAAAGCATCACAACCATGCCTGTGGTTTTGTTTGGTTTAAGTTAGGCGTTGTTTTTCTTATAGCAGGATAAACACAGACAGAACTACGATCCGGATTTGATGGTTTTGGACCGCCAAAATTCGACTAAGGTAATTTAGAAGAAAAATTAAGATTTTAGCTGAGTGTTTTTGATATGGCTATTTCTAATGGAGTTAACGCGCTTTGATCGCACTGGGTTGTTCTAATGATAGATTGACTAAACAGCACTACATTTTTATATTTACCTTGAAAATTATACAAAGTGGAGTTAATGCGTTTTGCACAGTTGCTCCTCAATTGTATCTGCGGCCGGGACGTTCAGAATTATTCTGAACGTCCATTAAACTTATTACGTGATTAAATTTTTTATGCAATCCAACATAAGTCTTTTGAATTCAGGAATTCTTATGTTTCGGCAATCACCAATACTTGAAATCTCTACTGAAATAGTAAAATTTTGCTTAAATTTAAAATATCGAGTACCTACTGCAACTTACAGTTGGGGAAAGTTTCGAGTTAGTTTCACCGAAATTTGTGTGTGTGTGTGTTCTATTACAATGGCCAATATAACTGATATTGTTTCTTTATTGATGCAAAATATTTTTTGTTGTAATCATACACATTCCTTTGTTTTTTAATATGATGCTACAAACCTTTCTACACAAATATACTTTTATTTATTTCTTATCTAATTAACTTAATATTATAATATAGAATTGACACTGAGTATTACGCACGCCTATGCATCCACAGCTAAAACGCCCCTTTTTACTTCTTTTACCCCCTTGCCACCTCAGGCGTTGTAGCTCTAGACTCGTGCAACGGTCTTTACTAAAATTGTCCCTTTCTTTGTAAATTCGCTAAAAAACTTAGCAACAAATTCATGTATAAGACTTAGTTGCAGTGGCGTCTCGTGGAAAAATATTATAGGTGTCCTGCAATAAAATTAAATTACCGAAATTAATGGCTTGTTATGTTGTTTTATCGCCTTCGAAAAGTACACACGAATAGCAAAAAAGGCATTTTTTTGCCGCATCAACAAATCCAGTCATTTCGCGAATAAATATCTCTCTTAAAATGACGCGTGTAAGGTTTTCTTCTACTAACACCGGTTGTATCAGTATTAATATCTGGTAATGGAGTACCTCTACCTCTATTTTTTAGTTGAAGTTTTTCCTCATAAGTGTATTTAAAATCCGACATCTAACAATTAATTACGTTAAAAAGAGCTGTGCACGAATAAAAATAGTCCAGATAGGCATTCGAGTAAGGTCCCGAGAAAATTTTGTTAATTTACTTAATCAGCTGTGCGTCGGTGCCGGTTGATTAGCGCTGGCCTATTACTAGCATTCTCGACCAAAAATTATCTGTTTTTATTTTACCTATTTTTATTTTAAGAAATGTTAATTATTTACCAAGTGTGTCAAGTAGTCTATCTAATTTTCTTTGTTATTTTAGGATATAGGCAGGATTCCCAAATCCTGCCTAACAACCCACATGCATTTCAAATTTCAGAGTTTTTTAGAATCTATAACAAAAATGGATCAGGCAAAAAGTCATGGAAAAACAAGGTTTTTTCAATAAAACACACTATATATTACTCGATATTTAAGTTTTATAGCACACTACATACCTAAACTTAACCGTTTTTGAGACATCGAGTTTTAAAAATCACTTTCTCATAAATTATACGAAAATATTTCACTTAATTATCCTTGCCCTAAAATCTCCATTAAGTTGTTTTGTTTTTTGTTAAGTTTTTTTGTTATGTTTTTTTGTTAAGTTTTTATCAGAGTAGGGTAAAGTAAACTTTACTACCTACATCAAAATTTTATTTTCCATTAAGTTACCATAGAAACTGTCTAGCTCCATAACAACGCGGCGTCGTTCTTTTGTCTTAAAGTGGCGATCTTGACAACGCATGCCAAAAATACATTAACAGCCTTTGCTCAAAATTTTTAACAAATAAGTTTAATTCACGTTTAGAATCATCTCTGGCAATTACATCAACGTAAGTGCTGTCACTTTACAAGTGTCCAATTAGTTTAATTCTTGATTAAATTGTTTGTGCAACTGGACGTATGTGCGAAAAATTTTCGCGCAAAAATGACACGTTTAAGTAAGACCGAGCCTACAAAAATTTGAATGATGATAGGGTATGGTAATAGAACACGAAGTTTTTCCCCAAGTGGTGAATATTTTTAATAAATTGCATCCGGACCAGGCATTTATCTCTAAATCAACCGTTTCAAAATCATTGCAGCGTTTTCAAAAAACTGGAGGTGTCAAAGATCGACCAAAAAGTGGAAGACTGTATTCCTCCCAATACCCTCTTAGGTTCACTAGAGAATTTTATTCAACGTTACAAATGAAGAGAGTTCTTTGAATGCCATGTTAGATGTGGTGGAAAATCCAATAAATTCGATACAACAGAGGGCTTTAAATCATAACATCAGTCGATATTCCATTTAAAAAGTTACCAAACGGGAAAAATTCTCTTCATATAATATTTGTTACAAGAATTGCGCGAAGACGATTTTGATCGCAGAATCGTGTTCTCCGCAGTTATTATGGATAAATTGAACCGAAATGTCAACTTTGTCGAACACATTTTGTTTTCTGACAAATCTACATTTTGTTTAAACGGGCACGTAAATCGACACAACTGTAGCTATTGGTCAGACCAAAATTCACATTGGTTGGAGCAAGTTCACACCAAACGACAACAAAAAGTCAATGTTTGGTGTGGCATTTATGGTGGATAAGTCACAGAGTTTATCTAATAAACGGAAATTTGATGTCTGAACGATATTTAATACTTTTGTTCCGGAGTTAAGACGATTATTCCCGAACAATTATAATATCACTTTACCGCCAGAAAAAATATGGTTTCAACAAAATGGGGCTTCTCCACATTTTTGACGTGTGGTGTGAAAATATCTCGAGGAATCTTTTCCTCGTAAATGAATTAAACGCCGGGGTGGAATTAAATGGCCAGCTAGGTCTCCCGATATGACCGTGCTTGACTTTTTCTATAGGGTCATGTAAAAATTTAGTCTATAAAAATAGGCCACAAAATATCGAAAAGTTGCAAGAAAGAATAAGGCATGGAATTTCCAGTATCCCTTCCAGTACTCTTTTAGGTTCACTAGAAATTTTATTCAGCGAATTTATTACTCTCAGAAGGTAAACGGTGGATACCTGCATCCTATGAAATAGGATTTCAAAGAAAATAGTTGTTTACAACCCTAAATTCTGTAAATTAGTAAGACATTTTCTACCTCGCCCTATAAAAACAATCTCTATAAGATAACTTTTCATTTCATCCCTTTTGCTTGTCCTATACAAATACAAATCAATAAATAATAACTACTTAAAAAATTGTAAAACAGTATTTTGTAGTAAATATTGCACTGCGTTTATTTCTGATTCCATTTTTTGGAAACGGCGGATCAGGAAAACCCAAAAGTAAGAACAAAACAAAATACACAGTACTAGAATTACTAGTAAAACTACGCACTAATGCACTACTAATAATTAATAAACTATTTAAATAAAAAAAAATATCCCTTAACTGATCACAAAAAAAATTATTAGGCCTTCACGTGTTAATATACATATCAAGAAAACTAAACATAAAATTGTGCAATAATCTCTTCCGCCCGCCGCGCCAAGGACAACGCCGCTCGAAATCCAACCAATAAACAAGTGTTAGGAAACACGAAATATTGTTCCCATCGAGATGGCGATAGAACGCGATTTTAACCCTAATTCTCCAATGCATAGACCGGCGCACAGTGAATCGTTCAATACAAGCTAGCGGGACAAAATTATTTTTACATATTTTCTACATAATTCTGGCTTGATAATATATTTTGAAATTATATTTTTGGGTTTGGAACATATACAGTGTGTCCAGAGTGTTATCATATCTTTTGCGCCACCCTGTAGGTTGGGTACAAAATATATGGAAACACCCTGTATATTTTCATGTAGAAATGTACATAATGGTTCATAATCGAAAATGAAGTACTTCAAGTACGCCAAAGTTCGAAAAATTCACGCCGCGAGACTGTCAGCAGTGTATCTAAAAAAAATAATTTCCTGAGTAACGCACAAAAACGCAAAACGGGACCGTTGTTATTTGGAAGAAAAAACTATACGGATTAATTTAGGCATAGTCTTAATAGCGGCATTTTCCGGCATATATAGTAGATAGTTCAACAAAGTTTAAGATTATCTTTTTTATTCGCTATTTTGACAACCTCTAGGATTTTATGCAATTTTTGGTTCGAAAGTAAAAAATAAATAAAAAGAATGCTTTAAATAAAAAACATACCTTCAGGTAACAAATCCATGTCACTATTTTTACAAGTTTTATTATAACTTTAAAAATAACCACTTCGAACCACACACAAAAATGCATTAAAATGCAAACTCAACACGAAATTTCTTATCAGTTTAGATTTTGGACCTCACTACCTATTTTCCGGTCGACGGTTTAGTACCGCAATTTCTGGTTTTTACCTCCCCCCACTTTTCTCAATGAGCAGAGAATAATACAAAAAGGAAGTGCTGACATGACTGACATGACTTATGTCCCGCTAGCTTCTATTGAACGAATTCACTGTGCGGCGTCGCGTCGCCACCAAAATTGATGATGAAATTGGGACAAATCTGCTGTGTCCCCGGAGATAAGTTTTGATCGCCGGCGGTCGCGTTCGCCGTGGCACAGTTGAGAAGACGCGTAAACGCGAATCAGTTTGTCAACTCCTGCGAATTTCATTCATAAACGTGAAGCACAAAATTGTTTTTTATAGCTGTCTGCCTATCTCGAGTGTGCGCAGTAAAAGCCACGTGAGAGCCGAAATATCGGCAAATGGTTCAATTTATGACGTATGCGCTACGATTAGGCAGAACCGGATTACTACAGTTAGAGCAAGAAAAATGTTTCACGTACGTCGTATCCGTCTCGTAAGCATTTCTTGCAGCGCTGCCAACCCAATTCTCGATTACTCTAAACCTGAAGAATTTTGTTAGTAATATTGGAGAAATAACACAATCAGAGTAAAAATTATATTTCTAGGTATTTTAGACTATAAACTAATATATTACTATTCTTGTTACAATAAAACTAACATTTTACCCTCTAAATTATCGAAGCGGAAACGTAGCCCATCAATAAATTAACGGAACCAGTTGGGTCAGTCAGCGTTAACAGATATGTCTTCTGTATTAAATTTGACTATAACCCTTTGATTAGAATTACCAGAGATCCATATACCGTAGCTATATGGATCTGTGGAATTACATAATTAGTTTTAGCAATATAGCATTTACATGTTTTCCTACACCTCCTTCTTAAACGTTCGTCGTGGCAACAATGTTTGCCGCCTGGAATAAATTGAAAAATGCGCAAGCGTCAACTAGGCAGGCCTGCTGCTATTGGCCCAAATTCTTGGCCTCAACGATCTTGCTAAGATACCCAACTGATTCGGGCTGAAAAGCCCGTTATTTAAACTGTGGCCGTGGTGTGACATGCAAGGAAAGAGGTATTGAGGCGCGGCGGTGTATAATTTCTTTTTGACTTTTGATAAAAGATTTTTTATTTGTCGAAAATCTAGAGTGGGCACGTGCCCTTGTGCCCTTTAGGACCAGCCGCCACTGCTAACGATATAACAAACTTCTACATTAGTCAATTTCTCAAACCACTTTTATCAGAATACACTATAATTGTATTTTAAAAATATCAGTCCGATATATATATATATATATATATATATATATATATATATATATATATATATATATATATATATATATATATATACAGGGTGTTTCAATAAAAACTCCCAGGCCAATTATTTCGAAAACTAAAAGTGACATCTAAATTCTGTAAACGCCAGTTTTTAGCCTCTATGATTGGCTTAACAACTGTGTAAAAAATGTGTTTGAATAATACAAGATGTAGGTGGCGCCACGGTGCAAAATATTTTTTCGACGACAGGAACTTTTAAATGTTGTACTTCTTAAAGATAATTAATTTTTGATCAAATTATGCTCCACAAAAATTTGTCATAAATCCAACAAGAACGGAGATATTTGGGGTTAAGTTTTTTTTTTAAATAATTTTAATGAGTATTTTAATTATAAATATTTTTAATATTCTTTAGCAGATTTCAATTTAATTTTGGTAATGATAATTTTAGTGATAAGACGCTCGTGTAGCGCTAAATTATTCCGTCCAATGACGTCTCAGGGGGCGCCTTAACAAATAATATTGGCAAAAAATAAGACGCCACTGAGTTTTTGGTAATTTTTATATTTTTTTCGGATTAAGCAACTAAAAATATCCTACAAAACGATCTCCCTTTGCTGTTACAAAATGTAGGAATTGACGTAAATACTATGTGGTTTCTGGTTTCATCAAGGCGGTGCCCCAGCACACAATAGCAATATCGTTATGAATCATCTAAATGTGATGTTTCCAGGAAAAGTGATCAGCACAAATGGGGATCTTAGATGGCCAGCAAGGTCCCCTGATCTCACCCCGATGGACTTTTATTTATGGGGCTACTTACAAAATGAAATCTACAAGGAACCAATAGAAGACATGGCTGACCTGTACAACAAAATTTATGCTATTATAGCCTCTATTAATCGAAATACACTATTGAGAGTTTGCAGAACCGAATTATTATATCGATTTGCTATGTGTGTGTATGAAAACGGCAATAATTTTGAACACCTCATTCGACCCCATTAGTTAGTTTTTGGTATTGTTCTAATATTCATTAATAATTTTGTATAATTTCTCATCAGTACTTTAATAAAATTTAAAACATCTTTTAATTTAATTTTATTATGCTTTAATGTTTAATTATTAAATATTTTTTTTAATTATTTGCTTAATCCGAAAAAAATATAAAAATTACCAAAAACTCAGTGGCGTCTTATTTTTTGCCAGTATTATTTGTTAAGGCGCCCCCTGAGACGTCACTGGACGTAATAATTTAGCGCTACACGAGCGTTTTATCACTAAAATTATCATTACCAAAATTAAATTAAAATCTGCTAAAGGATATTAAAAATATTTATAATTAAAATACTCGTTAAAATTATTTAAAAAAAAAACTTAACCCCAAATATATCCGTTCATGCTGGATTTATGAAAAATTTTTATGGGACTTAATTTGATCAAAAATTAATTATCTTTAAGAAACACAACATTTAAAAGTTCCTGTCATCGAAAAAATTCTTTGCACCGTGGCACCACCTACATCTTGTATTATTCAAACACATTTTTTACACAGTTGTGAAGCCAATCATAGAGGCTAAAAACTGGCGTTTACAGAATTTAGATGTCACTTTTAGTTTTGGAAATAATTGACCTGGGAGTTTTTATTGAAACCCCTTGTATATACATATACATATAAATATATATATATATATATATATATATATATATATATATATATATATATATATATATATATATATATATATATATATATATATATATATATATATAAGAGAGAAAGAAGAATATCGGCTGTGCGGACTGTGGAAGTGTGTTCCTCTTTTGCATCAAAGTACGGGGAGTCCAAGAAAATGGACAACCCCGGGCCGGGTAGACCATGACAGCTGTTTCGTCCTTGTTAGGACTCATTCAGACAGCCATAACGCAGTCGCACCGTGGCAAACGATGTTACTGTATCTTACATCCTTTTTGCAGAACACAAGCAGGAAATAACATACCATAACGCCACCTAGCGGGTGCTGGCTCTAATACAAAAGCAGAACACACCGAAAAGGTAAAATCTAAGGGCGAACACGGCATCTCCGTTTTATGAGAAACGCATTTTCGCAAATTCGCCCAACTCGCCCGCACCATTCACGCAGTGCAAGGAGGGAGTCACGACGTCCTCACCAGAAAGACGCATAAACCCTTAACAAAAGGCCAAGTAGGAATAAAAAGTAGAAGTCTCTTGTCAGTACAATATATAAGAGAGAAAGAAGAATATCGGCTTTGCGGACTGTGGAAGTGTGTTCCTCTTTTGCATCAAAGTACGAGGAGTCCAAGAAACAAGACTCCCTCCTTGCACTGCGCGAATGGTGCGGGCGAGTTGGGCGAATTTGCGAAAATGCGTTTCTCATAAACCGGAGATGCCGTGTTCGCCCTTAGATGTTACCTTTTCGGTGTGTTCTGCTTTTGCATTAGAGCCAGCACCCGCTAGGTGGCGTTATGGTATGTTATTTCCTGCTTGTGTTTTGCAACAAGGATGTAAGATACAGTAACATCGTTTGCCAGGGTGCGACTGGGTTATGGCTGTCTGAATGAGTCCTAACAAGGACGAAACAGCTGTCATGGTCTACCCGGCCCGGGGTTGTCCATTTTCTTGGACTTTGATGCAAAAGAGTAACACACTTCCACAGTCCGCAAAGCCGATATTCTTCTTTCTCTCTTATATATTGTACGGACAAGAAACTTCTACTTTATATATATATATATATATATATATATATATATATATATATATATATATATATATATATATATTAGAAAATGGAAAATTTTCTTGGCCTATAGGTAACATATTAAATGTAAATGCAAATATTAACTTCTTCGCTAGTGCAGCAAGGAGGCCGTAAAATGAAAAATAAAAATAATGAGGACTATTTTTGATTCTGGTCTGGGTGCCCTCCTGTATCGCAATTTCTGGGCCCTTGCACTTCATCAGGCAGGCTTACACCCAGGGTGGCTGAAGAACAGACCACATTTTGACCAGAATCAAAGAGAGACCTTATATCCAAACGTTCGGAATGGATGGGTAAGATGTAGTGGCTCGCGCCAACTAGTTCACCTAGTGTTGCTCCAAAAATGTTTGGCTGCTAACACAAAACATACTCGTAAGTAGGTATATGTCGAATTTCCTTGACAGTACAAATGCACCATTGTACGACAACAGTAGAAAATGGAAAATTTTCTTGGCCTATAGGTAACATATTAAATGTAAATGCAAAGCTTAACTTCTTCGCTAGTGCAGCAAGAAGGCCGTAAAATGAAAAATAAAAATAATGAGGACTATTTGTGATTCTGGCCTGGGTCCACCCTGGGTGTAAGCCTGCCTGATGAAGGGTAAGGACCCAGAAATTGCGATACAGGAGGGCACCCAGACCAGAATCACAAATAGTCCTCATTATTTTTATTTTTCATTGTACGGCCTTCTTGCTGCACTAGCGAAGAAGTTAATCTCTGCATTTACATTTAATATGTTACCTATAGGCCAAGAAAATTTTCCATTTTCTACTGTTGTCGTACAATGGTGCATTTGTACTGTCGAAGAAATTCGACATATACTTACGAGTATGTTTTGTGTTAGCAGCCAAACATTTTTGGAGCAACACTGGGTGAACTAGTTGGCGCGAGCCACTACATCTTACCCATCCATTCCGAACGTTTGGATATAAGGTCTCTCTTTGATTCTGGTCAAAATGTGGTCTGTTCTTCAGCCACCCTGGGCGTAAGCCTGCCTGATGAAGGGTAAGGGCCCAGAAATTGCGATACAGGAGGGCACCCAGACCAGAATCAAAAATAGTCCTCATTATTTTTATTGTTCATTTTACGGCCTTCTTGCTGCACTAGCGAAGAAGTTAATCTTTGCATTTACATTTAATATATATATATATATATATATATATATATATATATATATATATATATATATATATATACATATATATACATATATATATATATATATATATGGCATGGAATGTTTGGAGACACTTGCCAGTGATTTTCCTTCAAGGTATGTCTGTGTTTTCTGTGCGTATTTTTAAGTGGTATTTATGTAAATTTATGTAATGACAAGAGAAAAAAAATTGACATGAGCTATTTTTTAGCAACATATAAATATTTCTGAAGAAGGTCTAAAGAAAAGGACCGAAACGTCAAAATTTAACTAATAAACAGTATGTAAAGACCATCGTACAATTTTTAATTTTTATCCAGGACTAACAAATCCCAAGAATAAATAAAAAAATAAATAATATATATATATATATATATATATATATATATATATATATATATATGTATATATATATATATATATATATATATATATATATATATATATATATATATATATATATATATATATATATATATCAAACATAACTGATGTTTTGATATTTTAAGAAAAATATCGTATTGCCAGAGCCATTACACTGTTACTTATCTTGGCACATCAAACGCAGCAGCCTTATCATCACTCAGCATCACTCAAGCAGCACCTAGAACTTCGTTTGGCCCTACTACTTAACGACCCGATAATCATTTTTCATAAATCAGAAGTGGAAATGCAGCAAGGATTAAGTCTTGAATTTAGGGGAGGACATACTATTACAGAAAGAACAAACACCAAAAAGAACAAGGTGCAGAATAACATTAGCAGAACTATACTTTATCAGATGTAACTTTTTCATAATTTACATTTATCAGAAAATACAATACCTCGAATTACCAATAACAATTAACTTCAACATAACTGAACAATAGCAGAAACAGCACAGACAGATTGAATTTTACGCAGAAAGAACATCAACATAACCAAACTTTTGCAGAACCCAACAAAACCAGAATGATAATTTGAATTTGACAGAACGAACTTTAACAGAACCGAACAAATTCCGAAACTTGTTACGTCAGTAGCCACGAGCTTCGACTTCATGCAGTCACGTTTACTGTGGTATTTTCCGTACCTATCTAGCCGAGACGGTTTAATATTTACTATTTATTATAGGTAGGTACTGCGGCAAACAGTTAATTTTATAGAATTGTCAATTATAGTAAAATAACGAAAAATAATTAAATACAATTTAAAATAAATACACGATAGGTTTATTCGTTTGTCTTGCACGAACCTGCACTAACCAGCATATATTTTTTCTAATAAAAGTATAGAGTTGCAGTTTCGTGCAATACAAATGAAGAGACCTAATAACATTAAATTTTTTAACGATTATTTTTTAAGACATGTCATTTACTTTAAATACATAATAGGTTTTTGATTTCCTTTGTTAGGATCATGAAAATATATTTTCATCGGTCGCTCGCAGTAAAAGCGGTGGACTATTGCTTTTGATAATATCTGTGCTTTGTTTATCTGCGCTAAATTATTTTGTAGCTGTCATTATTCAATTCAATTTTTTTACAATTCAAAATACCTATGCTTTATTGTTCAAAGTTTGACGCATTGATAGTGATCTGTGTACAAAAATTACAAATAACAAGAAAATAACAGATACAAAACGCAGTCGTCAGTATTACAAAATAAAATCAACCAAACTGCTAATTATTTTAATAACTATATGCATTTCAGAGCATTTTTTTAAAGTTTAAATAAAGGCTATTTTTCACACAAATTATTTTATCCCTATATGTATGTGTTTGTAGCAGACCATTTTATGCGTGTTTACCAAAAATCATAAAGTTATTTTAATTAACATAGATTTTAAAAAATAATTTTTTAAAAAGGTTAAGGTGTTTGTTTGTACCCCGTCATTTTTATGCGTGTGTGCTAAGAATCGCATATTTTAAAGCAACTTTTTGCAAAAAAGTTAATTGCTGACCGCTAGGGCTATTTTTCATGCCTATCAGGCGCGGCCCGTGAGTTTTTTTAGAGGTGGGTCAAATTTTGTGGGTAACAAGTGATACCAAAAACAAAATACTCTTTGATAAATTAAGGAAAGTTTTTTAATAATGTGCCTAGTTTAGTATCCTCTACTCTATATCCTATCCTAGGACCCTGTTCACTACTTACTTCACAGGGAGCGTAACTAGTTCTACTTTACAATAGTTAAATTGATGTAGCCTTTACTTGATAATTACAACAGTTTACAATACACATCAGAGAGGGCGGACCTAACTTTAAAATTTCTTATTTATTGATTCTTTTAACAATGAAATGTAAACAAGAGTTTATGCAAATACAATGCGCATATTAGGTAATATAATTAGTTTTTCTTTGTCCAACTCAAATGTTTTGAAAGAGAATATTTCACGGAGCGGTTCAAGTGTATTTTCATAGTGGCCCGAGACAGGCAGCGTCGACGGCCAAGCGCACGCCGAAAGTGATATTATTTGTGGGCCGTCGACAAATTTTGTCTCTTTTTAACTTTGTAAAGCGCATATGTTTGTTTCTATCTTGGTTTTAATGCTTTTATATAGCATGTATAAACCTATGAGGGAAACTTAAAATACGACGTAGCCCGGAGCAAGCTTTTATATCTTTCGACGATGGCTTGACTTGATTCTTTCCTGGGGATTACCAGTGATGCTTGTTTAAGATACAAAGTTTGCCGCCAGCGCAGCGCAGCGATATGACGGATAACAAAATACAAATCAGTTTCTTGACAAAAGAGTGACACTGACTTAATATCGCAAACATGACCGAGAGTGAATAACATGAAAACAAAACAATAGATGGCACAGCTAACTAAAGTTTTGTTGAATTTAGCATCACAAATTAGTAAAATACTTATTTAATAAAAATTGATACAGGACATGCAATTAGGCTCTTTGTTAACCGTGCGCGTGTCTAGCATGCTCGGTTTGCGCGTAGTACGCATTTTGGTCTACTGCGCAGATGTCAAGAAACGAAAAATATTAAAAACGAAAAATAAAAGACTCGAAAAAAGTTGAGAAAAAGTTAAATAAGTACTTCGTTGTAGCTTTACAATTGGAGATATATTCTTAAAAGTGAATGGGCTTGGATGTAAACCCCAAAGTGCACCCCCTGAAATTCCATGCGCATGTCTGGCACGCTCTGTTTGCGCGTGGTACGCATTTTGGTCTACTACACAGATGTCAAAAAAAGTCAAAATAAAGGAGTCGAAAAGGAAAGTTGGGAAAAAAGTTCACTACATGTATTGTACAGGCTGGTACTGCCTGGCACCAGAGGTCGACCACCGGTTCTCGATTTATGCCCCGCCCGGACGGTAAAATTGTGTGACATTTTGACCTTTTAATGTATGTTGCAAGTTGCAAGACTACTCCATAGAAAAAAATTCTTCAAAATTATGGCACGCCGGGAACCCTCTTTGAGCGAGTCGAACTCGCACTTGACCGTTTAATTATTTTTGTCAAATACCGTATATGTACGTACTTAATTTTCGGCATCGACGCCTCTGGTAACAGACCCAACTGGCCTATACTCGATTTGAAATTGGTTGATAGTAATAAATCATTTTTAGCAGCCGATTCCATAGGCGCACCTACCTGACGTGCCGGTTTGAACCCTATTTACTTATCCGAATAATTTAGTAATCATTATTGTCATAACAGGTAAAAATAATTATGCCGAGAATTCCGGGAACAATTAATACACAATGTTACTTTTCAGGTAGTTACGAAAAATTAGGTACCTCTACTTATTGGTATAAAACTGTGAGTCATTTTAAGAGCGAACAAACCTAATGCGAGTATTCTAGGACACACATTTGGGTAATTTTTGAAAATGGAGAGTCTTTCAGGATTTATTCCAGTTAAGCGAGCTGCGAAATCAGCGCTAAGCATTAGTGAAAAGATTATTGTGCTTAATGTATTTAATGCACTTAGATATCAAAAAAGTGCAATAAGTATCGATTCTGCAGTGGAACTTTGTTCAAAGATGACAGGTATTGGAAAAGCAACCATCTACAGGCTGATGCGGGAAGAAAAGACAGGAACCGTGACGCCACCAAAACCATCTCCAGGAAGGCGAACAATACCGATCGATGAGGACGAAAAGGCCATCATAAGACGAAAGGTGCATTCATTCTATTTCAATAAGGAGATCCCTACTTTGGATAGAGTTTTAGGGGCAGTAAAAGAAGACTTTCCTGCAATCAAGAGAGATAAACTATGGAAAGTTCTAAGAGAAATGAATTTTAGATGGGAAAAACATAGTCGGAAGTCTCATTTGCTCGAAAAAGATGAAATAGTATGTTGGAGACGTAATTATTTGAGAAAAATAAGAAAATTTCGCAATGAAAACAAAACAATTTTCTATTTGGACGAAACATGGCTGAACGAAGGCTACACAGTTGGAAAAATATGGACAGACAAAAATGTGACTTCTCACCGGCAAGCATTTTTAGACGGTCTATCAACAGGAATAAATCCGCCCTCTGGAAAAGGAAAACGATTAATTATAACTCACATCGGTAGCTCCAATGGATTTTTAGAAGGTGGACTATTATCATTCCAATCAGTTCGTACAGGCGATTACCACGAGGATATGAATGCTGATGTTTTTGAGGAGTATTTCGAACAAATGATAGAGCTGATTCCACCTGGCTCCGTCATTGTGTTAGATAACGCTCCGTATCACTCCAGAAGATTGGAGAAGATGCCTACAACTGCTTGGCGAAAAGCAAAAATTATCGAGTGGCTTGTGGAGAAACAAATACAATTTGAGGACAATATGGTTAAGATGTATAGAGCATGTACTAAAGGAGGAGGAAAAAATGTGGCAATTGGATAGTTTACTGGAGAAAACGGTCGAACCACTTATTATCAATTTAGGGGAAGAAGACAGTCCCTCAGATATTTCATTTTCTGATGATGATTAATTTAAAGCGAAGAACTGTAATGACTTACTATAAATTTTATAGAATTTCAAATAGAAACATTTTTCCAAATTTACTTGTTTATTAGTTGCTTTATTGTTATTAGTATTATATTTATTCAAATACAAGGGTAACAAATTATGCCACACATCCGAATGTTCACTAAATTATATAATTATTGTGTTTAATATAAACTTAAACCCACCCGAAAGCACGTGCATGAGTGCAAAACATCACAGGTAGAATACTACCGCTTATTGTTCGAGCCTCGGGTTAAGCTTTGTATTCGACGCCCTTATCAGATCTATAGGAATGGAAAGTTTAATAAATGCAAAAGGGTCTAGACTTTCAATGTATATACTATTTAAAACTTGGCAATTTAGGTGGACCACTCTGTGTACGTGTTTGACGGATTTTAATGATTTATTACTATCAACCAATTTCAAATCGAGTATAGTCTATTGATGAACGATTTATTTGTATTTGTATTTGTATTAGACTGATCGACCTATTCAAACCACAAATGAATTTGTAAAGATTTTTTACCTCTTAATATTTATTGCCCTTAGTCTTTATGGCAGGTAGTCAAAGAACGGCCGCAGTTTCATTTTATAACGAGGCTACTTTATTATTATTTTTTATATTACATACAATAAAAATGAACTCGCCCTGATAGCGAGTGTTCAGGCTTTTTATCGTTTTAGAGGGGACGTTTACTAGAGCATTTCCCAAACTTTATATTAGAGAAAACTTCCTAGAACATAATAGTGCTACAACTAACCCGAACAAAGAATTTTTAATTAAGTCTGCGCCTTATTTATCTACCGTATTTATATTAAGACAAAGAAGTGAAATTCTTGGTCAAATATTTAAGAAACAAGGTTTCTTCCGTAGAAGTCAAGCAAATTTAAGTGAAAATTCATAAAAGAATTGTTTGTTAAATCATTTTTTTCGTCATCAAGAGTGCAATATCGCAAGAAATAATTCTTTTCCCATTCTCAACAACCATAAAAATCCTATGCTTTAGTATAAAGTACTTAAAAGTGGCATTGATTAATATTTATGTGGTCAGCGTTAAAAACGTAACACCCATGATTAAAAAAAACTGTTCAACTAAAATGTTAGATATTATAGGTTTTTGAAAAAATAAAACTGAGCTCTATACAGGCTACTTTACCTAAAATTACAAACACCCATTTTTTGAAAAAGGATATTAAAATTATGTACCTAAAAAGAAAGTAGTAAGTGGGTCTAAGCTTCTGTGCGTCGCAATGCCCCAAAAACGTAAGCGATTGCAGAAAATTTAATAGGATAAAATCTCAAAGATACAACTTGTGTAAACTTCCTTGTCATGTACACTAAATCGTTTTTTCTAATCCTTTCTAAAATATGAAAAAAAATGGTTACGGAAATTTAAAGTACATAATACAGGGTGGTGCAACCAATATGGGGTGGACGATTGTGAGTAAACCGTGAGAAATTTCGAAATTTTTTTTTGGATATTATCGATAGTCAAACACGCTATGTTTGAAAATTATAGCCATAATACAGGGTGGTCCGAAAAACTCGTGGCGAACCAAACTTGTATTTTTTTAAATGTGACACCCTGTATATAATTGTTCCAATTGATTCTACTGTTCGTTACGATCATTTTGATATAAGGTTTATTGGGTCTAAAACCTATAGTAAGGGAATGGGACGCGGGTAAAGTTGAAAAAATGCTCACAGTTCGGCCATTTTTTTTAAAAATTTGAAACAGGTACGGAAAAACCAAATATTCCATAAAACGTTACATATCCTTGAATACATTAATCGCTTGCAATTTGTTTAAAATTATTCACTGTTATACAGGGTGGTCAAGTTGTGCAAATACGCCTTGGACTCATTTTTTTTTAAATTGAAGACCCTATATATTTCATTTTCATGTTAAAGATAACATTGCTAGCTTTCAAAAAATACCATACATGATGCCTTTCTGACCAACAGTTTTTTAGTAAACTAGCCGTGAGACCAAGGTTTCTTCATTCTAATACGATTATACTGAATTCACGTTGTTTATTATTAAATATCTAATATTAGGAGGCCATGACACTATCATAACTGAAACAAAAGATTGACGAACTTGTCAAAGCTACTGCCGGCTGATCCATTCTTTACAAGTTAAGTGTAGGTGGCCCAATAATTATGAGGTAAGAAAACTGAGATCCGAAACTTTAACATGTTTATCAGAGATATTTCAAAAAACAGAAAATATTGTTTTTAGGAAATGTAAAGTAATTAATAAACCAGGTATAAACAAAGATGATCAGTTATCAGTATTATTAATAGTGTAAAAAAAATAATTAAGCGAAAACAGAACATCTTGTAAAATTACTTAAGTATGTACTTACTTGTAAACTCAATTTAATATAAACCACCATTTTGCTGAAGGCACATTTCGAGTCTATCCATAAATGAAAGTTTCACTTTTCTCGAAGTCTGTTCTGAAATGTTGCGAAAACTGTTTCTTATTCTCGTCTTCATATCTTTCACTTTGGTTGGAACCTCTTTATAGACTTCTTCTTTAACATGCCCCCATAGAAAAAAATCTAGTGGTGTTAAGTCGGGTGATCTGGCTGGCCACTTAACTGGTCCACCTCGCCCAATCCAACAATCTGCCTTCCAATTATCGACAAAATATCTTACATTCCTATGGTAATGCCGGGGCGCTCCATCATGTTGAAACCATAAGGATCCCCTTACCATTAAACGTAAATCTTCAAGCAATACTGGCAACCCAAAAAATTTGTTTATAACTGGTTTATTAATTACTTTACATTTCCTAAAACAATATTTTCTGTTTTTTGAAATATCTCTAGTAAACATGTAAAAGTTTCGGGTCTCGGTTTTCTTACCTCATAATTATTGGGCCACCTACACTTAACTTGTAAATAATGGATGTTGCGGCAGTAGCTTTGACAAGTTCGTCAATCTATTGTTTCATTTATGATAGTGTCATGACCTCCTAATATTAGATATTTAATAATAAACAACGTAAATTCAGTATAATCGTATTAGAATGAAGAAACCTTGGTTTCACGGCTAGTTTACTAAAAAACTGTTGGTCAGAAAGGCATCATGTATGGTATTTTTTGAAAGCTAGTAATGCTATCTTTAACATGAAAATAAAATATATAGTGTGTTCCATTTAAAAAAAATGAGTCCAAGGCGTATTTGCACAACTTGACCACCCTGTATAACAGTGAATAATTTTAAACAAATTGCAAGCGATTAATGTATTCAAGGATATGTAACGTTTTATGAAATATTTGGTTTTTCCATACCTGTTTCAAATTTTTTTAAAAAATGGCCGAACTGTGAGCATTTTTTCAACTTTAACCGCGTCCCATTCCCTTACTATAAGTTTTAGACCCAATAAACCCTATATCAAAATGATCGTCACGGACAGGAGAATCAACTGGAACAATTATATACAGGGTGTCTCATGTAAAAAATACAAATTTGGTTCGCCACGAGTTTTTCGGACCACCCTGTATTATGGCTATAATTTTAAAACATAGCGTGTTAGACTATCGATAATATCAAAGAAAAAATTTCGAAATTCCTCACCGTTTACTCACAATCATCCACCCCATCTTGGTTGCACCACCCTGTATATATACAGTATATCCACCAATGGGGTAGACAAGGGGACAAATGAACCAAAAAGTGGAAGATACGAAAAAAGGTCATTCTTAATTAAAGTTTTTGCTTGCTTTAAAAAAAGAATCCGCGATGCAAAAAATTTGTTTTTTTTTTAGTACAGGGTATACAAATAATACAAAAACGTAAAATTTGGTCAAGAATAAAGTCGCCTTTTTTAAAATCTTAAGGCAAAACGTTAAATACAAAAGTTGTATAGGAGGTACAGGGTTATTGCAGAGAAAAATAAGATAGAGAGAATAATATCTCGTCTTCCCGCCAGCTCGACCACGCTATGGCCTTCAAACGGCAACACCCCGAGATTAGCCAATACGATTCTCACAATACACCCCCACATTAGCCAGTGCGGCAGCAACACGGCAAGCAGAGAGAGTTTTCTGCGGCGCGTCTCAATACTCACTCGCACTGTGCTTTATAATAACCCAAAATCTGCAGTGCACGCCCATGTCAACTTATTTCGACGTCGGTTTGGAGGTCATAGAAAGCAAATCGTATTTATGAATGAACTCCGTACGAGATATTATTCTCTCTATCTTATTCTTCTCTGGTTATTGTTTAGAAATATTTGGACCAACACATAACTTTGTCTATTTGAAGAGATAGAAAAATATTAAAGTTAATGAAATTGTGGACTAGTACAAGAGCAATCAGGAAATGTCGCTAAAAAAACAATTGAACATCAAATAAGCGAGTTTTGAACTAACCTTACTTACGCGATATTATTTTGTTTTTTTTTTAATTCTATACGCTAAGAGCTCCATTTTTTTTAAATTACCTACGCCGATGTTCGACTGTTTTGCTATAATTTTAAAAAATAAAACGAAACCTAAATAATTTGCCATACCTACTCCTCGTATGTGAGTTAATGCAAGTCGTAGAGGGTTTCTATGGAAACATTGACAATCTTTAGTTAAGTGACGGGTGCTTTAACCAGGGGCTTCTTCAAATAAAAAAGTTATCTATTGGTGCAAATATTGTGTTCTAAGATCATGTAAGTAATATATTCCCTGTATATTACGTGTATAACAAGGACCAGTTTGTACAGGTACCTGGATAGAGGACCACAAGAGAATAGTTTTGTCCAGTGAATTTCACCGCTCGGTAAGTCATGCTCGGCATTACTTATAGTAAAGACTATAAAACGAATACAATAATCAATAACCCTGTACTGTAAACTTGTCGCTTATTAAAATTTAATTACAGTAAAATGGATAGTATTTTCGACACTTCTTTCTCCATTTTTATTTACCGCTACGGGGTTTGCCGCTGAGCACAGTGGGTCCACATTAGGAACTTCGGAAAACTTTTTACACAGGAAACTAATTAAGGGTAAACAATTTAATAAAACTCTTTGATAAATTGGGGCGAAAGGGTAAAACTTCAAAACCAGTAAAATGTGTTGAGTCCGGATTTTTATGGAATTCGTTCGTATATACGGCCATCACTTTGTGATTAAATTTAAGTGACACATCACGTAGTAAGATAAATGAATTTATAATTCAGCCCTAACTTCAGACTATTTGTTTCGATGATTATTGCGTGTATAGTAAACTTTTTCTTAGATCTCGCATTATGGTGGCCAAGTTATTTGCCATTTATGGCACCCTGTTGAAGTCTGGTCTATTTTACGTTTAGAGGTTGGCTAACATGCAAGACCGGACTTGTACTCACCGTTCAACTTAAATAATAAACAACAAGAAAATCTAGTCTGTGAAATCTATGAAGTCCAAAAGTAAAATGTTTAAAACACACACTATATAAAAAAATACCCAAACAAACACAAAACACCAAAATCAAAAGAAAATAAAACGACGCGACCTTTCGTGTCAGCTTGCTACGCCCCCTACCAACCCACTACTGATCTAGGGGCTTTTCGAAGGAACCAATATCTAGCGTTAATGTCATCTGTGATTGCTAAATGTCGAAACGCTGAATTTTATCATAAATTGAACTTTACCTCCTTGTTTGAGTTCAATAACCTTCGCAGTCTACAGTTTTGGATTCTGGATCGTTTAATTAAGTAGTTCCTAATAATTTTGGTTTAAGGTTATATGGAAGTTAGCAATTCCTGTCCGTATCAAGTCCCTTTGAGCTGGCGCCACCTTTGGTTCACATTAGCAACTAAAATTATAACATTCGTTTGAACTTATTGTTTTCTGTGGTTCCGAAACTACACAGCTCCTAGTGATTTTGGCGGGTAGTAAAAGATCGCATGATTGTTCTACGAGCAGGGACAAAAAATTTATATTCAGGTACTTGGATGACGTAAAGGCACGACCCGCCATTTTCCTGTGGTGGCCTGAGACAGCCGAAGTGGGTATTCTATTAAGCTCTTAGGGCCACATGTTGGATTTTGTGTGCCACTCCAAATATTTCTTCCGGTTTCTGTGTATCTTACATAGTTGGTTTTCTTGTGGGCCGGTTTAGGCCATTTTTGCTCGCGGAAGAAATGGTTTATTTATTTAAAACTCGTAATGGTTACCAGGCTCACCTGAGAGACTCACCCGAAAACCTTTAGGTATGTTGTATTGCTCAATGGCTGTAAAATTCGACACGATAACACCGAATTCTGATCTGTAATTTCTCGGCTAGTTTTCTATTATCTTCTTTTCTATTTTTTTTACTAGTATCGCCCACGTGTATGTTATTACACGAACTGTAAGGGGAGGTCCCTTTTTTTTTTAATTTGTTCATTACTGAAGCCTGTGTTTTAATATTAGTGGATCTATAGTTTTTTTCACCATGTCCGTAGGACTGAGGAAGGGAATGTTGTGTTAATGAAATACATTCGTCTCTGTACATTAAGAGTTATACGGCGGTTTATGTTTTATTTTACCTTTATTTTCATTTGTGGCCGTATTTTGCTAATATTAAAACATATCTTGTGTTTCGTTTCGTTCAGCTTGTATCTTGAGTACTTACTGTGGTTTTTCTAACCCTGAATTTTTTTACTAGTATCGCCCACTTGTATGTTGTTACACGAACTGTAAGAGGAAGCCATTTTTTTATAATTTGTTCATTAGTCCCAAGCCTGTGTTTTAATATTAGTGGATCTATAGTTTCTCTTTACCTTGTCCACCAAAAACATAGTGCATTGTTCATGACAGTTTAAATATGTCAAACTTACGAGCTTGTCTAGTGTTCATAATGACAAGCGGAGTTATATAACTCATATTTCCCTTCTTAGTTGGCTTTTAATTAATAATCTACATCGTTCTCATGGGACAGTGTTTATCCTTAATTATTTTTTTATTAATTACCGTTTAAGCGAAATGTACCTACCACTTTATTTTTGATTATAGGTACGCTTTATTGGTGAGTTACTCAGAATTTGCATACCAAACACCCTAAGTACTATTCGGGGGTACTCAAGACTCACTTTTGTATAGTAATTAGTGTTCTATATGAATTAAGTTACGTTTCCTATATTTTGAGAAACATTTTTATTAATTGTAAATACAGAATTTCTTTGGTTCTGTATAGCATTAAACTGTTATGGTTATGACAATATTGGAGTATAATGCAGTACCATTTCTTATGTATAACAAAGTTATTACCTAATTTCCTTGGTTATGTTTATTACATGTGTATAATTTGATTATGTTAATATTTCTATACATGTGTTATATGTTTATAATTGGTTTATATAAATATTTTTGTGCAGTAGTGCAGAATATTGTCTCTTATTTAAATTTTATCTTCACCATTTCCAAGCTGAGTTGGCTTTGGTAATGCCAGTAGTTTTTTTTATTTCATATCTTTGGATTAATTTAAAGTATTGATTTATGTTTGATTAATAGTCGTAAGGATATAAAGAAATAATTACTTAAGGCCTTCAGCCAGTTATAATTTTGCTTTTCATTGCAGTTTTATATTGTGAAAGTTAAATTTGCTTAGTATCTAAGTTTTATTTGCCTTGACGCATTTCTTTTCTTTTTATTAGAGTCTTTTCTTTTTCTGACCTTTCTTTTTTACAGACACCACTTTTGCTCGGACACTTCTTTTGCCGGGACACAGGAATGACCTATTTGCTTGAACTGGAAATTTAGGCCTTTACGAGGAGCCAGTAGCCCCCTAGTGAGTACTCTACGGTAGGAATCGACACGCCTAGGCCGTCATAGCCTTGGGGTAGGACACCTTCATCTGAGGACAACGGCACTCCTTCGAGCAATATTTGTATTTTCTTTTTTTTTAATTCTAAATTTATCTGATACTAGCATTAAGTATGTTGGGTACAATTTGCTATTTAGGGTTAAATATTTTTCTCAATTTAGTTGGCTGATCCCTGTCACCCCTTGGTCACTAGGCAATTTTTATCATTAATTTTGTGTATTCTCTACTGAGGTGCAGTTTATTTACAGCAGTTACCTATGGGCCAGGGTCAGCTAGTTAGTTATATATGTATCCTTAATTTTTTTATTTTGTTTTCTTTTGCAATCTTGTGGTGGGTATGTTGCACTTAACGTTCTTGGTTTTGTGACCTATATTTACATACCTTACTTTTCGTCTTTTATGTCAATCTGCGAGTCGCGTGATCGAGTAATTTTGCACCTTATCTTGTTTGTCATTTACCTTTTTAATACTTGTAAATTAATAGGTCATGTAATAATTTTCTCTTAATGTTATTTGTAAAAAACTTACTGGAAGCTTTTTACTTTGGCCGTCAATTATACAGCTTATTTTGATTTAACTATTTATAAAGCCTAAAAATTAATTGTAAATTTGTTTTTAACATATTGGTGTTTTAATTGACTCACCAAGCAACTCAGTTTGAAGTTAGTTTTTATGTTTGCTTTAGTTACTGAGTGGAGTTAAAAGCGAGATCCCAATGTTATCTAGGAGGGTTTCCGTTTTTAACCTTGCTAATCAAACAGTGGCGCCCTGTATACCTCCCTAGTCTCCGGATTTGAGTTAGGGCATTCTTTTGCACGCCTGCGCAAGCTACTCGCATTCGGCTGGACTCGTTGCCTTTTACTCGTGACTTCTTGTTTCAGAACGAAATAGTTATTTTTCATGCCTTTAAATTTTTTTAAAGTATACATAGGAGTAAATAATTTTGTTTTTATTTTATCCAGTAATTTTAGGCTAAAAAAGGTGAAGCTTCTAAATAAATACAAGTGCAGCGATGTATTTGTACATACTTTTATTTTGACATTAGAAATAACGTGCAGAAAGTCCATATCAAAATGTTGTACGCTAAGAGAATTATTCAAAAGTCAAAAGTCGGAAAAATCAGTTATTTGCGAATATCTCGATTTCCATTGGCACTATGCTAATTTTAGTTATTAAAATTGTTTACCAGAAAATTATCTACAAAAAAGGTTATATACAAATTTTACCCACGACCAATGATTTTCGAGAAAACGAGGCCTAAATTTTTGGAGTAAGGCTTATACTCCATTGAATAGTTTATAGTATAGACTATATACACAAAATATGATTCTTCTATAGAAAGACTATGGAAAGTTCATGCTACTTATACACACACTAACAAACAGGAAAAGTAAATGCAATGAAGTTATTTGAAAAACGATCAAATTTGCATCAATTTGCAGAAGTACTTAAGCAAGAGAATGACTCACGAGATACTGTTATCAATAATGGAATACATTTTATTTTAGCAATGTATGGAGCTCTAAAAACAGAAGATTCCCTCGACAATTATCTGTACTTGAGTTTTGCTAAGTCTACAAGACTTAACAACCCGGTAAAATTGTCATCACTTCCACCCACAACATCAGCCGCACAACAACATATTTATCGTATATATTCTCAGGTACAAACTTGGCTGGGAAGGGACTTAGATCCTCAACAGTGGGGATGGACGTTCCAAAAACAATTTCTTGGAGCCAGTTACTACATTACCCCCACCTGCCCCAGACGAACTCCTTAATTCTATTTTTTGTAACTGTACAGAAGGTTGTGGTTCAAAGTGTGGATGCAGGAAAATA
Organism: Philopedon plagiatum; assembly: GCA_963971165.1. Classification (NCBI taxonomy): domain Eukaryota; kingdom Metazoa; phylum Arthropoda; class Insecta; order Coleoptera; family Curculionidae; genus Philopedon; species Philopedon plagiatum. The sequence continues at coordinate 94,386,220 of OZ020191.1, forward strand.
GGATTACCATGCTCCATAGTTTGTGGCTATTGACGTGGCCAATCATGCTTAAATGTCGCTTCTCGCGACACTACTGAATCTGAAGATGAAGATAATAATGAAGAAAATGAAGAAGAAGAAGTGAATGAAGAATGTAATGTCAAAATAAAGGTATGTACGAAAAATCACCATACTTGTATTTATTTAGGAGGTAAATCCTCTAAGCATTGGACTAATTGCGAATAAAGACCGTGACAAACGATCTAACACCAGATTGGTCAAAACGAAGAGCTACATATGTCAATCCAATCTTAGGATTGTAAACGCCAACAACAAAAACATATTAATTGGCGACTCAAATTAAGAACGTGGCGTCCTAGGCCTTTGCGAGGAGCCAGTAGCAGATTTGCTAATTACTATAACGGGGAATATTTTCATTTCGTATTTCTCTTCATTATCGTGATATTTCGATACGTTATATCGTGAATAAATAGGTGCCAAATACGCATGCGTCAATATTTATTATCAGTTTGCTCTGAACCGATTCCCTCCCAAGACCAGGGACCGATTTGGACAGTTTAGAGCTAGTTCGAGATTTATTCATCAAAAAACGAAAACAAGTATTTACTTGTTCGGTATTAATTCCAGAGCAGTTTCAACAAACCCGAACAGGAATAGACTAATGCATATAATCAATACAGTTCTGAACCGCAAATAAGAGGAATCCGAATAAAACTCTTATAAATGGTAAAAAACCTTCCTTCATCGGTAACAGCTCACGTGGGCTTTAAGTCTAAGGACTGACGTGCGTTGGTGTCTGAAGAGAACAAACAAGCAGTTTATTGGTACGAAATTTTAAGAAGTCTATGAAGGAGGGAAAAAACCTCTGTGGGAGATTTGTTCCAATATCTGGAGATTCCAGATATGAATGAGCTGGTTTATGGGAGAAATGGGACTTTCTGAGTTTCTATAGCCAAACATGATATTATGGAAATAGGTAAAAGAGAAATGGAGACTAGTTTATTTTAATATATTCGTAAAGACATCTGTAGAAGGTACATAGATCGCAACCAGAGTAGCATTGAGCGGAGTTCTTATGTAACAACTGAATTATTGATAAGTAGAATGGATAGAATTAAAGATGCATAGGCTGCTTCCCAGATGTGGGAACATATTCTAGTGGACCTTTTAGTAAGTAAACATAGAGAACATACTGGTTGGGAGGCAAAAATATTTTCAGCCTCGAAAAAAAAAGAAAGTTTGCCTAAAATGTTAAATATTTGTAATGCCTAAGAAAACTTTAAAATAATATAAAATAGTTGCAATTAAAATAACGAAACATATCTATCCGTTATCTTGGATAAAGTAAAACCAGAGTGTCCTTGCACCTTGTAGCTTTAATGATTTCGATTATTAACGAACAATGTCATATTATATCCACTAACTGCAATTTATAAAAAAGTGTTTTCATTTATGACCTTAGATATCTCTAGAATCAAATTTGGTACCTAGAGGCCATGAAGCCATCGTTGTCTACCTTGTCGTAGTGATACTCCCCAATGGTGATTGTAATAGTGGCTCTGTGCCACTAGTAATGTAAATGACTATTAATTACGATCTTCTACATAATGAGTTATATTACCGTTATTATTAGTATTGTAATATGCTCATTAAATCACAAGTGGTGTAATGGATTTATTATATAAGTCATTTAATTTTCAAAAATTATAAACAAAGAGAAATAATCTAAATGCTTAAATGATTTTTTATCAGGTGTCATAATTATTTAATGGTCATATCGAAATACTAAAGTAGTAAAATCTCGATAGCAGCTGTTGCGATCGTAGATAAGAATGTTGTAAATTGCTCCTGGGCTAGAACATGTTCCAGCACTCCTGAGGTTACCACGACTCGGTCTACGATCCCGTCGCATTGTGGCTATATTCGCCTCTCTTGGTTGTAATGAATGATGAATGAAAATTATATTTTTTGACCTTAATCACCCCGAAAATGACCACATTTTTGGAAAAATTGCCAATCGCGCCCTGACCTCAATATCCCTGAAACTGATATATTCGTTATCATTCTTGGAGAAATTTTCAGTCATTCCCTTTATCCCCCTCCCAGATAACTTTTGTATCATCTGTTGGCCAAAATTGGATTTTCTGACCTCAATAACATCGAAAATGACACATTTGTTAATGTTTTTGATTAATTTTGTGAGTAGCTTTTTTAACCCACCCCCCCCCCCCCCCCCAACACACACACACGTTAATTTCCTTAACATCTATTAGACAAAATTAGATTTTCTTACCTTAATAACCCCGAAAATGCCATATTGGTTCACATTTTTGGAAGAAATTGTCAATCGCTCTCCCTTTATCCCCCCCCCCTTTTTTTTCTCTACTATCTGTAAGACAAAATGAGAGTTTTGGACTTTAATAACCCCAAAAATGATACATGTAACATTTTTGGAGAAATTCCCAGCCGCGCCACCTCCCCCCCCCCCCCCCCGTTATATTTTTAACCGTTAGACAAACTTAGATTTTCTGAGCTCAATAACTCCAAAAATTACATATTAGTTAACATCTTGGACAAATTTCCAGCCGCTTCTTTTTATACCCCCTCCCACGTTCATTTTCATAAAATTAACACAAAGTTAGATTTTATAAAATGTTGTAAAACATGTGTTTATTTTACGTAGTTTCAAGGTAAAAGAACTGTGCAACAATTAATTAGTACAAACTTTGAACCGCCATTTCAACGTCCTAGGGGTTGATTTATTAAAAAGTGTGAAACACGTCTTTAAACATTTATTTTTTTGATAACTTCTATGAAGTTTCGAGTTAATAGGATCATTTAATATTTTCACCAGGCAAAGTTTGAACCCCTGTTTCACCCCCTTCAACTTTGAAAAATCCTTCCTTAGTGCACGCCTGCGTTATAAAAGAAACTTTTGTGCACAATTTCAAGTTTCTAGACCCAGCGTTGTGGGCTGTGTGTTGATACCTGAGTCAATCAGTCATCCAGTTTATTGTTTTATATATAGAAATCCATTCCGCAAATTACACTGACAAAGAAGCGTTCCATATTATCCTTAGCTCTGCATAAGTTTTATGATTTTCGAACAATACACCATACAGATTTACAACGCTGATAATGATTTACTCTTCCCAATAAAACGCCAGAGGTTGCTTAATGGTCGGAAGCTTGAATACTATATCAATATACCATTTAAAAATTATCTAGCGACATATCTGTTTTCTCGCACCGTTGCATTTTAGAAATAGGTGTTTTTATCTTTTCTATAAAAATTCTGCATGAACAGATTTAAATAATTTGTAAGCGGCGCAAAATACCAAAAGATGCAATAGACCAGAAGTTTTAGATTTGAATACGATTAATTTTTAATTAAATAATTGGTTATTAAAACATTTTTTAATTAAATAATATTTTATTGTCAGTAGCGTCGTAAAAAAGTTTATGCGGTAAGAGAGGTTATTAACACCGAAAAAAAATTCAGCCTGAGTATTTTTTAACGATAAAAAATTTATTTCTTACGTCCTCCAAAGGTTGTCGTTTTATGTGCCAAATTTAAATAAATTTTGGATCAGAATACTTTGTTTCAGTTTTTATGTCAGCAACAGAAACCCTAGGATTTGTGTTAAACAATTTTTGTACCAACTCTAATATTACTGTTTTCTTTAAGCATTACTTATAGAACTATGATAATTTTATTACTACATTATTCTTTACTTGGGACAATATGACCACCGCATTTTAGTTTCATTTAAAATTACTTGTAGTGTGACACACCTTTATTAACAAAGTAAATATCTATAGGTTTAAATTAAATAAATTTCAATCATCCACTTAGAAGAGGAAAATAAGCAACTGATTTTGTTACTAATAAAATAAACGAATAAATTATAAAAAGTATATAAATAGGGTATTTAAAGATTCCACATCAATGATTTTTTATCTTATTATGATATACATGGGATGTCTTTTAAATGACCATTCTTCACATAGGTTGGGTTGTGTCTGAAAAGAAATACTATGATAAAATGCAAAATTTAATTATTAAGAGATACACTTAGCGTCATCTAGCTGAATGATAACACCCCTTTACGTAAGACATGCTACACGACGAACGATCATTTTACTGAACTGCTTAGAAAATAAGACACACGTATCTTCTGTTTTCGCTTTACTGTTGAAATTTGTGACAGTCCGTGATAAACATTGTACTGTCATTTATTAATAAAATAAATCTAGCCTTTGTTGCAAGTGAATGGGACATATTTCCATTGTTTCCTTTTTATATTCTGATGATGATATTTTTCAATATATTAAGTACATAAACTGGTCCAAATAAGTTAGGGATATTGTGGATTCTCTCAAGCAAACAAAAGCAACTATTTATTGGTAGGTAGGTGTTTGAAATACATGCATGGCAGTCGGTAAGGGGAATGGTAATTGAAGGGCGCATTTGCGAAAAAGTATGCTTTCGATATGTAGTATTGCGTTGCTACTGCCCTCTGGAGAGTTTCAGCAACCCCCAGGGAGCTCACTAATCCACACCAAAAATGTGTATAGGCTTACATATTATATGAGCATCACTTCAATTTTGTTTATTTGGTTTATATATATATATATATATATATATATATATATATATATATATATATATATATATATATATATATATATATATATATATATATATCGGTAAATGCAAACGCTTTATCTTTCGCTAGTGCAAAACACAAGACCGTAAAATGACAAAATAAAGTAGAAGGACTGTTCTTGTTTGATTCCTGCTGTCGCGATTTCTGGGCCCTTACCCTTCATCAGGCAGGCTCACACCCAGAGTGGCTGACGAACAGACCACACTTTGACCAGAATCAACAAGAGACCTTATATCCCAACGTTCGCAATGGATAGGTAAGATGTAGTGACTCGCGCCAAAATACTTTTACGTATGTTGCTCCAAACCTTTTGGCTGCTAACATAATAAGTAAAACTAAAGTCGAATTTCTTCGACAGTACAAGTGCACCACTGTACGATAATATAGGGAGGTTTTCCTACTGTGCATACGCAAAATTGCCAATGACAGTTTTGGTGCGATTTCTCCTTATTTAACTGGACTGAGGAAAGCAACAAAACTTGGTGTTGCAATTCCGACAAGAGTGTAGCATATGGTTCAAATAATATGTGACCCAGTCAGAAATTATAATAATTATTTAATTATGACATGGTGCGATTTTCGGAATAAATCAAATCCTAGTCTCGAATGACATTTAAATCCATGGTGTCTATAAATAACACCAACTTAATACATCTTAAAATAAAATGGGTAGAAAATTTGTACAGATGCAACCCTTAGTGAGGTCCGCAGGGCGGTCTAAAAACTTCATGTAGAGGACTGAAAGCAAGTTATATGTACACAAAACACAAAGTCTTGCAAAAAATGAAATAAACTTTCTGAAAATAATAAATGTTAAAAAACTGAAACATTAGGTAGATAGTTACACGTAAATAAAACATTATATTAGATAATAAACGTAGTGCGAATGCATAATAAAGAGAAATTACCACAGCATCCTACGCTTTATTTGTAAACTACCTCAATTTGTTTTGTTTAACAATGTTAAATTTACTGAAAATTCTCTCTCGAAATACAAATATTATTTCACATGGCTTGAGTTCACACGTGACTTTAGAATTAACTATTCCCCTGCATGCAAATTTGTTTTACACCCATTGTTATCCTGCCAACCCAAGCTGGACGGTTTGCCCCAACTTTACTTGAAGCGAAATAGATGATAGAAAACTGCTCAAATATGTTGTAATATTAGAAATTTTTTTATATAATGTAATATTATATTATAATATTTTTCTATCTTTAATTTTTACTGTCGCAATATATTGCTTTATTGTACCGGTCCCCAACTACACTGATTTCCCTAGGGGCAATCAAACCTTGGCTTTGCGCCACCTTCGGTCGTCTGTGCATACTCAGGAATGTGAAACGGTGCCGTCGTCCTATTTATCAGACATCCAGTCTCACCCGGCCGGCGTGAATAGGACGGTTTGAACGTCGATTTATTTTGCGCTCTTTCCTTCACAGATACTCTATTCATACGATGATCACAAAATATCCATGGTCGAAGTGGGATTTGAACCCACGATTTCTCGATTGCAAAGCTAGCGCCGTACCTACTCGAGTATGACTATGACATGTAATATTATATAACATTGTATTATATAAATGTACGTAAACATTTGAAGCCCAAGAAAGGATTGTTATTGTACCGGCCACGAGTGCGATATATTAAGACGTATTTTAACAATTTTTTTTTAGTTTTCTGTGAAATAGTTTTACTTGACCATGCGGTTTCCTTATCTAGTCGTATCAATCTCAATGAACGGAAGAACCTGAACCTTATCCCATGTCCATAAAATATCAAATAATGGCAACGCGAGCGAAAAGAGAGACATGCCTCGATCTCTTAAGCCGGCATCCCACGACGCGTGGTTTGGCGAGCCTGGTTCGTGGCTTGGGCTTGTCAAGATTTGCCCAAGCTCGTCTCGTTAATCAAGGCTCGGCAAGTGGATGCGATCCCACGACGTGTGTGAGGTCGTAGTGTGGGCTCGTGTTGGCTTGGCAAATCCTGTTTTTAGTCTTGCCAGTGAGGTAGCACACTTCAGTTCAGTTATTTCAAATTAATATGGACATGAACAATGGGTGAAGACGGGTAGCAGCTCGTGCTGAATCCGTTGTTTTATTTGGCATATAAATACCATACAAAAACCGGAACATAAATTCACATGCAATTCAATTAGGTTTAAATACATCCTGGGATCCAGACCCAGTTCTCCCTGATGCTTTAACTTTTTGTAGAAGCTTTCGAAAAGAAGCCATTAGGCCTTTCTTTTTTTCTTCAACTCTGTGAACGAAAACGTCACAGACATTTGGAGTTCAATGCGTTTCCATGCATCATGTACCAGGTTCCTGTTTTTGTGGTTTGGGTCCCTAGGATTCCATATTACAGGCTCCCCTTCATAAATTGACCAAAACTTCAACACCACGTCGTTGGACCACTCCATTTAAAAAAAAAAGGTATTTAAGTAATAATTTTAACTCTCTACACTGCAAAATGCCAGACGCTACTGAAACTCCGCACTACGACCCGCTGGTCATTGGATCGGGTTGAAAGTATACGAGCCGAGCCAAAAGAGACCCGCCTTCCTTTGACTCGCGTCAAATTTACCGACAAGAAGCGGAAAACTCCAAGCCACGCCAGAAATGACGAGCGCTCCCATGCCCACTCGCCGATCCACGCACCGTGGGATGCCGTCTTTATATGTACTGGAAGTTGAAATGCTTTATTTAAAAAATAAAGCGTTAATGATTTTTTTCTTGACTCAACTAAAATTGAATGCGACAGAAATTTTTATTTGTATACATCTTGTACTTTTTACATAAAATATATTAAATTATGTTATATTATTATATTATGGTATTATATTACGTTATTTTATATAAAAAGAATGTACGTAAACTGTTAAAGCAAAATAAATTATTGCCATTGTACAGGCGGCGACGGCGTATATCAAGACATATTCGCATTTTTGCAGTATTTTTTTTAGTTTTCTGTCAAATAATTTTAGACTACTATGCGGTTTTCTTATCTGGTCCTATCAATCTCGATGAGAGGCAAAACCCAAATTTTATCGCATGTCCATAAAATAACAGATAAGGACAACGTCAGCAAAAAGAGAGACATAATAATATCTCGCTTTTGCTTATATGTACTAGGATTTGAAATGCTCTGTTTGAAAAAGTAGACCGTAGTAGTAGAAAAGTAGATGCGTCAGACATTGTTATATGTAATTAGTAATATACATGTATAATAAAACAACAGTTCTTTGATGAAATATGCAATATCTTCATTTCTCACGAGTTATAAAATTTGTACCAAATTGTGTGTATGTTTAATATTTAATTTTTCTTTTGTTTTTCATACCTTACTTATTGGTCTATTAGTTTATTTAAAAAGATGCCCCTATTGGTAATGAATATTCTAATTGGAAAGAACGTGTTTACACGCTTAAATATTGAACTACCTGTTTTCTATTTGAAGTTATTTCCGTGTAAATTTTTTACCTGTCTATTTATTATTTTACTTCAATAATTAATTTTTTCTATTTCACTTTTTTGAAATTTTGTGACCTAAATATTTGTTTAAAGTCGGTACAATATTGAAACACCCTGTACATACAAAGTAGAGTATCAATTATTATTAGAAATTATCCTAACGAGTCCTCTTTATAAAAAGGGGACTATTCGACTGGGGACAGAAGAAAAAAGAAAATGCAAAGGAAAGAAGAAGGTGAAGGAAGAAGAGAAGAGTCAGCAAAGAAGACGAAGATAATTTTCTTTTTATCTCTGTCGATATTAAACTTCCTAATTTGCCTATGCAGTAACTTTTAGAGCTAATAGTTTTTATATTTTTGTTTGCTTAAGTTCATAATTTTTTTAATACAGATATTTAGTATTATTTCAGCATTGTGTGAATTATAGAAATCTATTAATTTCTTGCATTACTTGTTAGGGCATTTAAACAGTTTATATTAAAATTTTAATTTTACCTACCGTCTAAAATTATACAGGGTGTTATAAACGGATATTAAGGAATTTTAAGGGCAGATTCTGCATCTAAAAGTATGAAAATAAGTTTAATAAATGTCGATCCTCAAACGCTTCTGTTTCTTTCGAGATACAGGGTGTTTAATATTTTCACACCTCAGGTATTCCGAAGAGTTAGGATAAATATGCGAAAACGCCTTACAGCATGTATTGAAGTACGGAACAAACTTAAATTAAAAAGCACTGATTCCTGAACAAAAAATATTTTAAAAAAATCATTTTCATTTTTTGTAGTTGTAAGAAATAAATTAATATGTATCGTTGCGTCAAAACGAACAAGCTAAAGAGACACTTTTCACGCAGAATTAATTGGGCTCTAAGAAAACGTAATCAATTTTGCAAAAAATCAGTGGCGTGCCAGTTTTCTCGCTAAAAATAAAGACTTATCAGCACGCACTCCACTGATGCAAGTACATTAGAAAATACATTTTTGGACGTAAAGGTATCCTTTGATTACATGCTGGCGTGTGCCAAAATTCATGTCAATGTCTTAACGCATTTTCGAGAAATTGAAAAGAAACATTTAAAAATTAAAATATTAAGCACCTTGTGTCTCGAAAAAGCAGCGTTTGAGGGGCCATGTTTATATAAACCTATTTCCATATTTTTAGATGTAGAATCTGCCCTTAAAATTTCTTAACATAGTTTTGTAACACCCTGTACATCCAATTTTAAAATTACATAATCTTCCATTTTATCAACTGGATAAAACGGGTAATTTGCAGAATTTAGTAGTAGTTAGACTACTATCTACTACTATCAACAAACAAAAAATCATTTGTTTTAAGAACATAAAAGATTTATTATTTTGGTTTTACGTCACTCTACTGTTAACGAAAATTAATATTTAAAAAACAATAATAAAAGTCACTGCGTTTAATACAAAAAACAAATCCTGAAAAAAGAAATGTTCTGTACACTCTCAGTGACTTTTAATTATTAAAAGTATGCCTGACCCTAATCTATCTCTAGTGTAGTATATATTCTGTCTAAAACCTAATCTGAATAAAATAATTTTTCTGACGTTTCGAGACCTAATATCTAGTCTCGTTGTCAAAGAATCTAGTAAATTCAAACTAATTAAATTAAAAATGAACTAAGTAATTATAAAAAAAAAACTAAAAAAGGATACAAGAGTTTTCTGATTGAATTTTTCGTATTTTGGAAAATATTGCTCTGGATAATCGTTTTTTGCTTTTCTGTTAGCGTGAGGTTTGACGTTAGTTAAAATACAAGTCTTCAGGTAATGCAGGAACATGACCATATACCGTAGGACAAAAAAATATAATAGTACCTAATTATTCAATAATAAAATTATTTTTACTAACTTCCTGTCTAAATATTGGTAGCCAAATTCTGTTTATATCTACAGAAAAATTAGAAAATCATTTATCGTCATTAAGAATAATAGTAGCGCTTTCAATTAATTTACGCCTATTAGAGAAAGTTTCTCTAGATAAAGTTTTAGAATTATTCCACTCTATCCTATGACCTGTTTCCCAAACGTGTTTACCTAATTTACTTTTAAAAAATTCGCGACGCCTTATTAAATCCTGATGTTCTTTATACCTAGATGTTTCACCTATACAAAATTTAGCACATTGACATGGTATTTTATATATATATATATATATATATATATATATATATATATATATATATATATATATATATATCATTTTTAGAAGCTTGATCTGCATTAAATTATCGTGAGTTACAAGAGATCCAATGGCATTACGTGTTTTAAAAATTGTTCTGACATTAAAGTTTTTACCTATTCTTTTGATTTGTTCTAAAATACCTGGAATATATGGAATTGTTAAGTTTATTATATCTAAGTTATTTTGATTGATATTACTATAATTATTATCAAACTTTCTAAAAGATTTATCTAAAAAGTCATTACGGTAATTATTTTCGTTTAAAACTTTTCTAATAAAAACCTTTTCATTTTCTAAAGTATCTATATCAGAACAAATCATTTTAGCTCTGTCATATAAACTTTTTACTACACCTGTTTTTACGGAAGGAGCATGATTTGAGTTAAAGTTTAAATACATATTAGTATGTGTTGGTTTTCTATATACTGACGTTTTAAGTTATTTTCTTTAAAAACTAAAATATCTAAGAAAGGCAAAGAGTTATCACTCTCCATCTCTGAAGTAAACTTAATAGTCGGTTCCCGAGAATTAATGTAGTCTAAGAAAACATCCAGATAATCGGAGTTATGTTACCATATAGCAAAAATATCGTCAGCATATCGCCACCATTGGTCTGTTTGGATGCATCCCGACAACATTACTCTCGAAATCCTCCATAAAAATATTACTCATTAATGGAGAAAGTGGTGAACCCGTTGCCATATCTAAATCTTGTTGATAAAAATCATTACCAAACTGAAAATATGTCGTTTTAATACAAAAAGTTAATAACTCTAATATTGTATTAATAGTTAATTTAGTTCTCTCGTGTAAATTATTATCATTTTCTAATCTATTACGTACAATAGTTAAAGTTTTATCTACCGGTACGTTAGTGAAAAGACTCACTACGTCAAAACTAACCATCAAACAGTTATTATTTAAATTTATTTCTCCTATTCTTTCGATAAAATGTTTAGAATTTTTAATATAAGAATCTATATTTCCTGCTAACGGATTAAAATATCTAATAAATATCTAGCCAATGAATGGCATGGCGAATTAATGCTACTAACTATTGGCCTAAGAGGTATATTAGGTATATGAATTTTCGGTAAGATAAAAAAAATGTGGAGGTTTACTATAATGCGGTGTTAAGCGCGACCTTTCTAAATCTGTAAACTCATTTTTATTTTTAAAAAGCAACCTATAAATTTTATTATCAATACTTTTCGTTGAATCTCTTGCTAACTTTGTATAATTGCCCTCATTAATTAAATTATTGATTTTATCTTCATACATGTTAATATCTAAAGCAACTGTGGCATTTCCCTTGTCAGCTTTTGAAACTTTTATAGCATTATCATTTTTTAAATTTTTTAAAGCTAAATTTTCATTTTTTGATATATTGTGCTTGATTTTAATCGGTTTATCCAAAATTAATTTTAACCTAACTCTAAACTCATCTGCACTTCCCTGTGGAAGTTTTTGTGCAGTTTCCTCAATAGCGGTAATAAGATCTACTTGAGGAATATTTTTTGGAGTTACAGAAAAATTTAAACCCTTTGATAAAACTAATTTTTCTGAAACAGATATAGGTTTATTAGACATGTTAATCACCGTCCTATTAATAAAGTCTGAATTATTATTTATCTCATTTAACTCTCTACCTAATTTTTCATTCGTTATATTTCGAAATTTATTAATATGTATATTAAAATGAAAAGAATAGCTATTATATGTTGAATTATCAATCCTATTAAAATCATTTCTATCTACAATTCGTTCTATGTTTTGTCTAATATTATTAATCTCATATCTAAGCTGTTCTAAGTATTCTAAGTATTCTATTCGTTCCCTTATTTGCTCTCATTATAATGTTATTGCATCTATTACTGAAATAAGATGACTTTAACCTAAGTCCTTTTGGTATTAAGTCATGTTGCCTGCACTTACACAAAAAAGTCATACTGTTCTCAGCATGCTGTAAGTTGATGTACTTTTTTTCTAAATTTCTAAAAAATAAAACAATATTAGGCCCATACCTCAAATGTAAATAATGTCTGTATGATTGTGGCGGATTCATATTTAAAAGATTTGTTATTTGGGTTTTACGCCACTCTGTTAATGGAAAATTAATATTAAAAAAAATAATAATGTAACTCACTGCGTTTAATTCAAAAAACAAATCCTGAAAAAAGAAATGTTCTGTACACTGTCTGTGACTTTTAATTATAAAAAGTATGCCTGACCCTAATCTATCTCTAGTGTAGTATATATTCTGTCTAAAACCTAATCTGAATAAAATAATTTTTCTGACGTTTCGAGACCTAATATCTAGTCTCGTTGTCAAAGAATCTAGTAAATTCAAACTAACTAAATTAAAAATGAACCAAGTAATTATAAAAAAAATTAAAAAAGGATATAAGATCTTTCTGGTTGAATTTTTTGTATTTTGGAAAATATTTCTCTGCATAATCGGTTTTTGCTTTTCTGTCAGCGTGAGGTTTGATGTTAGTCAAAATGACAAGTCTTCAGGTAATGCAGGAACATGACTATATACCGTAGGACAAAAAATATATTAGTACCTCAATAATAAAATTATTGTTACTAACTTTTTTTCTCGAAACGTCGGAAAAATTATTTTATTCACATTAGGTTTTAGACAGAATATATACTACACTAGAGATAGATTAGGGTCAGGCATACTTTTTATAATTAAAAGTCACTGACAGTGTCCAAAATATCTCTTTTTTCAGGATTGTTTTTGTATTAAACGCAGTGACTTTTCTTATTATGTTTTTTTAAATATTAATTTTCCTTAACAGTAGAGTGGCGCAAAACCCAAATAATAAATCTTTTAAATATGAATCCGTCACAATCATACAGACATTATTTAAGAACGTAAGTAATTGACCAATATTATTGTTACAAAAGTTAAAATTTCACATTTTTAAAAAAAGTATTATTTCTTGAGTTAAACCTTAAGTTTCCCTTTTAAGGCACATTCCCCCTGCAAACCTCACATATCGCATGTATTTACATTCATAGAGTATGTGTTATAACGGTTTATAAAGTAAGTCAGACCAAAAATCTATTTTATAAATGCTTGGTGATGAGTGAGTTATCACTAGCAAATATTTAAGTTACAAAATTTCAGAAAAGGGAAATAGAAAAAATTAATTATTGAAGTAAAATAATAACTAGACAGGTAAAATATTTACAAGGAAATAAGTTCAAATAGAAAACAGTCAATTCAATATTTAAGCGTATAAACAAATTCTTTCCAATTAAAATATTCATTCCCAATAGGAGTATCTGTTTATATAAACTAATAGACAAAAAAGTTAGGTATGAATAAACAAAAGAAAAATTAAATATTAAATATTTACAACATACACAAAATTTGGTTCAAATTTTATAACTCCTGAGAAATTAAGATATTACATATTTCATGAAAGAACTGTTGTTTTATTATACATGTATATTACTAATTACATATAACAATGTCTGTCGCATTCAATTTCGGTAGGTTCTAGAGAAAAATTATTGAAGGTCTACTGTTTCAAATAGGACATTTCAAATCCTAGTACATATAAGCAAAATCGAGATATTATTATATCTCTCTTTTCGCTGACATTCTCCTTATCTGTTATTTCACTAAAAAAAATATTGCTAAAATACGTCTTAATACACCGCAAGCGTGGCCGGTATAATAACAAATCTTTCTTGGGCTTTAAAAGTTTACGTTCATTTATATAATACAATGTTATATAATATGATATGTCATAGTCATAATCGAGTTGGTACGGCGCTACCTTTGCAATCGAGAAATCGTGGGTTCAACTCCCACTTCGACCATGGATATTTGGTGATCATCGTATGAATAGAGTATTGTGAAGGGAAGAGTGCAAAATAAATCGACGTCCAAACCGTCCTATTCGCCCGGGTGAGACTGAATGTCTGGTAGGATGAAGGCACCGTTTCACATTTCACATTCCTGAGTATGCACAGACGACCGAAGGTTGCGCAAAACCAAGGTTTGATAGGAAAATCAGTGTAGTTGGAGACCGGTACCACAGATTTTCTGTGCCGGTACAATAAAGTAATATATTGTGGCAGTAGAAATTAAAAAAATAAATATAATATGATATGATACAATATAATATAATATAATATAATATAATATAATATAATATAATATAATATAATATAATATAATATAATATAATATAATATAATATAATATAATATAGTATAATATAATATAATATAATATAATATAATATAATATAATATAATATAATATAATATAATATAATATAATATAATATAATATAATATAATATAATATAATATAACATAAATACAATTCAATATGATATTATATTATATTAGCATTTTTCTAATATTGCAGCATATTTGAGCAGTTTTCTATCATTTATTTCGCTCTAAGTAAAGTTAGGGTAAACCGTCCAGCTTGAGTTGGCAGAATAACAATGGGTGTAAAACAAATTTACATGCAGATGAGGGAATACTTAATTTTAAAATCACAGGTGATTTCAAACCATGTGAAGTAACATTTGTATTTCGAGAGAGAATTTTCAGTAAATTTAACATTCCTAGACAAAACAAATTGAGGTAGTTTAGGAATAAAGCGCAGGATGATGTGGTAATTTCTCTTTATTATGCATTCGCACTACGCTTAGTACCTAAAATAATGTTTTATTTACGTGTATCTATCTAAAGTCTCAGTTTTTAAACATTTATTATTTTAAGAAAGTTTATTTAATTTTTTTGCAAGACTTTGTGTTTTGTGTACATATAACTTGCTTTCAGTCCTCTACATAAAGTTTTTTGACCACCCTGCGGACCTCACTAAGGGTTGCATCTGTACAAATTTTCTACACATTTTATTTTAAGATGTATTAAGTTGGTGTTATTTATAGACACCATGGATTTAAATGTCATTCCAGACTCGGATTTGATTCTGAAAATCGCACAATGTCATAGTTAAATAATTATTGTAACTTTTGACAGGGTCACATATTATTTAAACCATATGTGGCACTCTTGTCGAAATTGTAGCACCAAGTTTTTGTTGCTCTCCTGAGTCCAGTTAAATAAGCAGAAATCGCGCCAAAACTGCCGTTGGCTATTTGCGTATGCATTCTTTTAGAGGACGTGTTTATAAAGAAGGAGAAAATCGATGTATCCAAAAATGGCATTACCTAATTTAAAACAACAATTACTAAAGTTTTTTTTTATAGAAACAAATTTATTTTTGGTACATAGCGGAGCGGTTTGATCGGATCAAAAAAAGTTTAGTGTGAAGCAACAGTTCTATATTAAAAATATCTTGCGCGTAAAGATTTGTTAATGTTTTACGTTGAAAATATAAAAAGCATTTTTAAAAATTATTTATACTTAATTTTTGTCAAATTCTAAGTTTGATTTTGAAACTTCTGAGATAATATATGCCTAGGCATACTAAAAAGGGTGCCATAGTTGATCGAAAATTATTTAAAAGTTTTTGCAAAAATGTCAACTTTCATAAAAAAAGTTGTCATTTCAGGGGTCTTGCTGATTAATGAAATTATTTCACTATTGATAGCTTTAGGACCAAGCTTGCCACAGTCTATATATAGGTACAATAATTGCTGGTAAGAGAAAGTTAACTTTCCTCTTTTTACTGAAGAAGCAGTTGCAATAAATCAGCACCTGTGTTAGAAGTATCGTGACTATCAATCAAGTTGTTATTTATCCTGAGAAGTGAAGTAAAAGGTATCTTTATTATTAAATATGAGACTATGAGTATGACTTTATAAGTCGAAAGACCATACCAACTCAGTAGTTGTAGATGGGATGTTTTGCATCCTCCCACGCCCAAAGTCTAGGACATAGCTGTTTAGGCTTTGTTTCCAGAAACAGAGTCTGTTTTAGCTGCCGTGAACCTGTCTCTTTTTAGCTGTTTTGTAGCTGATTCATAGCTGTCCAAAGAATTATGAAACAGCTACAAAACAGATAAATACAGGCTCTATTTCTGGAAACAACTCCTGAACAGTTACAAAAGAGCTAACAACAGATCCTGTTTCTGGAAACAATTCCTAAACAGCTATGTCCTAGACTTTGGGTATGGGCGGATGCAAAACATCCCATCTGCAACTACTAACTGCAAAAGTTTTTGCCCAGAAATGCGACATGAAGTTAAGCTTGATGAAATTCGAAAATCCACTTTATTGTTTTATCTTTCGTCAACAGCGACACGTATATTACGTCTTACTAGCTAGTTTTAATAACAAATCATTTGTAGTATATTTAGGTACTATTACAATAATTAAACACATTCATAGTAGAAATAGACTTATTTTTTATATCCCACCCTGTATAGAAATGATATTTTCCAACTAAGAGAAATATTATTTCTCTTAAGCTACATCCTGTATGAAAGCACATCTAATTTCCTAAGAAATATCAACGGGCTTGTACAAAGTAACACTAAATAAGTAAATTTATCTAAATAATTTATTAATGAAACAAAGCTTTAAGTGCAAAATTTTTTAATTTATTAGCAGAGCGCTTTCGACCTTATAGGTCATCATCAGTGCTTCTGGTCAGGATGCGAGGCAGAAATCCATGTGAACGAACAACAGTGGAACATATTAAAATATTTTTATATCACAATTAAAATCAAACAGTCATTTTACAAAACAATTTTAAATTCGGCTTAAACGGTCACATTTTTGATTGATGATGACCTATAAGGTCAAAAACGCTCTGCTAATAAATTTAAAATGTTTGCACTTAATACAAAGCTTTGTTTCATTCATACTTAAAAAGTGCACACAGCCTTCACACATTCCTTCCTAAATAATTTATGACTTGTGCTGAAGTCACTTGCCTAAAATCTTCCAGAAAATGGTTGGTTAGAGCAGAACGTAGATTTCGGTACACATGGGTTACATAAAGTCTTTCACTTCTACAATAAAATACCAATTCCAATCAAACAAATGTTTTACAAGTTATAAGTGTGCCAAACTTACCTGAATGGGAAGAATTTGTTTTATTTGAATAATTCTGGGGCTTCAAGGGGGAAGCAGCACAGTCAACCTAATAAATCTTTCTTAGAAAAAGATACCTTTAGATAAACTATTAATTTCCTCACGAGAAAACTTGTTGAAATACCTATAAACATTGATTAAATCAATAAAATCAGTAAATTTAATCCGATAGGAAAGGCCCTAAAAATGAGATCTGACCCTTTGCGCTCATAAGTGGCGGTGTGACCATGTTCTCCATTTCGCTGACATATACATAATTTTTTCTAGCTACGAATGTCCTCAAGGCATTTTCTATTTATCTCTTAATCATATATTAGATGTTGACTTCTACTTTTAAGGGCGTTTTGTTTCCATATCTGAACAACTTAAAGCAAAATTTTGTTTGTTTCTGCTCTAACTTGTCTAAAATAATATTTAGATACTTAACTTTAAAGTATTCGCCTAACAAATTAGTCGCGTGCAGAGCTTAAAATATTTTCGTTGAAGAAGCATTTTTTAACCTAATAATGTAACATAAATATTTTGTATATTTCATATAGTATTCTGTGGTTACCAATAGTAAGTGCACTAATATAAAGGGTCAACAAATATATATTTGAAAATATTTAGCCCATAGTTTTGCCTTTTTTTTAGATTTATATTGTGACTTAGTAATTGCTTAAAAGAAGATTTATGCAAACATTTTGCAGATTTTCAAGTTTTATGTTAAATTTCTTTGTTTCAGCTCATCGACGTATGAGGACGGTGACAAATTATTTCCTAGTTAATTTAAGTACAGCTGATCTACTTCTCACTTTATTCAACTGTAGTTTTAACTCCGTCTATATGATTCAAAGGTAAGTACTTTTTATGATTATACTTGTTTTTAATGTAATAAGGGCAACAGTTGACTTGATTGTGTAGGTATTTTTGTGATTTTTTTTGTATATTGTTTGACATATTTTAATTTACTTTAACTGCTAAGCTTTGTCAATAAGATTTTTGTTTTGGACAATAAAGCATATTTTAATTTTAAATTTGAATTTGAATATTTAGGCATTTAGGATAATGGTGGTAAATATTTTGACTACTGATGGATTTACCTGATTGGTACTCCCTGCATTAATAGAATGACATAATTAATATAGTTTCTAGCGAACGGTGGATCGGAGGGCACCCTAAGGTCGGAACAGGGTTAGCACCTGGTTAGGGGCCCTGACCAGTCCCTTTGCTCGCAAGCGAAGAGGGATCGGTGCGAAAAAAATCCACCATTGTTCCTTACTCTGGGCATGCGGAAGCCCGGGATAAAAAGTTGCACCCGTCCCTTAGACTCTTGTTCCATGGTGTCGGCGCGCGTGCGACCATCAACCATAAATATTTCATATACGGTTAACGCGCCTGATGTCCCGGGCGAGTACGGAAATACACTCGAACCGCTACGTCTATGTAAAATACTTAGGTTAGACAAAGAAAAACTAATTACCTAGGTACTATGCGCATTGTTCTTGAATACACTTTTGTTTCGTTACGTTGCGCCGACACTTATTATTATTATTAATTTAAGAGGTGTTGTTTTGTAATGTTTTTGAATATTATTTGATATTTTTGTTGTGTCCTTTGTCCGTACTGTAATCTGGCATCAGATTTGCCAACTACACGACGTGCATGTATTTGGCGTATTCACAGTAATTCGTACTGTTATTTGGCGTCGACCAATCACTTAACATGTTCGCGCTGCGTTCGTCAAATACATGTATGTTGTGCTTATATGCTGCCGGGCAGCATAGTGGGTATGTATTAGGATCGTCAAATAATCGCTGTGGGTTTAAATTTAAGTTAACATACCCTCATTAAAAAACGAAACTGCTAAAATTGTTTTACTATGTACCACCAACAAAAAGAATAAGGACTATAAATATTTAGAGCTCAATAATCTTTACAAATATATTTGTAAGGAAAAATATAGGTTGAAAGCTAATATAAATAAATCGTTCATTCACTAAACAAACATTTTATTTTACATTTACTTCAACTAAATACTTTTTCCCTGATATTACTCTGGGAGGGCAGTTCGAGTCGACCGTGGACTCCTAAGTTCCTAAATGTCATTGGCCACATTAACGCATTTAAAATGCCTTATTGGTCAGTAAGAAAATTTCTGTTGGCCAGCATTAGATTCTATCTCGGTAATTGTTTAAAATTGCACAGGAATAAAATATTTAAACTAAATTACTGTTGGACGCATTCTCTTGTAGTATATAAAATGCATTCATAATTAAATTCAGTGTAATATATCAGTAGTAAGCGGGTGCCAATAAAAAATTAGGCATCCCATAAGAAAAAATTGAAAAAAGCAGACTAATAGGAATACGCCATCCTTGTTTTTTTACGAAAAAGTATCATTTTTCACACAAAGGCCTGCTTGTCTGAAAATGTTTGACAATGATGTTAATTTCTAAATTATATGCAAGATAGCAAATTTCTAAAGTAGACAATTTTTAATATTTTAGCCACAGTTGCTACAAAATGGCACTACAGCGATCACTACGCTCCTGTTTACCACTATCACTATTGACTTCTAAAATTTAAACAAATACTGCTGTCTTGTGAAAGAATTGACGTTCAAAATTCCATTGTGAAAGCTATATACAATGACAATAAAAAACGACTAAAACTGTGTTGAAGATGTGCACACTTTTTCCACTAAGAATAAAAGTACAGCTCTCTTTACCTCTCGCCCCGGGCTATTGTAGTATAACAATGAGGTACATGCACATATTTTTTTATTGTATAAATTGTTTAACGAAGTCATTACGAACCAAAAAAAATATTTTGAAAAAAATTACTTTGACAATGTAGTTACAAAAAATGTTTGATTTCGGTATAATTTATTACAATTTAAAAAGCAGTCATTTGTCCTTAGTGAATAAACAACAGGAGATCAACAAAAATAAGTATCAGTCTACGTATGTTAAAGTAAAGCTTAACCCAAAGTCGGCCAGTTTTGTTTTTCTCGGAAACAGCCAGAGGGGGAGCAATCGAATTTTCTGGATTAAGAGAGGAATAGTGCGACTAGCTTCGGTCAAAAATTCAGTTATACAGGATGTATCGTTTCGGAGTTATTGAACGTTAGAGTCCAAGTTTCCGAGATTTCCATTGAAATCGGGCACAGGTCGCAAAAGTGAATTAAACCAATGTAAATTTTCGGAGGTTGCAGAGGACCCAGAGCTTCAGAACTCTATTGAAACTGGTGAGGATCGGAAAATGGCAAGTATTCTTTTGAATTTTTTTGGGTTGGAAAATGTCATTTTCAGGCTCCTGTTTGGTCCCTAATAACTCGGAAATAAATCGTCGAAACGAAAATATTTACCTAAACTTAAAATCACTGAAATATGTATACCTATATTTAAAAAAACTGGAAATTTCGATTTTCGAAAAATTTTTGTAGGGTCAAAATTGTTCAAATTAAATCCCATATACATACGCCATCGGAAAGACCCCGTCGAAATATGATATTCCTTTATCCTTTATAGGACGGGAGCAATCGCCAAATAAATTTCGATATGTTGAACTTTTTTGACCTCTATATCGGTACATTTGAATCACTCTGTATTTTCTTCCTATCTAATTTTTTGCCAATGTTTCAACACTAGCTTATAAAGGGATAATCACACTTTAAAATAAAAACCGCATGGGTCATCCAGGAACGTACTTAAGGGATAACCGAATTTCCTTGATTTTTTCCCAATTTTAAACGACATTATTCCACACTATTTTCCTTATTTAGTGATTCTTCTTGGGTTTATTTTATCCGCTAGTTTAAGACTGCGTCCAACTAATTTAAATCGCTTATTTTTTCTTAATGTTATAAATAAACAGGTTTATTTGCATCAGGGGCATGCAAAATTTGAAAATTTTTGTGTTTTCGAAAATTGCAAAAAAACAAAGAATTGCAGAAATTATTAAGATATGATGTGTCAAAATTTTGCAAAAATGTCAGTTTTTATTGCAAAATTGAAAGGTTCCTGGACAGATTTCGGCTTGAAATATACATGAATAAGATTTTAGGAAACCTTCTACTTTAAGTGAAGGGATATTTCATTGGATAAGTTACGCATTAAATGCAATTTGTGTTGATTTTTCGATAACCCTACAACACTGGAATTCCCCATGTACTCATTATGAGTCATATAAACACTTTTGATGACACAGCCAATGGGATCACGTTTTACAAGTTTCGAAATTCGCGCGAAAATTTGCAATGGAATCCTTTTTTTGCTTTGTTAATAAAGACCTAAATAAATGGCTTTCAGCAACCGCCATAAACATTTAATTATGTAGAGAATATGAAAAAAATATTTCAGATTTATTTAGACTTATAATGCATAGTCCAGCGAGGCGATTCTCGCTTATCGTTGATCTTAAGCCAAATCTTGACTCTCCTAAAGAGTGCTAAAAGAACGTTCAATGGAGCAAGTTGTAGGTGGCATAATTAAAAAATATTTTAAGCAAGTTTTAATGTTCAGAAAAAAGTCACATTCCTCTTTTACGAGTATTTTAAAATCATCCGAAAACTCACGTGGTATATTCCATTCCGCCTTTAGATTTTCTACTCTAGATTTTTTGGAAATGCCTTCTAACCGATGTTCGTTAAGAATAATTCCTTGTCTAGTGAGAGATGGATGAAACCGCGACAGAGATAAAGCTAAAGTGTGATCGGACGTATACCTAGTTTTAAGAGAGCCTATTATTAAATCTGATTAAGGAATAAATATACAAAAACATTATTCTGCAGTCTTTCCTTCAATGTTTGATCGGTTAATTTGGCGTAAAATTATTCGAAGAGTTTTAATTTCTACATCGAGTTCATAAGCAAATTTTGTACGTTTTAGAAATACACCTGAGAAGACAGAATTAGCGTTGAGGCTGTCATTTTCAAACATAGTAATAAGCGTATCAATAAGATTTTTGACAGCCAGTAAATCAACAGCGACTCCTTGCAGTTTATTTCCGATTGGTTGTAGTAATGAAGAGTATTTGTCATTTATGTTATAGGTTGGGAGCCCGTGACACTGAAAGTACCGTCACCGCGGAATCAAAATTTTTTTATGTAAATTGATAGTTAATAGTCATACGAACAAAATGAGCTCGGTACGCCGGGATTCATTAAGCCGAAAGTATTTTTAAAACAATTAATTATAATAAAAAAGCAAAAATGTTTTTTTACCCAGGGTGTTTTCTAATTGAATGTCAATATTTAAGGGGCGATTTTTGGGTCCATTCTAAAAAGAAAACTTCATATGAACGTATGTCCTAAACGTCTTAACTTTTGAGATACAGGGTGGTAAAGTTTTCAAAAATAAATAGTTTTTTATTAAAATCTGTAATACCACTTTAGATATTTTAATTAAATTTGGCATACATGTACTATGTATCAAGAGGCATTATTTAGTGTACCACAATTTTTTTTTCTTTAAACCAGTGGCGTTCGTACGGAATTTCACCTGCCTATTTTGGCAGATATTGATGGTAAGCCACTGATTTCTCGTAAAATTAAAATCATTCCTGAAATTCCCAATCATTTCTAAGCAAATTTGATCTCTTGCATTTTTTCAATCCGATGTACGGTTTTCGCTTAAAAAAATAAAAACCTTTTCTCTGCTATATGAACGATATTGTTATGATCATGCAGAGAAAAGGTTTTTATTTTTTTAAGCGAAAACCGTGCATCGGATTGAAAAAATGCAAGAGATCAAATTTGCTTAGAAATGATTGGGAATTTCAGGAATGATTTTAATTTTACGAGAAATCAGTGGCGTACCATCAATATCTGCCAAAATAGGCAGGTGAAATTCCGTACGAACGCCACTGGTTTAAAGAAAAAAAAATTGAGGTACACTAAATAATGCCTCTTGATACATAGTACATGTATGCCAAATTTAATTAAAATATCTAAAGTGGTATTACAGATTTTAATAAAAAACTATTTATTTTTGAAAACTTTACCACCCTGTATCTCAAAAGTTAAGACGTTTAGGACATACGTTCATATGAAGTTTTCTTTTTAGAATGGACCCAAAAATCGCCCCTTAAATAGTGACATTCAATTAGAAAACACCCTGGGTAAAAAAACATTTTTGCTTTTTTGTTATAATTAATTGTTTTAAAAATACTTTCGGCTTAATGAATCCCGGCGTACCGAGCTCATTTTGTTCGTATGACTATTAACTATCAATTTACATAAAAAAATTTTGATTCCGCGATGACGGTACTTTCAGTGTCACCGGCTCCCGACCTATTAAGGCATATATATAATAAATTGAGGTGATAATAGTGAACATATTATTTGTTGAGCTTTTGATTTTGTATTTGCATTAAAATGTTGATCTCTCGACATATTTTCTAAAGCTATTATTAAAGGAAGAAATTTGTCGTAGAAAAGCCTGCTCGATTTATATTCTAATAACCACCTGGTTTCACATAACAATGTCACGTGGGGATTGCTAGCCTTTTTGGACTTTCCCTAAAAAGAAATAATAGTTTTCTTAATCACGCCTACAGAATTTTGGACAACTGGAACGGAATTTAGGTCACTGATAACTATATTAAATTTATGTAAGGAACAGTGAAAAAATGCAGCACTGGGTATTCATTTCTTAATTGTTGTACCCCATTTTCTTTACCACTCATAGTGGAACAACCATCGAATCACAAACCTACAAGTTTGTCTGAATTTAATGTGAAAACCTTCAATGCATTTAAAATTGAACGTGAAATGGTTTGATCGCTTGTAATTCCTTAAGACCAAGAAATTGCTCATTTATAACATTATTTTTATCTAACACCTAGAGAAAGTTGCAGTTCTCCCGCTATGACTTCTGTTTCATCGGCTAGCACAGAAAACCCAACGCTCTCATTAGCTTTATCTATATGCTGACGAATAACATTCCCACATAATTCAATTGCTGATTTTGGATTTAATGAGATGTTTACCTTGTTTTTCTAGAGCCGTACTTAGATGATTCTGCAGCACTTTCTACAAAATAATATCGTGAAGGGAATAGATACCAATTTATCCCTATTTTGTTTAACCATTTGTCTTTCCTGACTATCTAGCAGATCACTAATAGTGGGTTTCTGATCAGTATGTGTTTCTATGAAAGAATTTGCCTTTAAAACAGAACCGCAGTACCATTCTGACTTGATATTTTGTTTTGGTAGATTCATGAAAATGTTTGTAATCCGCAAATTCTTTGAAAATAAAGACACCTTGACGAGCTCTTTTGACGGGTGGTTTAAAAAGAACACAGTATTTACAAAATGCTCCCTTTAATTTTTGGGAATACCTAAGCAAGCAAATCAGAATTATTTACCTATTCGCGCCTGAAACGCCGTTTGTTTTTAGGAAGATCTTTTATAAAATCATAATCTTCTGGAGGTACACACGGACTAGTTAAACGAATATACTTCTGCGTATCATAGACTACTTGCAAATCTATCTAGTTTCCCAAATCATCAGCTGGGCTGCTTTTCAACACCGAGAGGTCGCGAGCTCGAATCCCGCTTCGACCATGGATATTTTGTGATTGTTAATTGTTGGAAGGTGATAGCGAAATTCTTCCTCGACCGAGGTGATACCACCCTACACATCCTCTTAAATGGCTGTGAAATCTCTACGGATGTTTCCAGCTCTGGATGTGTGAGTCGGATTTCCCCAGTACACCCACGGTACATAGTACGTAGGCTTCAGTCTTCGTGGACTGTCAGAAGATAAAAAACCATTCGTTTCCAAATTGATTTCCGTGCATAATTACAAAAAAAAATTAATAAACATAATCAATAATCACATTGTTACCTTACAATTTAACATCTAATTGTATAAAGCGCGGCGAAGTACCAAAATCAGGGAAACAATTTTCTAATTTGTTGTCGATAGGCAGACAGGAATAAAGGAACAAACGATGCGACCGACAGCTAAACCAGAACACCACAAGTAAAAACTACGTAAGTGGGAGATGACATCAATAAAGTTTTGCAAACGGGGGTAAATCCAGAGACGGCTTCTAACCTAGTTGGAAATAAAATCAGGATTCGATGTGCAAATAAATTACAAATATTTATTTACCCACATTGTGTTATTTGAAAGTGCGAAATACGAAAATACCATACAGGGTGTCTGAAAAGTCTTAGCATGGGCAAATATCTTTACTATTAATTAAGATAGAGACACCAAATTTTAGTTTTATCTTATTGGTTAATAAATCTAGTTTTTTATGTAACTTGACTTTTACAATCCCCTTGGGGGGTTACGCTAGGGAGTTGAGGTCAAAAATTTTAAATGCAACCCTATGCCGTGTGGTACCTCATTTTAAAGGTTTTTTCTCAGATGCTACTTCTTGGCAGAGTTCCAAAACGGACTTTATTACTGCCAAGAAGTTCATGGTGGCCATTCTAAACAACTTTTAACGTAATAAGTAAGGCAGTCTGTTGGTCTATTACCAGAGGCGTCGATGCCGAAAATAAGTACATACGGTATTTGACAGAAATAATTTAATTGATGGGCGTTGCCGTGATTGTGTGAAATAAAAAAAAACGGTTGAGTGCAAGTTCGACTCGCGCATAGAGGGTTCCGTGAGACATACAATATTGTGAATTTCTCACAGGACGCAAAAGTCTCAATAACTATGGTAAGGCTAATGCTTGAATAAATACGAAGAGGCGGCCATGCCGGAAATAAGTCAGTGCGTAATATAACTGATTAGTAAGGCTGGCACGGTTGGTCACAATGTCACATAGAAGAATGTTCAAAAAATTAAGACGTCATAAAATCGTGAAAATATGTTAAATACGTAGTTGTAGTTTTACTATTGGAGATATATTCTTGAAAGTGGGCAGGTTTGAATGTAGACACCAAAGTACATCCCCTGAAATTTCGTGCGCATGTCTAGCCCTCTTAGTTTGCGCGTGGTACGCAGTTTAGTCCACTGCGCAGATGTCAAATAACGGAAAATAAAGTCGAAAGGAACTTGGGAAAAAGTTATAAAGTTAAATACGTAGTGGTACCTTGACTTTTGGGAATATATTCTTAACAGTGAATGGGTTCACATGTAGACACCAATGTCCATCTCCTGAAATTCCGTGCGCATGTCCAGCACGCTCGGTTTGCGAGTGGTACGCAAAAAACAAAAAATATAAAAACGACAAATGAAGAAGTAAAGTTGGAAAAAAGAAAAAAAGTGCCCCAAAAAACAAAAAATAGCAGCGCAGACTGGTACTGTACGGCACAAGAGGTCGACTAATGGTCGACTTGTGCCCCGCCCGATTATACGATTTACGATTTATAATTTTTATAGGCTTACCATTTAAAAATGCATTAAAATATGGGAGTTGCGGTAAAATGTTTCTTTTTTGAAGACTTTTAAAAGAAGAGGCTACCCGGCATAGGTTTGCATTCAAAGTTTTTGACCTCAACTCCCTAGCGTAACCCCCCAAGGGGGTTGAAAAAGTCAAATTACATAAAAAAGTAGATTTATTAACCAATAAGATACAACTAAAATTTGGTGTCTCTATCTTTATTAATAGTAAAGATATTTGACAATGCTAAGACTTTTCAGACACCCTGTATGGTATTTTCTTATCTCGCACTTTCAAATAACACAATGTGGGTAAATAAATATTTGTATTTTATTTGCGCATCGAATCCTGATTTTATTTCCAACTAGGTTAGAAGCCGTCTCTGGATTTACCCCCGTTTGCAATACTTTAGACATCAATGCATCGAACGTCGAATCGTCGATTGTTTTGTCCCCTGAAATCTTCCGAACGGCTGGGCATAGGCGGAACAATAAATCGGTAATCGGTTTATGATTAAATAGAATTGTAAAAGTATTCAAGAAGAAACTCTCTCTGGTTATAAAAATTATACTAACCACAATAACAAGAATAAAAAAAGAAAGTTTAAATAGATGACCAATGTAAATTCTGAACAAAAATCAAGGGGGGGGGGGGTGCCTCCCCTTGCCCTTATGTAACGGCGTCCGTAGTTATCCCTAAAAAGAACAAAAATGGTATTCCGACACGTGAAATTATAGGTTAGAATTTACGTCCATACAAAATATATAATAAAAATGATAAAAATCGAGAATACTCATCCCTTTAAAGTCTCCAACAAAAAATCGTCCGTTTTAACAGAAGGGATCAAACTAGATTTTAATTTCCTCTAGAAAAGATTTTTTTCAACTTCGGCTTTCAGAATGTCATCGGACAAATGACAACTCAAAAGTCACAAATGTCAAGCTGGACGGTATAACTGACAGATCTACTTTTTGCAAGTTCATGATCTCGCGAATACGCGCGATTGATTCGCATGTGCTGGAAAATAGCCTAAACTTAATCAGTATTTGAGTTACTTGACAATATGACAGTGACGAACATTACAGTAGTATTTGCGGCACTATCGTTTTATTTGTGCATCGACAAAAGACAAAGATGTGACTTTCCTTGGTCTCTTTGACCGTAAATTTATTTTAATATTTCCTGGAATTAAATTATGAAAAGCGAAAAGTCTATAAAACATTTTTTTTATGTTCTGACAGCCCACGAAGATCGACGTCTAAGTACTATGTACCGTGGGTGTACTGGGGAAATCCGACTCACACATCCAGCGCTGGAAACATCCCTAGGGATTTCACCAAGCCTTTAAGAGGATGTGTGGGGTGGTACCACCTCGGTCGAGGAATAAATCCTCTACCACCTTCCAATTAACAATCATAAAATATCCATGGTCGAAGCGGGATTCGAACCCGCGCCTCTAGGTTGCAAAGCTGACCAACTCGGCCACCGGAGACCCAAACCCAAAAACATACTAATAACTAACGACCATTGACGGCAGCACGCTTGCAGGACATCTTTTGAGGTACATAAGAGCTATTCCTTTTACTTAAAGATTTTTCTTTCGAAAATGATGACAAATTTCAGTACACATAAATCAAAAAATTAACGAAAAGATTTCCAATGCTAGACCGGACTAATTTGATAACCAAAAGTTTTAAACTGACAAGTGTAAGAATAAGGTAACTACGTTTAATACCATGAGTTTGTTTTTTCGCTCATTATCAAGAAAAGGACAATTTTAGTACGTACCTTTTACATTAATACAACTACTTAAATTCATTTTAGAAACATGTTCCAAGATGAAAATCATTTGGAAACTAACCAAATCGCTAGAATATTAGAATAACTCATAGGTTTTAAATAACGACTTATTAACAACGACATGGCAAAAACCTGTTAAAACCTCAGTGATCAACTGGAAGATCTTGATTTAAACCAGTACTTAACCCTAAGCTTTTTTAGTGAAATCGAATGTTAAGTTTTAATGGATTTCACGATTTTTTCCGATATGAATTCGTTATTTTGACCTGATGACAGCCTATTATTACATAATCTTGTAAAAATGGAGTCAGCAGTGGCGATTTTAAGTGACAGCACGAGTTCAACGGCGAATAAGTACTGTGTCATACTGGAGAGGTATTTACCGTTTACTGAATGTATATCGTAGTATCACGGTACAAAAACATATTGCGATATGTCGGTATAGTTTAATTGGATGTTTATGTCAATTATATAACTGTAATGGACATATTGTAAGTGTTACCGATTTCCTTTCGCTAGGGGCCACGATTATTACACCAGTTATGATCAACTACAATCCTTTTAAACCTCAGACACCGGGCCTCTGACTATTCAGTCTTAAATTTAAACTCAAGATTAGGGTTAAGCTATACTTTCCAGCCTAAAATCTGACTAATTTGAGAATTAAAGTTCAAATTCACCGAAAAGCT
Source organism: Philopedon plagiatum (assembly GCA_963971165.1). Taxonomy (NCBI): domain Eukaryota; kingdom Metazoa; phylum Arthropoda; class Insecta; order Coleoptera; family Curculionidae; genus Philopedon; species Philopedon plagiatum. The sequence continues at coordinate 94,415,439 of OZ020191.1, forward strand.
TCAATATTTAGTAATGGTTAAGTAAGACCTTCTAGTTGATCAGTTAGGTTCGAACAGATTTTTGTTCTGTCACTGTTAATAAGTCGTCATTAAAAACGAATGAGCTATTCTAATATTTCCGCGATTTTTTGGTTTTTAAATGATATCTTGGAACGTGTTCCAAGAATAAATTTAGTTCAAAACTTTTGCTGGTTAAATTGAACTGGTCTAACGTAGAAAAATCTGTCCGTTGTGTTTAAATTAACAAGTTTTATAATAAAACAAATATTATAAATTTATGTTGCAAATAAATATTATAAATTTATTTCCGATCTTTTTTGTGAATTCACAAATAAATAAATATTTAAATTCGTCTTTTCTTATTAATGCAACTAAAATAATGTCCATGATAGTTTTCTGTATATAAATATTAATTTATAAACAAGTAAATCGGAGAATACATAGAAAAAAAGCACACATTTCGAACGGCACACAATAAATAAGTTTACAAGCAAAAGTTGTTTAAAGTTAATGGTTCGACATGAAGGACTTTAATTCTAAACCTATCTTGGTTATGAATTAGGTGGTTCATGTTTTAGTTGAATTTCAATTAGATAAGATACCTTTGCGAAATTAAAAGTGAATTACGATCGAAAACATTGTGGCTGTCTATCGATAGTACAACTAATACACAAAACAATATACTAGTGGAAAAAAATATGGCGGAAAAATCCGGGTTTTACGAAAATGCGTTCGAGTGGTGAGTATCTATGGAATAGCTGTACAACTACTATTCAGTAAAAGTTTGCGCATGTCAATATTTCGTCATTAGATTAGATAAAGATCGCTTATTTTCAAAATGTGGTGCAAATTCGCTGCAAAGCAATATAGGTCTTTATCAGTAGATACAATGGAGGAGTTGTTAACGATGCAAGTGTAGTTAGAGATAGGTAGTAAAAGGTAGGTAGGTATTTTTATTATAAATAATATAAACCTGCGAAACTGTAACTAAAATAGTAATGCCACCAGGCCCGTTCAGAAATGTTCAGCTTTATATTACTACAATTAATGTAATTATTAACTACAAAACCAGGGTACATCGATTTGTCTATACTAGCATTGTACATTGTATCTTAATCCAGGATTCAATAAAAATTCTGCAAAGGATGTTTCTATTATTTTAAGCGTATACGAGGTCGCGCATTAATTTTAAAAATCTCCAAATACTGACAAAAATTAGACCAAGTATTTCACGCTTTCAAAGATTTAAAAAGTATTAATTTTATATTCATAAGCAAGTAGTTAAGAAAACCTACTCTTGACAATAGATAATAATGCATTGTTCTTTGGATAATAAATATATCTTTTTTTTGATGACCGAAATAGCTGCGGGAGGGGCGCCACTTGCATTAGGGTAGTTATTTTAGTGTTAAAATTATTTCAGCTAAAAAATATAGAAAAGTGGTAATCAAAGAGTATATTCCTGTAATAGAGAAAACAGCTTCAGTCTATACTGGTTATACCACAACGGTTCAAGGTACAGCTAATAGTGTAACAAAATCCATTCATGCGCTTTTTGTATTATAGACGATTTGTCTTAATGATTTTTGTTGAACTGGTTTCAATGGCACTTGTACAGCATGAGTAAATTTGGCGGTATAATAAGACTATTTGAGAAAGGGACTCATCGGCCCTTACAGTGGATTATCTGTATGTTTCATAAATGAGCTGCCTTTGAAATATCTATTCTTATACTTGGATGGCTCAATCATAGTTGGTGTTTAAAAAAGCAAACGAAACGCGTATTTTCAAGCGTGTTCGTAGATTGCATAGAAAAAATGACGATTTTCGCACGAAAACTGACTAACCCTGTTTTTTAATTTGCAAATTTAGTTTGTATTTGAATTTATTCGTATGCCGTTGTTTGAGTGAGCAGTGTAGATTTCGTGTGTGAATGGTGTGACAAAACTGTCAACAAATTAGAAAAATGCCAAGTTTAAATGATTTAATTCACTTACATGTAATTAAAGCGATAGACAACGCTGAAAGATTTGCTGGTAGGCTAAATAGGATCTACCAACTGTTTAACGTTTTAGATTAAGTGGTTATGCTGTACATTATTACAATTGGTAAATGAAAACAATGCAAATAGATTTGAACACGTTCATATGCGAACCAATTCGCGAGATCCCGAAAATACGGGCCCCGAATACTGCGCCGTTATATTTCAAATTCGAATCCATTTCAATGCATTCTATCTATCTATCTTTGTTACTAAAGTTTATGCCCCCATATAGTCTGAAATAAAAATGCATTAGTCATGTAGGTTCTAGGATCTTCTGGACATTGATTTTTTTCTTTTTTAAGAGGAGGTGCAAAATCTTCGAAAGACACCCGGCCGATGGTTGTTACGTGGCCGGGTGTGTCGGATTCGTTCCCTCTAAAGATACGCCTACCGACTAAAAAACTTCCTCCCCTGATCGCTAGAAGTACAGCGGAATCACCAGTCAGTCTTACTTCACAGCACCCTATTTTATTTTACCTTCTTCGTTCTTCTTCTTCTTTCTCTTTCAGGATTTGTATAATTCCTCTATTGATAAGTTCCCAATTGTTCTCGTTATCTAGCATAAGTCTTACTATGTTATTTGTTGCTAAATTCTCTCCTCTGTCCGTTACTAGATGGTTTCTTAGGTTAGTCCATTTGGGCATACTATGACTGTATGCTCCGCAGTATCCTCCTCGCCACAATAGTCGCATCGGTCATTGTCTGTTAGTATCATTCGGTACAAGTATGCTTTAAAGCGCCCATGTCCAGATAGGAATTGTGTAATGTAGTATCTCACTTCTCCGTGTTTTCTTATTATCCAGGGTTCTATTTCCGGTATTATACCATGGTTCCATTCTTCCTGCCATCTACTCATTGTATTTTCACGAGTTCTTTTCTTCTGTTCTAATCTGTTCTCCCCTTGATTGTAAATGCGTTCGTTTATTAGTAAGTGTATCGGTATGATTCCCGATTCCCGCTATTACCTGTATTGCCTTTGTTGCTACCGTTCTGTACGCGCTTGCGATTCTAATTGCAATCTTTCTTGGTGCACCATCTACAATTATTTTGTATTTTGATTTTAGTATCCACTCTTTCCAAGCCGGTGCCCCGTAAAGGATTATTGACTTTACAACACTGCCCAGTAATTTTCTTTTTCCCGATTTAGGTCCCTCTATATTTGGCATTAGCCTTCCTAGTGAAGCTGTCAGTTTTTCGGCCTTTGTAGTTGCACTCTGAATATGTATTCCCATATTCATATTATGTCCTATATTGATTCCTAGGTACTTCACCGATCTACTGGAACTAACTACTGGAAATTGATTGCAAGTGCACGATATCCCTTATCAGAACATAAGGCAGTGATAGATCCAGTTATCCAACTAAAAACTTACTTTGCACACCCAGAAAACCTATTTTTGTCGATGCCCACTAACGAAGAAAAATATGTGAAGGAACTCGCTGCCGGAAGAATACTGAAAGTATGAAATTCGCCCCACATGGGCGAACAACCTCATATTTTTAAAGTGCCTCCGATTAATCTAGATGTTAAATCATATATTGACCTTATATGTAGATTGGCAGATTAATAAAGTAATGAGTCGAATGGCGATAAAAGCTTGGCTTTTACAAACTCCCTTGCCATACGCAAACAGTCGAGCATTCTGTTAAAACGGTCACCGAAGCTGCTGTCTTTATGAGACAAATGTCAATAACAGGCTTTATTTGATCGAAGGCCGCGTCCAAATTTGAAAATAAACTCGATTTTAATGCAGAAGATTGAAGAATAGTTTTCTGGATAATTGTTTTTTATATTAGTTAAGTTAGGTTAACGTAAATAACGGATACTTACTCTTGCTTCCTATGCATTTACTATTTGATTGATATAACAAAGTACTTCCATTTTTAATAACAATTATTTTCCTTGAAAATCTACAAAATTTGAGCCCAGTGCTCGGGTAGGAGGTGACGATGAAATTCACTGATTAAGGTAAATTATATTTCATAAGGTACACGGAAAAAAAGTTATAGTAAAAATAATAAAAAAAATATTACAGTTTACCATATTTTATAGTACTATATAGGACGACTAAACAGTTTTGTACGATACACTATAAAAAAGTAGTAAAATTCATTGTATATTATTTGTCACAATTTACTATAATATATCTTTAAATTTAAAAAATGAATTACGTTTTACCACATGATTATAACGATTTATAATAAACTATTTTATAAATAGTTAATATATCTCTTGTAGTTTTTTATACTGGAACATTGTTATAAGTAACTGATGTAGTAGTTAAAGATACTAAAATACTTGGTAACTAGTATTTGTTAAGTTAGTACATTGTAATAAGTATTGTAATAAAATTTACAATAAATTATGGTAGCATCAAGATAATTTTTTATTGCATTTAGCCAAAGTAACTGGTAATTTTACTAGGGTACCTAGTAACCTCTACTAGCTTCTTTATTAAATTTTACTAGCATATTTAGTAAACTCTACAGGCCTATTTAGTAAATTTCACTAGTATCTGAGGTATGGTATTCCGACTTATAGGCGATGGTCTGATGGTATTTCTACCTGATTTCCGTCTGCTACTTTGGCATGTATTATCATACTATCAGTGGTAGTAGCAGACAAAAAGTCAGGTAGCAATACCATCAGGCCAAGACCTGTAGTCGGAAAATCCATAACTTAAATGTGAGTGACCGTGGAGACCTATAGTTGGATGAAATTTTACATGTGTTTTTAATAAATTTTACAATCTTAAAGGTCACCTTTCTTTATTTCGTTTTATTCGGAGAACTCCTTCAAAAGTTATAAACTGTCAAAGTTCCAGGTCATTGGTTGCCACAGAAACCGTTCTAGGTCAGATCATTGGTTGCAATAGAATCCGTTCAATGTCAGATTTCAATTCAATAAGTTTGTTAGCCATGGTCGGAAGCCAAATATCCGATTTCTATATTTATAAACAAAGGATATATGAAATTTTTCACCACCCAAATTTATACCACACTGATTTACTCCGCCACTAGTTGACTGTTTTAATATGGGATCATATGTGGCAAGAACTCACCTAAATTTCGTCAATATCTGCGTATTCTGCGTTGGTTACAGACAGACAGACACACAAAAACGGAACCAAACATTTTTCAAATGTTGCGAAACGCAGAGATATATAAGAATTTTTGAAATCTGCGAGACTTTTAATTTTTCAGGATTTAAAAACGATCACAAGTGCTAATACAGATTTTACTTCCATAATTGAAGAACTACCTACCTACTGTGAAAGTAAGTTAAAGGTGAAAGCACCAGTTTTATGTTTATCACCTCACTCTTCCAACTACTGTTTATGTTATTTGATCAAAGATTTTTGTTCCAAACCTGTTACATTCCAGAGTACATAGCAGAAGAGTTAACCAAAGGACGTCATTAAAACTAAAAATCGATTACCTACCTACGTTAAAATGACTTCCATAAACAGTACATTTCTAAAACGTATTTTAAGACGTAGCTGATACAGTCGTAAAACTACGTACTACGTTTCAGAACGTAACTATATTATACCGTTTTAAAAAATCGTAATTAATACGAAAAAATAAGGCTCCACCCAAAACGGGTATCTGGTTCCATTTTCAAAACATTACAAAATATCCCAAGCGTGTTTTAGGCCTAGTCATCAGTTTCCCCTTGTACAATGAATGAGAGTATAAGATATTTTTACAATGACATCGAATTTCACAAGAAACTGCTGAAAGTACTTACCTTCAAATGCACTTTGGGGGCATTCTAATCCCCATTCTTTAATATTCCACTCTTCCATATTTATTGAATATATTCACATAAAACTAAACAAATAAAAAATGCGTAGAGCCCCACGACTACAAATTAATCAGTGCGACTGGCAAACCAGGCTGGGCCGTCCCATAAGGGGATGAAGGAACAAGGAGCAATCCGTCACCCGTTGTCTCTTGTTGCAAACTGATCAGGAAATGTGCTCGTTTAGCCTTTAAAATTTTTACTAAACGTTTTGGTAAAATAAACTATTTACAAATTGATTTTTGGTATTTATTACAATAATCCTGTCAATATTTAAAAGCGGTGTGGTAAATTTTACACTATTTTGTTTTACAATGTACCATTTTACTGTGTTAAATATTTCATTTTCTCCAAAGTCGCTACTAAAATACTATGGTTATTCTTACTATTCTTTAATTATAAGATGTTTTTTTAAGTTTCGTAAAGTACAAACAATATTTTAAAAATTACCAATTCCTTTTGCTATAAGTACTAAATTTTTTGTAAATTGCTTGTAAAATTTTTCTTGTGCAGGAATAAGCAATCTTTCTTTGTAAAAATTGGGATTTAGCATATTTTGTAGTAAATATTAATAAAGAACATTTTAATGTTGTCTTCCTAAAAATGATTAGTAAGAGCTACACACATATATAATAGTGAGTTCTAAATTATATTTTAAAACTAACCAAACATTTTTTACTAAAATCTATTTTTACCATTTTACTATACGATTTTTTCCGTGTAATATTTAATCACTTTGGTTTATTAGCATTGTTTTTTGACATACAAAAGTGATACCCTTGTATGGATATGTAAGAACAGATTTTACGCTGCTCACCGTGACTTAAAAATTCTTTAAATTAAAAGTCTAACCAAATGTATATATTTAATTAAAAAGAAATATTGTCCGCAGGAATTGGCCATTCGGAACATGGTACTGCACAATGAGCAATTTCATTGCAAATGCGACTGTTGCAGCAAGCGTCTTTACTTTAACGGGGATTTCCTGTGATAGGTAAGTAAACACTTTAATGTTCAGTTGCACAACCCATTTAATCAAGAATTCTACTAATGGCACACTTGTAATCTGACATTACTTACGCAACTACTAAAGTTTTTAGAAAAGGGCTTGTATAAGTCTTTTATTTGAAAGGTTTAACAAAAATTGAAAAAGTTAGTTGTTTGCATTTCAAAGATATAATATTGACTCTCTCTTAGTGCAGTTTAATTAAATTTTTCCTTTGTCTTAATTCCGGCCAATCACAACTGGCAATTTTTATGTGAAAAATGATATTTGTAACTGGGAAAATTGTTGTTTAAATCCTGTAAGAACTTACTCCATTTTTAACCCATCGCAAAATCTGACAAGCAGAGGTCAAGAAAAATTACAGAAAGGTAAAATTGTATTTTACTGTGGGAATAGATTTATTAAATACCAATCATACATCTAATTTTTCAAATGAACAAATTATAAAAAAATACGTTGCTAAGCAAAACAATTGCTAATAAACTCATTATTTAAAAGTTTTTCGGAAAAATTGTACCTACTTATGATGTTACCTCCGATGATGGGCTCTCTACCAACTTTTAAATTAAAAGTTGGTAAAAGAGCCCAAAATGCCATTATGTGGACCAGAGATGAGGTTTGGGAAAGAATAGTAGGTGCAGCAAACGCCGTTCGAAATTTACATCCAACTTTTTTGCAGTTAAGAGAAATTTTCTAAAAAGATGTCGCAAATGTATCAAGGCAAACAGTGGGCATTTTGAACATTTGCTGAAAAATAATTGAATTAATTTACCTAGCATCATGTTAATTATTTTTAGCCCAGTCCCACTCTCTCAGAACGTGAACAAATTGTTAGAAGCATTTTGACTCTTCTAGGTTGTAGGGGGGGCATGTCTGAGGCTGAGGATATCTGCTATCCCAGTAACAGCTGAAATTGCTGCTATGATTTCTAATTATTTTTTAAATATGCGCTAAAACTAGTTTTTTGTCCGTAGTTCTTTTCTTTTGCACTGTAGGTAAGAGTGATCAACAGGAAACTTGTAGGTATTGAAAAACTTTTCATTTGAGAGTTTGATCGTCCAAATCAACAGTTGAGATAATTGCAAAAAATCATTAAAGTACGCCAGGAATAGACTTTATATTCTTAATGTACCCTATTCGTTTCAGTATTTTTAGTTCAAAAGTTATTCTATTTGTTCATTCGGTTTAGGCTCCAGAGGAGTAGTTTTTAGAATTATTTTCTGAGTTTTTGGGCAAGGCTACAGGGACCTGTAATATCATGTGATGTAGTGGACAAACCGGTTTTGATATTTTGCATTGTTACTGTGGCGAAAAAAATCCGCAAAATTTACCTGTTTTTTTTATAAACGTTTAAATCTCGGAAACGATTCACCGGATCTTCTTGATAGTTTGGGTAACTGGTAGTCTCATGCAGCGTTTAAGAAAAAGTTCATCGCTCTGAGTTCTTGAGAAACGAAGATAGAATTTTTTCCAAAAGTTACTGCGACGTTAATTATTAATATGTAGATTTGAAATTTACACCGAAGGAAGAAGAAGAGGCAAAGTTTATGAATATATTTTCACTTGTACTAAAAAGTGATCCAATGTTTTGATAATAGTGGTCACAGTAATGCTGTGCTGCTGACGCCGCCGTGAGCGAGGGAGTGATGGGTCGATGCTAAAAGCAGAGAAAAATAAGATAGAGAGAATAATATCTCTTCTTCCCGCCAGCTCGACCACGCTATGGTCTTCAAACGTCAACACCCCGAGATTTGCGTGTACGATTCTCACAATACACCCCGACATTAGCCACTGCGGTAGCAATACTGCAAGCAGAGAGAGTTTTCTGCGGCGCGTCTCAATACTCACTCTCAGTGTGCTTTATAATAACCCAAAATCTGCATCGCACGCCCATGGCAGCTTATTTCGACGTCGGTTTGGAGGTCATAGAAAGCAAATCGTATTTATGAATGGAATCCGTACGAGATATTATTCTCTCTATCTTATGTTTCTCTGCTCTAAGCTCTCGCGGCCGCTCGTGTCGCGCGGAACTCGACTCTGCCGCAGTGTCGCCATGTCTAGGGATTTATCCCGAATCTAGGGATTTTTAAAGCCTTTGGAACAATAGGTATTTTTTTACGAGAATTTCTTTAGTCTAGGGATTTTTGTCCATTATAAATGCAATGATTTTAAGCATTACCACATCAAAATAGTATAATAGCTACTGTTTGCGCTTACTGCAGTTACAATTTAAATAAAACCAAATTTTAAAATAGGGTATCATCTGAAACATCAGAGGAAATTATGCACACAAAACAATTGTTGTTAAAAAATAAAACGACTTATAATTTTCCAGTTGATAATGAGCTTTATAAGAAAATGAATAAAACAATGTATGATAAGTAACCAATTATGTTTTTTATTTACGTTGATTCACTGTAGGTACCTAAGACTGGTTTTTAGTTTGTTTTGTGTTGTTTATTTTGCCATAAGGTCGCATCAAAGTACTTTTATTTTTATAAATTTTGACTTTTATTATTATTTCCTCAGTCTCCAAATAACAAAAACCTAAAATTACAAATGCTAGGAATTTCTGAGGGGAAATGATAGGTGAATTTTATTGATTTCTTAAAATTCTATCTGGCAACACTGCTCAGCCGCTTCAAATTCGCAAATCCGATATATCAGCATGGTATCGCAACGTTGCCAGAAGACATGAAATTTAAATTGTAAGAATTGACCGCTAAAATTCGGGAGAAATCGTAAGACCATAAAGATTGCATCGGAAGTAAAAATAATAATAGGAAGAAATAATTTTACTCTACTATCTTTTATTTTATTAAAACTTTTTTACACATTATAAAAATATTATTGTCATTAAAAAAAATGAATTTTAAAACAAATACTTGTTACTTTGTACTATAAAGAGCGCCACATTTTTATAAACAAAAGTGTAAAACTACACAAACCAAACAAAGAAAATAGCTTTCGGGGAATTCCCAATGTCCGTTAGATCGGTCGAATGTCGAACATTAACACAGAGGCAAAGTAGATGAAAATTGATTTTGCTTGCGTTTGTTACATATCTATGCATGTATTAATTTTTTTATTGTAATAAGTTTCAAGTCTCAATATGAAATTGCAATTGCAATGAAAATCAAAATCTGACATTTCTATAAATATAAAAATCGTGAGATTTTGTACTTAATTATAACCGAAATCGTAAGATCCCACAGAAAATCGTGCGTTCTGGTAACACTGAGCGCTGAACGTGGACCGTCGACCTCCCACTCCCGCGCTCCCGGCGCGCGGCGGCATCAGCAGCACAGCATTCACTTTGAATACCTATAGTCCGAGATCCGGCTGCAGGATTACTACGTTCATCGAATTTTTAATCAAAATCTAATTTTTACATATAATAATGGATGGGGGAATATATGCCAGGGTGCCTATCCAAATGTGGCCGCTAGTATTTTTAATTAAAATAATATTAATTGATTTTTTCGAGAAAATTTAATTCACTTAGTTTTAAAATAAATCATAATCCACTTCAAAGCAATATATGTAAAGAACTTGAAAAGTTATGGTTGCTGTCCCGCACTTGGCCGCAACCTCTTCGCAGCCAGGTGTAAACAGCTATTGCTTTGTTACATTTATACGTTTATTAGGTATATTCATCAATTATATATAAAATTAAAGTTAATTTTTTTCTGTGTGTGATGGAATACCTCTGCCTATGTAAAAGTGGCCGTAAATAGGGGTTGCTAGCTGTTAAAAATAGATTACAGTGAAAGAGAGTTAGCGCGCTACATAGTTCGTTAGACGAGGATGGTGATTGCCAGCTGTACGAGTTTTTAAAGCCAATGTGTTCTCAACCAACGGCGCAAACAGTAGTGGGAACGACTTTATAATACTCCAAAAAAAATTATAATTAATAAATTTTCGTTTAGTTCTATTTAAAATTACTCAAATATATCAAAACATCCATTCTTAAATAAAAAATCGAATCGCCTTTTCTTTAATATAAATAAGAAAAACAAACATCATTTTTAAGACAGATACCTGAGGTACCGATATGTTATATGTATAGTAACTATAAACTAAATCATTTTTAAGTTAAATTAAAAATTTTACTTATGGTTTGCGTTTTGCAAAAATCTTCAAATTCTTGCTTATCTTTTAGTTCTAAAACTGTAATTTTTTTCAGACATTCTCAATAATATCCGAGATTAATTGTCCATAGATTCCACTGTTAATAAAATGGCATGGTACTTATATTTTTTTACGACGAAACAATAACATTAATAAACACTTTTTAAATGATGCATTATTAAAGTCAAGCACATTATTCTTTTTATTACACAGAAAACAATTCTTCATTTTTTTAAATTTAAGATTTATTTTAACAAACGTAATAATATGTAAAGTTAAATAAAACAACGTTGTGTATTAAGAGCTCCAAAACAAAATGGTTAGAATAAGAATGTCGCTCTTTAGTTGAAAACACTAGCGATCGACGCATGCTCATTGGCTTTAAAAACTCGTACACCTGGCAATCACCATCCTCGTCTAACGAACGATGTAGCGCGCTAACTCCCTTTCACTCTAATCTATTTTTAACAGCTAGCAACCCCTATTTGCGGCCACTTTTACATAGGCAGAGGTATGCCATCACACACAGAAAAAAATTAACTTTAATTTGATATATAATTGATGAATATACCTAATAAACGTATAAATGTAACAAAGCAATACCTGTTTACACCTGGCTGCGAAGAGGTTGCGGCCAAGTGCGGGACAGCAACCAAAACTTTTCACTAACGTCTAGCTAATACCAGGAATATGCATCCCGAATTTTGCCGAACGATTGTTAGATTTTTTCGCACCGATCCCTCTTCGCTTGCGAGGAAAGAGACTGGTCAGGGCCCCTAACCAGGTGCTAACCCTGTTCCGACCTTAGGGTGCCCTCCGATCCGATTGTAAGGACGAAAATTTAAAAAAAAGACCCGGCCGAGCCCGGATTCGAACCAGGACGTCTGGGTCAATACTTTGAAAACTGCTTTATTCAATTACATATTTATAATTTCAGACTTACAGCTACGGTTATGCACATAACATATAACATATTTACAATACATCACATATATATATATATATACATTAAAAAGTTTTCTTGGTACGGACCGAACTTTCATTAAGCGCCCACCAAGAATAAACGACCACGAATGGCCGGGGCGGATGGTAGCCCTGGGTCAATGCCTTACCCACTGGACTACGTGGCTCAGGCTAGGAAATCGGTAAACTTACAAATACTATACAGATATTGAATGACTCGGCTTTTTACCTTCGGAAATTATCGAGACGCATATTCCTGGTATCAGCCAGACGTAAATAAACTTTTCAAGTTCTTTACATATATTGCTTCGAAGTGGATTATCAATAACATTGGATTACTTTTTTAGTAAAACTAATATATTTCCATAAACTACAACTCTTCTTCTTTCTTCGATGTAAATTTCATATCTTACTATGATTAATTAAATTTGCAGGGATTTTTTGAAAAAATCTATCTCCCTTTATAAAGGATTTAGAGCGACGAACCTTGTCTTAAAAGCTACATGAGAATACCAGTTAACCAAAGCATCAAGTCCGACGAAGATCCGATATGTCATTCCCGAGATCTTGTTAAATGTTTATAAAACAACTGGGCCAATTTTATTTTTGAGGTTTTGTTTTAGCCACAGTGACAATGCAAAAAAACATAAAACCAAGCTGGGGTCTGTGGCCTTGCCTAAAAAGTCGGAGAAGAGTTTTAAATATTGCTCCTCTGGAGCCTAAATCGAATAAACAAATACTTTTGAACTAAAAATACCACCGGGTTGAAATGAATGGGCACATTAAGCATACAAAAAGGCAAGGTGTATTTTGAGAGCCGGAAACTTTTTTGCAAAAGTTATTTATTGTTAAAATATGTTATGTTACCTATTGAACGGATTTGGACGATCAAAAACACAAACGAAAGGTTTTTCAATTCCTACAACTTTCCTATTTCCACTTTTACCTACAGTGAAAAGAACAGAGCTATGGATGAAAAACTAGTTTTGGCACGTTCAAAAAAAAATCATAGCAGCAATTTCAGCTGTTACTGGGATAGCTGATATTCTCAGACATTCCCCTCCTACAACTTAGAACAGTCAAAATGCTTCTAAAAGATCTTTCTCGAAGTCGATCTGTCTGGGCTATTTATTTTTAAGTAAGTCTACACATTGCAACGAGTTCATTTTTAGCAGTTTATTTTTTTGTGTTTATTTAAGTTTTATTTGATTTGTATTATTGTCAAATGATGTTTGCATATCCTTAATAAAAACGTTTAATTTTTGCTGATACGCAAAAAAATTATTTCTTATTTATTCTGTGCAACAACGAATTAAAATGCATTTTCCTCAAAAACAGTTACTTCCAGAGACATTAATAAAGTATACTTTTTAAGTAGTAAAAGTAGGGGAATAAGAGTTTTTATTAATAAATTGAGACTTTTTAAAATGGCATTTAATGCCCAGTGTGGCGTCCTCTACAAAATACAGCAAATTTAAGAACGGATTTGCTTTTCCCATCCCAGATTGTATTCTTGAATCTAATTAATAATTATTTCTAACAGCATAGTATTTTAGTACAAAATTAATACCGTGTTTAAAAGACGTATTTTCTTGTAAGAACTTAGTATTTACGACAAATCAATATACTGAAAAAGAGATCATTAATTTTTTTTTTCTGTGTAACAATTAAATTTTATAAAATATTTTGTTAAAGGATTCCGAATCAACACAATCGAAAGCTTTCAAAAAACCACAAAATATTGCCGCAACCGCCTCACCTCCATTTATGTTTAGATAAACATCATGCAGCAAGGAGAAAATGGCGTCATATGTATTTTTTTCTGAACCAAACTAAACAGAATTCAGGATGTTATAGCCTAAAAATGTCATAAATCTTTTTTTTTTACCAGCTTTTCAATCACTTTAGAGAGTGTTGATAAGAGGGAATAGGTAGATATAATTAGAGGGATCGCTAGTATCACCTACTTTAAAGATGGGAATAATCACTGCCATTTTTAGGCATAAGGGAAATATGGCAGTTGTAAATGATATATTAATAGTTTACTAGTGTTTGTATGCCAACCTGTGGTAAGTTCTCAAATATTCGGACAGAAATTTTATCATATCCTGCAGCATTTTTATTTCTTTAAAAACTTATTGTAGTTCATTGACATTTGTATTATCGAGACTAAAATGTTCACGAACATGAATAATATTTAAGAAGTTAAGAGGATTTATTGTCGGATTTAAATTTAAAGTTAGTCTTTCCCGTACTGTACAATAAAAGTTATTAATGCAATGCAATCTTTTCCATCGTTTTGCTCAGAATTATTGACAGACACGTGATCGGTCGTACTGTTTACAATAATAGGTCATGTGACCGTCAAAAATTCCGAGCAAAACGATGGAAAAGATTGCATTGCCGAACGCGCTATAAGAACGTTAGGATCAGTTCTAACATTATTTTGTAACAAACTGGATTTACCCCGTAGTCTATTTACTATTTTCCAGTTTTTTTTTGGTTTTGTTTCTTGATCTTTTAACTTTTTCTTTATAATAAAGATCTTTAGCCATTTTTGTTACTTCCTTATATATGTTTTTGTATTTATTAAAATGGGCCATAAAAATAACTGTAACTAAAATGTTTTCTTATTGGTATGTAAGCATGTTCAGTTTTTTACAGATATACCGGGGGTAAGCCAAGGGTTTTCTTCCTTAATTTTTATGTTTTGTAAGGAAAACTCAAAACTTTATGAAACCGGTTTATTGGATTATTTGAACTTAGATCGTTATTCCATTTCACATTATTAGTATTTTCTCGAAATTTACGATATTTTTGTTTGCTACAAATTCTTCCTTGACTAGTCTTTTTACATCTGAATACACAGAAAACGTAAATAGGACAGATTTATGTTCAGAAAATGCTGAGGCGACAGTGCGACAATCTACAATATTTCAATTACCAATTTTTGAACAAACATAGTGTATTGGGGTAGAAGATACATTAGTATATGCATTTTAAGATGTAGTGAATTAAAAAGACAACAAAGCGATTATGTTGATATGGAGTCCGTATCCATAAAATTTATATTCAAATCACCTGCCAAAATAACATTTGAACGAACTAGTATTCTAGACAAAAGTATTTCAAGTCGAGTTATAAAAACATAAACATTGCATATAATATAAACACAAATAATATACAAACTAAACGATTTTACAAAAATTACTGAGAACTTGAAAATCCTTTCCACTGTTAAATCATCATATTTGTCCACATTAACAACTAATAAAATAAATGTTCACATATATTCTTATGAACATACAAAGTTTGATGCATTCGGAATTTGACTGTTAGCTCTCGAATTGCTGTTCTTTATTCTTATATTCCGTTTCTGACATCCCCGTATTAACAATGTGGTTAGGTGGGGTCGAGCCCCAGGGTGCTTGACCATTTACTTAAAAAAGTCGACATTTTAGTTCGGAGAGAATTTTCAAAAAAGGTCAAAAACTTAATTAAAAAAAGAAATAACTTTTTTATATTCAGCATAAACAGCATTCTTCAATGCCAGACTGGCCTAATTTGACAACCAGAAGTTTTAAACTGACAAGTGCAAGAATAAGACAACTAAGATTTATACTATGAATTTGTTTCCTAGTTTTTTTTGTAAATTTATAAAGAAATAGGCAATTTTAGTACGTACTTTTCACAATAGTAGAACTAAATTCATTCCAGAAACTCGTTCCAAGATGAAAGCTATGTGGAAACCAAGCAAATCGCTAAAATATTATAATAACTTACGTTTTTAATGACTTCTTAACAATAATAGGACAAAAACCTAAACTACAAACAAAAACTAGAAGATCTTAATTTAAACCAGTACCAAATCTTAAACCTTTTTTTCTTAGTGAAGCTGAACGAAAGATTTCAGAAAGACCCTGTACAAGGGGTAAGAGGAGCTTCACACTTTTAAACTCCAGGTGGGGAGAAATTTTAACACGGCCCTGAATAAGAAGTGATTTAAAATCGTGTTATCCGGCTCAGTATCGGATGTGGCGTAACCATAACCCTTTGCGCCCAATTCCTCTTTTGCCGTTAATTTTCCCTTCAAATATTAATTTTTGACAGCTTTAACGGTTACCCTGCATTCTAATACATCCGAAGTAGTCTAGGCTAGTTTTATGTATGCTTGTTGACTATGCTTAGTAACGAAAATTAATTTACATAGTTGTTCTGTTGTTATTAAGAAGAATTTAATAAAATTAATTAATGGATACAAGTGAAGCCTTCGTGCTGGCCTTCTGGAAAGTTACAGACTATTTGCATACTTTATGCTGCAAGTTTTGTAATTCAGAGAACAAATTTGCTAGCTGTAAAACCCGACAGGAATAATTTTTAATCGCCCAATTTAGACCTTAAGCTACCAAATTTTGTGTAAATATAAAATAGAAACTTCTTATTTTTATTGAACAGCTGTATAAAACTTTCTGTATCATGATGAGATATGCCGGTAATAAATTAATTTCGTATTTATTTAACAAGATCAGTGGAATATCTAAGCCCTCTTTTCCTAATTATTACTATTCAACTAATACCCAGCCAATCCTCTCCGAATTTTTAGCCCTTAAAAGTTTTAAAAATTTTTACACTAAAAGCTATCCTAGTTGCATTTTTGTTGGTCTTAGTAATTTTTTAATTTTAAAAAATTGGTAACTAACAGCTGTAATGACTTTAGTGATAATAATTTTATACGAATAGAGTACTTCACTAAAATTTGATTTGGTGCAAGAAAAAAAATAGAATTTATGACGTTTTTACTTTTCGATATTTTCACGTATGCGCCTTAGACACGGCGCCCCCACCAAAATGTCACGTCGGGGGTGGTAGTAGTAGACAAATTATAGTAAGGCCTACCAAAATGCCTATATTAAACGGTAAGGATAACAAACCTAATTGTTTCGTACAGGTTGGTGCTTCTTTGAACACCAACTGCCAAAACAAAAAGGGGGCAAACACAATTCTATTATGCTGCTAACCAAGTCTGTAACATAGGGAGATAAACAAAGTTTCTTATTATTTTTTAGAAAACCATAATAAATTATTTACCATATAATAATTCTTAATATACTATTTCATAAGAACCTTCGTTAAGTATACATGACATGACAAATTTTTATTCACCACACATATGTCAAAAACTAATCTATACTCCCAAAATTTTAATATCACATACTTGACAGCAGAAAACTATCTCATCAACAAGTAATAAGTCACCTGAACAATCTTGACTTCAATTAAATGACATAACCTTCCCTGTGAATAAAATTATAAATGATACTAGCTAGAAGTTATTATTATTGTTATAAATTGTAAGGTTTCTCTACCAAAATACATAAGTTTAAAGACTAATTTTGACTAACATTCAAAACTGACTTATGGCCATTTAAATGTTTATGATTTTTATTAAACTAGTCATTACTTCTTAGTTGTATTTCTGTTAAGAAAACTGCACTATTGAATAACATTACAAGAAACAGTGTTACCTTTGTTGTCAAGTGTTGTGTATTACTCCACCTTTCTTTAGTTTGTTTATACTGATTTCGCATTTGTTGATAGTCACTTATTCACCTTTGTTGATGATCAAGAATAAAGCAGCTATACAATACATTTGGAAGAGGAACTATAGAATAGTTTTACTATTATCCACACCCTGTGTAAACTTGGAGATAGCAATCACTTTTAGTGAAAACAATTGATGATCCAGTCGCCCTTGGAGATAGCGTTCACTTTTAGTGAAAATAATTGACTATCTAGTCGCCCTTGGAAATAGCGTCCATTTTTAGTCCAAACATTGACGATCTAGTCGCCCTTAGAGATAGCGTTCGCTTTTAGTGAAAACAATAGACGACAAAGTCACCCTTGGAGGGAGTGGCACGTTGTATTTTCCTCACACAGCCACAGGGCACATTACTCATTACACCTAATTTTCAGTGTTCGTGATTTAATTTAAAAAATATAAAATGGTTTCTTTTTAACGTTGGTAACAATTAAAACCGTTTTTTTTATTTGCATAAATGGATTTTTAAAAATAATCAAAATGTCATGTAATTTATTGAAATTTTCCCATGCTGCAACATCATAGGTTTATCAAATCAGTTAATCAGGAAAGTTGCTATTAATCAGAATACTGTTAATTAATTTAGTCAGTATAGGAACCAATGTGTCTGCCAGATTTAAAACATCCCGAACCGTAACCTGATCATTCCCAGGGGCAGATTTTTTTTAGATAGTTACATAGTTATAACTTTCCTGATTTTCTGCTTTTCAGTTGGTAATAGCACAGTAAATTTTATTTAAAAACAGATCATTTTAAGATTATGGTTCAATGGCTCCAGTTTCATTGCTTATGTCTCGTAAAATATTTTTTCCTATCGAAACAAAGTGATTATTTAACTGATCAACAATATCCAGAGCTTTTATAGGTTTCACATTGTCAACAGTGAGACTTTAAATTGAATTTGGAAATTTGTTGTTTTTTATAAGGTCATTTAAGAAGCCCCACGTTTTTCTTTTAATATCATTCGTAGTTTCCTCCCACTAACTTCCAAAGCAACTATTTTTAAAGATTTAATTGTTTTATTTATTCTATTTTTTGAAGCATTAACTTCACTACTTCATTCATTTTTACACCCTTTTTTGTAAAGTTTATCCCATTTACTCATAAATTCAAGTAGTTTGTTTGTTATCCACCTGTTAGTCCATCTGCACTTTATGACTCTTAAATAGTCACACTGGTCATTACATACTTGTATTATTCTTACCAACTGCTGGAATGACTCCAAGTTAGTACCATTGGCCTTCCGATAAAACAGTTCTTTAAATTTGATAAAATGTATCTCTTTTACTTCGTATATGACTTTGGATTATAGATTTACACCTTTCAGCTACAGATTATTTCGGGGATTCTATGGTCTGAGCGAGGATTTTGTTCTACTGTGACTACACTATTTTTGCTGCTTTACTAGCTTGAAATTACATGATCAATAAGACTCATTGAGTTAGCAGACACTCTGGTTGCATTTTCCATATTTACATTGTTATCGATAAGGAAGCTGTTAAGATAACCTATATTTTTACAGTTATCAACGAAAACCGGAAATAATGTGTTCTAATGAGCCAGCGATGTTGCCACTCTCCCTGTAAATTTCATCACCATGAAATGGAAAAACAATAATAAAAATTTATTATGACCAGAAATAATGGTACATTGGTATATCTTATTAATCCGTCCCAGTAAACACACGTACGTTTTTTTAACGTAATAGCAACGTGTAGCTGGTTGATAAACCGTGTACGTTAGATATTTAACCGTTAATTATTCGTTGAAAAAATACCCGTTAATGTTAACGTTAAAAATGTGTAATTGTTACACTAAATATGTATTAAAAAATTCAAACAACGTTATATTAACTGCATTTAAATTATTTGTTAAACATAAGTTCTCAACGTTAAAAAAATGTTTACATTAACGAAGTAATACAATGTAACACAGAACAAAACGTTTATAAGAGGCATTTCAGACACGTTAACCTTTAATTAACATAAAACGTTGATAATGTGTAATTTTTACACCAAAACTTCACACCGTGTATATAGTAACGTTATACAAACATAAGTTTAAATATTTAGAATAACATTTATATTAAACGCTTATTAAAGGTGTACTTTAAACTATTTTAAAAGGCTTTGCACGCACGTTAACCATTAATTAACATAAAACGTTGATAATGTGTAATTTTTACATCAGAATTTCAAACCGTGTTTATAGTAACGTTATACAAACATAAGTTTAAATATTTAGAATAACATTTATATTAAACGTTTATTACAGGTGTACTTTAAACTATTTTAAAAGGCTTTGCACGCACGTTAACCATTAATTAACATAAAACGTTGATAATGTGTAATTTTTACACCAAAATTTCAAGCCGTGTTTATAGTAACGTTATACAAACATAAGTTTAAATATTTAGAATAACATTTATATTAAACGTTTATTAAAGGTGTACTTTAAAATATTTTAAAAGGCTTTGCACGCACGTTAACCATTAATTAATATAGAACGTTGATAATGTGTAATTTTTACACCAAAATTTCAAACCGTGTTTATAGTAACGTTATACAAACATAAGTTTAAATATTTAGAATAACATTTATATTAAACGTTTATTAAAGGTGTACTTTAAAATATCTTAAAAGGCTTTGCACGCACGTTAACCATTAATTAACATAAAACGTTGATAATGTATAATTTTTACACCAAAATTTCAAACCGTCCCAAGCAACACACGATTAAGCCTTATCGTTGATTTTACGTATATTCAACCATTTTTTGGTAATTATTTGGTTATGGTATATTAATTAAACGTTAACGATAAACGTATATGTTTTCAACCATGTAATATACGTCTATATTATACTATTTTGGTAATATATTTGATTATGGTATATTAATTAAACGTTAACGGTAAACGTATATGTTGTCAATCATGTAATATACGTCTATATTATACTATTTTCTTTTAAAAATAATTGTACAAATATGAACTTTCGCATATTCATATGAGGTTAATGCTTTTTCATGATATACAGCATATGGAGCCACTTAAACCGTCAAAACGTCGTTAAACAATATTAAGAGTGTTATTAAAAGGTATATGATATAGGTACGTTTTATACACCAAATTTTCTACTTGAATTAAACGTGTGCGTAGA
This sequence comes from Philopedon plagiatum, assembly GCA_963971165.1. NCBI lineage: Eukaryota > Metazoa > Arthropoda > Insecta > Coleoptera > Curculionidae > Philopedon > Philopedon plagiatum. Next base: position 94,436,145 of record OZ020191.1, read on the forward strand.
CTTTATTGTTTCGTCATGTTTCGGGAAGAATCGCGTATCTCCGCGCCTTTTTGGGCCAATCCGTAATCCCGACTTTGTCTGGTGACGATACACGCAGTTCCCATTGGCTTCGTTAGTTTGCCACATAAATCAGACAAGATAGTCAAGATACCTAGAACAAACGCCGTTTTTGGATTATGCAGCCGCCATTGATTGCTATACGTAATTACTGTTTAAGTTTATGTTTCGTGTGTGATTGAGAGTCATTGTCAGCTAATAAGGCAAGTATTTACAGTTCCGGTCATCTGTTTTCATTAACATTTTTTGTTATAATTGTCCAATTATTATTGTTGCGATATTTTTTTTGCTTTATTAAAATTAAAGGTGCTGTTCCACAGTAGCTTGCCACAGGGCTTTATTTGTCCACCCCTTTGCAAGATCATTCTAATTATACCTAGAAAAACGAATAGCATCTACCTAATTTTAGTAAAAAAATAAGAATAATAAAATAAATGTTAAATTTTTGATTATTGCTGGTATAATTTTGGTTGAGTATTAACCTTTATTCCACTATAGAAATTAACTAAGTATTAAGTATTATTCTCAAAATTCGCCGAAAACCAAAATGGTAATTATTCGGATTAATGGAAACAGCGAATTTTTTCATGAAATTTTGCACAGACCCTAATTTTGGGTCGTAGAACACGAATCCGAAGTCAGTTTTTGGCGGTCTCGTATGGTTTTTCCAATATTTTTTTTTTTAACTTTTAGGTTAGCTTTTTCTATAGATTCCTTTAAGTTTCGACACTTTCACTTCAACATATCTGATGTAAAGTTATAATTTTTATTATTTTTCGTCACACAAAACCCCACATTTAGGCAAAAATAGCTAAGAAAATTGCTTCTTCCTATAGAAAATTCCATTTTAACTCGCTACTAGCCACCATTATTTTCCCAGCTGTCAACAATATTCCTGTGTCCGGCGTTGCCAGGTTTACTTATTTTTCATGAAAAAGTTGTAAATTAGGAATAATAAAAAACTAACCATAACAAACTAAAGTTACTATTCTATCCAACACAAGTTATTACTTTATTAGTTTCTTTGTTACACGCACAAAATCCTCTATTTGATAGTCCAATTGCCTGCAAAGTTTCCGCCACGAGCCTTTTACGACTCTTAAAACAAATTATGCCTGAAATTAGATATACACATGAGCTAAACTACTGAACATTTTGCAATGGCAGTGTCTATTTGTACAAAAATCTAAATTATAAAAAAAGGTTTTTAGTGGCAACGAATAACTTTTCTTGTTTTTCCGATAGCAAATTACTTTTAAAGTTTTCGATAAACAACAATTCTTGTCAAAGAATACTGTGCGTAAACACAAAATATATAAAAAATGTAATCCTTATCTCTTGTTCAGTATTATTTCTTATTTGAGATGCTGCGAAATTAAATTTTCCGACAAATTAAAAAAACGATATGCGCGTTTCATGGAATGTAAAGGAATGGTTGAAGCACTCAGCTACAAAAATGAAACAGGGAATGCGAAACTAAAATACTCCAACAAATAGATTATGTATCTGTGAATGCCAAAATCGGCAATAAAAACATTTTTTTCTAATATTAGAAGTTTATCCTGTTTTATAGTATGTAGTATAAGGACGATGAAAGAGCAAAAACCTAATTGTCGTAAAAAACGCTTTTGATTTGAATAAATGAAAGTTATCTATTCCGGTAAATATATCTACTAGTAAGCCTCCGTACAGTTGCAGGTATTTCTGGATTTACATTTTTAATAACGTTTTTGGGGCAATTAAGCTTTTGCTGTTCCACTGAGTTTTCATACATAGTGTGTTACATACTAAAATTTGTTCATAATTTTAAGAATAATTTAAAAAGATAGCACATAGGGTATGCCACTTAAAAAGGGCATATTTGACTTTTCATGCCGTTTTTGGGACATACCTTATGTTGGAAAATATTTTAAAATATGGAGAACTTACAATTAGCGCTTCTTAGCTTTTTTGTATAAGTTGTGCATTTCCTAGATATTTTTATTAATCCAGACTTATTAAAAGTTAGGCTTTCGGTTATTTTAATCTTACTCAAAGTTATTTACATCTATGTTATAATTTACACACAAAAAACAACAACCAAAACTTCAAAGGTACCCGCACTTTTCTTATGAAAATTGGCTTAATAAAATTTTAATATGATGCCGTACAGGTCAGTAGAATCAATTTTGTCCATGGGCACAACTCTGTCCTATGACTACTTAGTCTCGGCGCTAGAGAGCGGTAAAGTATGTGTTACAAAGCATTAGAAAACACAGCATAAAATATTATTTGTTTTACGTAGTATGCATTTAGAATATTTTTTTACAATAATTAAAGTTTTCTTTTGTATTTGATATCTTTCTTAATTATTATACAGGAAAATTCAAAAGAGTGTATGAAAAAATTGGCAACTAGTAAGTCAAGGGTAAAACTTAAAAAGTTGAGGGGTTTCTGCTTGTGTAATATGATACGTGACATATTTCTCAAAACAAGAAAATCTTTAGTGTAAAGTATGACACGTGACATGACATAAGCAGAAACGTTCCATGTTTTACCTTGCCGACATATTAATCAAAAAAGAGGTCAAATATCAAAGAGAACTTTAGATATTGTAAAACATTTAACTCGGTGCGTTATATGTAAAAAAAAACATTTTATGCCGTCTTTCCATGTGCTTTCTAACAGACTTTTTCACCCTCTAGCGTCGAAATTGGTCATAAGACGGAGTTGCGCCCATGGACAAAATTGATCCTATACTGACCTGTACTACATCATACTAAAATTTTATTAACTTTCACCGGAGGTCAGTTTCCAAAAGAAAAGTGCTGGTACCGTTTGTTATTTAATTACTTGCAACATTGCTTTTGATGTTTATCGTAGGTTCTAAAAAAGCATAAATAAATGGTATTTCTAAACGTAAAAAAATAATAATATGTAATAATTTAAGCACACAAATAACGAAAAACAAACCGTTAGATTTAACCATATTTAACGTTTATTTTTTAATTATTTGTAACGTTTATTGTACGTTTGTAAGAAATATAAATAAAATGATATTTATAAACGTAAAAAAATATGCATTTTCTTATCAGATATATCCATTTTATATGTTCTGATTCTAAACGTTTGTTCTAGCACGTTAGCGACAACGTGTAAAGCTGCGACATTTTAAAGTTGAATGTACGTAATAAAACTACGCTTTAATGTTATGGTGTTTCGTTAATTTAAACGTCTTTTTAACGTACGTGTTTACTGGGTTAGTCATATGCTTTCTTTAAGCTAAAAATATGCCACATAACTCAAAGCCTGGCAACAGCCATTGTCAAAAAGTAGGTGGGGGAGCATATAGTTGGCCAGATTATAAGTATCTTGGGAGTCCCTGGTCGCAGTGGCACAACTGGTATAACATAACAGGCAGGTATTATAATTGGAAAAGGCGCCGTTGTCCGAAAAATCTGGTTTGAAAAAAGCGCATTGCCGTTGAAAATTAAAATAGGTGGGTGAGAGGACCCACCTAACCCCCTCCTACATACTTGCACTACTGCCGGATCGCTCTAAAATGTAAATAATGGTATCACGCCATTGCTTCTAAATCAATGGTATAAATCGGTAAGAGTTGAAAATTATATAGACATTTATATTAGAGTTCAATTATTTATAATATAACTCAGCATTTCGACATTTGACAATCACAGATGACATCAACAGCTGGTTGATTCCGTCAAAAAGTCCCTAGATAACTAGTGGGTTGGGTTGGCCGTATCAAGCGTTTAATTTTCGTTTGACTTTGGAGTTTTGCGTTTGTGATGTTGGTGTCTCTGAGGGTGCTTTTTGTATAGTGTGTGTGTTTTAAACATTTTACTTTTGGACTTTATAGATTTCAGAGACTGGATTTCCTTGGTGTTTATTATTTAAGTTGAACGATGAGTGCAAGTCCGGTCTTGCATTTTAGCCAACCTCTAAATGTAAAATATACCAGATTTCAACACGGTGTCATATACAGGGTGCGCCAAACTCAGTGGCCTATTAGAAATATTGAGAAAACGACAAAAGATGCTTTTCTGACAATTTGGATGTGGTCATAGGAACTGGTGTTCTATCGTTTAAAAATATTTTGAAAGAAGCGGTGTTGCCAAATCATCCTGAAACTCATAGCAACTTCGGAATTTTAAATAAGACACCCAATATAATATTTTACTTTTTAATTCTGCTTTACAATACAAAAAGTTTTTGTGTATAATATCCTATGCCTATCTTTGATAGTGTTTGAAATATTAATTCATTAGTAAATTTTTGGAGTCAAAACATGCTCCCTAGAAAATCAAATATGTTTGTGACCAAGGCACCCAGAAAGTTAAAAATTTTACAGGAGTTTCCTAACATATAGCCATCTTGGAATTTGGACGAGTTATTAGAATATTTTTATACAGGGCGTTAAAAAAAAGGGTATCTTCGTAATATAAATAACACCCTGTATTTTATTTTTTTAACAAAAACTAGGTCAAATTTCCTACCAAACAGTATAACATGTTCGTATGTCTATCTTTAACTCTTTCGAACTTACAAGGCATTTTAGAAAATTAATAACTAAATAAAAATGTTTAAAAACATTTAATAGTAGACTCTGGAAGAATTTGTTCGGAAACAAATAAAAAAGAAAAAATATCAAGTTAATTGGCTTTAGGGAAATCTCTGCTTTTTAGATTGTCAAACAAAATGGCAAATAATTCTTATTCTAATGCAGAAATTTTGAATTTATTTTTTATACACGGACAGTTTAATAAAATTATCTCAAGAACATGTATACGATTCAACGAACTGTATCCGAATTTACCTCCAATGACACCAAAAAAGTTTAGAAGAATGGAAAGAAATATGGTGCAGTATAATAATGTTAAAGCGCCAATAATTCAAATATAACCGATAACAGGTAATGAAGAAAATGAAATTAATATTATGACATATTTTCATGCATTTCCGCATGCGTCCATATACATTGCCGAAAACGACTTAGAACTCTCATATATATCCATGGAGCGAATCCTATATAATCATAAAATGCATGATTATATAGGACACTTCAGGAACTTCAACAAAATGATCCTCTGAAACGTGTAGAATCTTGTGAAATTATATTAGTCTGGACACACGAATTTTTTAAAAAAGATCATTTGACCAGATGAAGCTAAGTTTTCAAGGGAAGGCAATTCTAATCGAAAAAACTCCCATTTCTGGTCTAGAGAAAATCTCGACTTCGTAAGAGAAAGAAATTTTCAGTATGAGTTCAGTTTTAATGTTTTTTGTTTACTAATGGGTAACAAAATGGCCTTTTGTATTTATGACGATTACTTAACGGGCGCAAAATATTTAGAAATATTGAGGACCACTGTTTCGGACATTCTAGATGATTTACCGATAATTATGTTTGAAAACTGCTGGTATCAGTTAGATGGAGCGCCAGCTCATTCTACCAATGAAGTGCGCATAGAATTATTCAACATGTTTGAAAACAGATGGATTGGTCGACAAGGACCATGGAACTGACCCCCAAGACCTCCGGATCTTACCCCATCAGATTTTTATTTGTGGGGTACAATTAAAGAAAGAGTTTATAAAACCCCAGTTACCACCAAGAAGGATCTAGAGCAACGAGTAAGGGCATCTCTAGCAGCTATAGATGGAGAAGAAATACGTAGAGCTACAACAGATCACGTAACAGCGACTATTCATGATTGCTTAAGAGCAAACGGGGGACATTTGAAGCAATTTAGTTATTAGTTTGATTTTTTGAGTTACTTTTATATTTGTTTTTTTGTACAATTTCATTCCTTACTTACCATGTAAGCATAAACTAATAAATTTTTTCATTTTAAAATTTAAGAAAATAATGCCATTTTGTTTGTTAATTTAAAAAACAGAGCACTTCTCAAAGCCCATTAACTTGACATTTTTTCTTTTTCATTTGTTTCCGAACAAAGTCTGCCAAAGTCTACTATTAAATGATTTTAAACTTTTTTTATATTATTATTAATTTTCTAAAATGCCCTACAAGCAAGGGCGTAGCCAGGATTTTGAGCAGGGGGGGGGGCAGAATTAGGTGACCGGGAGGGCAGATTTTCTGGACCCCAAGGACGCAACGTAGTAGTACGTAGTCTAGTTTTTTTAGTTTTTTTGTAAAGAAATATAAAAAAAAACATTATTTAAAAAAATATATATTCATAGATAATGTATAGTATATAGTACATACGTATTATTATTGCAAATTAGAAACTCGAATCAGTTAAAAAAGAAAATAATGAATACCTGCTAAAACAGAACATCGCTTAACAAAAAGAATGTATAAAATTTATCTACATTTTATTTTTGCGAAACATTTTATGAAAACAAATTATTTTGCAAAAAAAAACAATAAATTGTTTTCATAATAAGCCGGTAAAAATTTGCGGTTTTATTTAAAATAAATTGAAATAAATTTAAAAAATTTGAAATCATGCTAAAATTGTCGATTATGGTGCAGGTATAGTATAGGATATTGTTAGGCCAATTTTGTAAGAAAAATTATATTACAATTTGATAATTATTTTATATCTGAGATCTGCGTGAACACAGAGTGAACAGGAACAGCGCACGGCAGCCACCTTTAATTAAGTTATATAAATTTTAAATGTAAACTTAAAAAATATTTGCGTGGGGTAGGATTGGAAGAATGATTAATTTTAATCAAAATTTCTACCCATTTGTGCCAACTAGTATGTTCCCGTAATTTTTAATTCCTTTGGCTATTACAGTTATTGCTATTGTACTTGTTATTACAATTCTTTATTATTGTACTTTTATTTTTCTTTGGCACAAATAAATGTATTTATTATTATTATTATTATTATTATTATTAATTAACAGCAAAAGCTTTCTTACCACTTCACACGTTTGCGTCATATGCAGCAGTGCTGCCATTTCGGTACAATTGTACTGAATTCAGTACAAAGTGGCCAAATTCAGTACGTCAGTGCTGATCTTGGAAAAACCACTAATTTTAGTACGAACTTTCAAAACGAAACTAAAACCAAATAAGCACAAAAAATTTTGAAAAATTATTGTGACTGAAAATATATTATGAATTAAGTTTAGTGGCTTTTCGATTGATGAAATTAGTGTGATACGAGTACTACTCTTTCTTGTACTTTGTGTCGTTAAAGAAAATATAAATTGCCTGAATATAACTACGATCGAGTACTGTAAACAAATATTAAAAAACAATACTTGTTTTTCATTGGAGGCTGCCGATGAATTGATCGATTGAAAAAAAAATCTGAGGAAATAAACTGATGGTAATACATAAAACTACTGATTTTTTAAAATTTGTAATTAAGTAGTATACAAGTACCGATTGTACCTGTATATTGGTATAAATTAAAACTTTTTATATAATGTTAATAATTTAATACTATTTTTTATTTTTGAAAAAAAAACAGTGTTTTATTTAACCACCCTCAATGATTTTAAACTGCAGAGAAAGCTATTTTAAATGTTTTAAATTCTTAAACGTTTCGATTTTTGAATCTTCTGCCCTACATTTAGTACGCTTTGAAAATCAGCTGCGACAGCACTGACCGGCAGGCGCCGCAGCTGACTGCTGATTTAGGAATAAGACGTACGGGAAATTTGAATGGCACATTGGTAAATCTTTACTTTTTGCTCGTGCCAGGGGGGGGGGCACGTGCCCCCCCCTGCCCTCCCTTGGCTACGCCCTTGCCTACAAGTTCGAAACGGTTAAAGATAGGTATAAGAACATGTTACACTATTTGGTGGGAAAGTTGTACTAGTTTTTGTAAAAAAAATAAAATACAGGGTGCTCTGTTTAAAAAAGTTGAGTTTTTTGCATTTATTTAAATTACGAGGATAAGGATACGATTTTTGAGACGCCCTGTATAAAAATATATTAAAAATTCGTCAAAATTCCCAGGTGGCTATATTGTCGGAAACTTCTGTAAAAATTTTACCTTTTTAGGTGCCTTGGTCACAAAAATATTTGATTTTCTAGGGAGCATGTTTTGGTTCCAAAAATTTACTAATGAATTAATATTTCAAAAACTATTAGAGATAGGCATAGGATAGGATAGCATACATAATTTGTTTGCATTGTAAAGCAGAACCAAAAGTAAAATAATATACAGGGTGACTAATTTAAAATTCCGAAGTTGCTATCAATTTCGGGATGATTTGGCTACACCGCTTCTTTCAAAATATTTTTAAACGATAGAACACCACTTCCTATGACCACACGCAAATTTTGAGAATCACATCTTTTGGCATATTCTGAATATTTCTAATAGGCCACTGAGTTTGGCGCACCCTGTATAACAAGTGACTTGGCCACCATACATCGGGATCTAAGAAAAAGTTTACTATATAAGTATGGAGTAAAGTGTTCACCCGAGTAAAATATAGAAGATAAAATTAAACGTTGCAAAGAATGAATAAATGTTATAGATACTTTATTAACGCTCAAAAGAATATAACCTGGCATTTTAAACATAGGGCTTAAAATTGTTCCATCATTCAAAAGGCTATCAAAGGACTAATCCCTTTTGTCCGCCACCCCCTATAAATTCAGTTGGTGAATAATACCTTTTTTACGGTTAGTGGGTTAAAATAGGTTTTATTATTGTCCTAGTGTCCCAGATTTATCTGGGCTAATGTTATAAATTTTAATCTGAATAAAGTGATGTATTTGTCAATTAAAGTGCTTTAAATATAAATCTGTCACAATCATGCGGATGTACTTATATTAGATTCAAATTTTACCTAATTAATTTTAAGCCCTAAACCCGTAACCATGGTTTGCTCAGGTTTTGATTTTTTTTATTTTATTTAAGCTCAGTATCAAAAATTCAAGAGAGCAAAGCGTAAAACAACATATACTTTAATTAAATTTTATAAGGAATTTTAACTTGTGTCTTAAGTAAACAAAATTACGGTCAGTAAATAAGATACAAATGTAATTAAAATCCTTTGTTCAACTGGCAACGGTTTCTTCCTTTTAGGCATTTTACTTGCTAGTTCGTCTCTAATTTTATTTTCACTTAATAAAAAGAAAAGGGAGACAGAGATTTCTAGCAGGAAATTCCAAAATTGCATTTTCAGTAAATCTTAGAAAGTTGAGAATAAATCTTAACCAAAACATGTCTTGTGGGAAGCACATATTGGTTATCTATATCTACCTACCCAAAAAGTATTAAGCGAACATAGGATAACTTCCTGGCGACCTTGTTTTCGGATTTTGCGGCAGAAGCTATCCCGCTATGGTTTTGGAGATCATTCACTTTAGTAGTTTTCTTCGTACCTCAAGAATAGGATCCAAACGGTTAGAGTGGGAGTACAATGATCCATTGATTTACTTAATACAAATACCTCAAGGATCAGTATTGGGACAGGTCTTGTTTTTATTATATTTAAGTGATTTGGCGTCTATTTACATTCAGGGTGAGTTTACATGGTTTCCGGATGACACTAGTCTTTTGTGGGACGAAAAAAAATTAGGATGAATTAAAGCAGACTGTCAACAATCATTATATAAAGCTAAACTGTGATATGACATCAATCTGCTGTGTTTTAACTTCACTGTCGCGAAAACCGCAACTCTCTATCTTTAAAAATAAGGGAGATACCCCGCAAAAGTGCCGAAAATGGGACAACCTGTACAACAGAAACAATAGTAAAACTCAAAAATCATTTTGAAATACCTTGTGTACAGAAGTTTTTTGCCCCCGACAGTTTAAAGGTGTGGTCGCCAGTGATCGGCTACAAATGTTTAAATCGCAATTGGTAGAATAATAATTCTTGTTTTAATAAATTATCTTTCATGGGTTTTCTGATTTGAGGTCGGAAAATAGTATTTTAAGTTGCTGTTATACTGTATTCATTAGAAGTATTAGTTGAGTAGTAGTTTTAAGAGGACTAGTGCTCCTACAATGGTAAAGATAGTGGATTATTATATCCAATTCCTGTTTAGGGTGGTCCAGTGAGCCACCGCACATTTGTTTGTAAAGCTTAAGTCCCTTAACTTGTTGGGTTTAGTACGCTAATTTTTATTGTTAGTAAAGGCTTAGTACGCCTTATGAATAAACTTAATAGTAATAGCCTATAGTAAGCTAATAGTTGTCAGTAAAATAGCCCTAGATTTATAGATATTGAAAGGTGGTAGAGGATTTATTCCTCGACCGAGGTGGTACCACCCCACACATCCTCTTAAAGGGCTGGTGAAATCCCTACGGATGATTCCAGCTCTGGATGTGTGAGTCGATTCCCCAGTACACCCACGGTACATAGTACTTAGACTTCGGCCTTCGTGGGCTGTCAGAAGATAAAAAAAATTGTTATAAAAAATGCGCTCCAGAGCTTGCACATATCTTAACTCGCTTTTTCCAGGTCTCGTGTGACAAGGGTATCTTCCTAGACAGCTGGAAGACTGCTCGTATGCAGCCTGTCCCGAAGAAAGGCTCCAAGTCCTTTTCACCTCTCTGTTGTCAGCAAAGTTATGGCGAAAGTCATCAACTTTCAAATTCTAGAATCACGAAAAATACAATATCATCCATGATAGACAGTACGGATTTCCGTCACCAAAGATCCACAGCTGATGTCCTTACTTTTGTCATGCCTAACAAGAACGAGTCTCTCGAATTTCATGGCGAACCCCAGATTGTTGCTCCAGATATTTCCAAAGCTTTGATCACGTAATATGAGTATGGCGTGCTGCACTCCTTAACAAACTATCTTCTTATGGTCTTTCTCCCAAACTATGTATCTGGATCGGTAGCTTTCTCTCTAATTTTATCGCATATCTGTCATGGTGGATGGTCACTTATCTAACTTGTATCTTGTCAATGCTGGCGTACCCCAGGGTTTAGTCCTGGCACCAGCCCTATTTTTCTTATTTCTTTCTTCACATAAATGACCTGCTCTCTTTACCAACCAATCCCATCCACAGTAAAGGTATAGTTTCGGTGGCGCGCACGACTGTCACGTTTTCACCCGGCGCGGCGCTCGAACGCCGCTAGCAGCCGCCGTTGACGGGTGGTTTCGTTAGTGCGTTTGCGGAGCGCGTTTCAGTATAGATTTGATCTTTTGGATAGCCTTCAGGATATCCTAATTAATGTAAAACATGACTATTGAAAATATTTTTACCTTCATTGTCCCAAATTAATTTTGTATTTCCTTACTATTTTTTCCAACTGAAAAAGAAATCTTCTTCCATGCATTTCTCTTTAGTAATGAAATTTTTGTCTTTGTAATCATAAATAACAGGGTATTTCTGAATTTCTTGCACCAATATCTCATCCTCATTCGAAGAAAAAGAGGCCATTTTTCTACATGCGCTACGATGTACCTGCCGCCGGCGACTGCTCGGCCGGTCTATCAGTCAAGCCGATGTCGGCGCCGACGAGCTGACGACAGGTGCCGGCGAGCCGCGCCAGCGAAATCACTTACATTTAAATGCATTGGAAGCACAGGTCGGCGTTCGCGCGCCGCGTGAAAACGCGCCAAGAACCTCGTTCAGTTCAACGCATCCAAAAAGTCAGTCTTGCTCCGTCACGCAAAAAATCCGGAAACACTTACCCCATCCACATTGAACAGCCAAGCTAAGCCCTTTAGAACAACGAAACATTCTATCTTGTTGGCATCGCTTTCGAACATGATCTTAGACAAACACATTACTTCAATAGCTATCTCAGCAAGCGTTTTCTTTCGAGCCAGAAAATACTTATCCCCTTTCCAACTTCCAACTATGTGTTTTCCAGATAAAACCTAACCTAGAGTACTGTTCCCACATCTGGGGAGCGGCATCACCTTCGACACTTAATATCCTTAATTCTGTCCCACAGAGGGCCATTCGACTCATCAATGACCCAGTCCTCACAAGAAAACTCCCTTCACTTGCTCATCGCTGCTGGGGATTTATCTCTTTTCTACCGATACATCCACGGATTTTACTCTAAAGAACTAGCCGCTAATATTCCTCCCTTCACAGTTCCTAACAGAATAACAAGAGGCGCGTTACGTATACATTCCTTTACTGTTTAGCTACAAAAGTCCAGAACATCCCACTTATCTTGCTCATTCATACCCAGTCTCCAGATTATGGAGAAAATTGCCTGCAGATATTTTCCCTTCCCCTCCAAACCTCCAGTCCTTTAAATCCTGTGTCAATAGATTACATTTTCCTTCTCTTTAGACTCTCACGGAACGTCAGTACTTAGGTTTGAAGTCTACGGGGGAACTATCAGGTTTAAAAAAAAGGATATACGCGTTGTAGTGAAATTTTAAGTGGTTTTTGGCTTCTCTTAAAAGAACTTTATCTATAAAGTTTAAAATAAGGTGCACCGGTGCCAAGTATGTGGAAAACTGGATCCTTTTCATCCGGAACTTTCACAGGTTTGCTTGATGGAATATAGACAGCTTGGAATGCTAAAGCTACAGCGCGCGAAGTCGTATGTTTAACATTCTCTCTTGCCTCTTTCTTTATTCGACATACGAGCAATGTATGGAACGACACAATAGGCGAGTTATGAATGAATTGTGCCGTCTCCTTTTGTTGAAGGTCAATGGTTGTGACTATGAATGGTAATTTTTTTGGGTCATAGGAATAAGTATCGACACTACAAGATACGTATACGTATCTTCACATTACAAAAATATTGACTTTAATAAGCCGAAATGTTAGATTAAAGCCACATCCACAATAGCGCACAAAAAGATACCATAAGTAATAACTTTTTATTATTTTATTTAATTAGGTCGATAAAATATCAAATAAACTCAAGCTATATTCTGTCGTATTTTAGAAAGAAATAAAAAAACAATTAAAGGATAATATAACAAGAAATGCTTAAAGTTAGCTGTTATGATTGAAATACAATCTTATTATTTATTGACAAAATGACTGACATAATTCCAACTAACTATTAACAAAACATATAATACTGGTACCAGATATAACTGGTTCTAACCTGCATCACATCTCCCCTTTTACTTCTTTCTTCCTTCTCCCCTTTTAAAATACCTTTTACCCATCTAAGCTTTGCGAATAAAACGTCTGTTTCTTGTATAAACTTTTCCACTTGACGTTTTTATGGGATAATTTCTTCTGTTTCCTACTTCTGTAACTATTCCTAAATTATTCCATCTTTTAGTTCTTGGGTCTTGTAACCACACATTTGTTCCTACTGGGATCGGTTGAAGATCTTTAGCATTTAGGTTATAAGTTTGTTTTGTTTTTATATTTTCCATTGCTCTGTGATCAATTAATGTTGCAAAGTCTCGCCATTTTTTAGAAAATACTCTAAAATTTATTGGGACAATTGATCTTGTAGGCTGGCCATACAATACCTGCGCTGGTGAAACTCCATCATTTTTAGGAGTAGTTCTCCATTCTAGAAGCCCGGCAAAAAATTTGTCCTCATTTAAACCTCATTTTACCTTCATTCGTGCATTTTAAAATCAGACTTTTCATTGCTTTCACTGCAGCCTCTGCGTGCCCATTGCTTTGAGCATAATAAGGTGTGGAAGGACTAAATAAATCGTTCCATGCTTTTAAAAACGACTTCGTTTCTTGTGATGAAAATTGTGGACCATTATCAGATCGAAATCTTACTGGAACCCTTGTATCTGCAAAAATTCTTCTTAAACAAGTGTTTACTTGAGAAGAGTTCGGATCTCTATTGCCGAACTGACAAACAATTGGCCATCCAGATAATCGATCTACGTAAACCATAAAGTGTTTTCCAGAGCAAGAGAATAGATCAGCTGATACATCTTCAAATGGCCTGGAAGGAGGAGGGTCACACATCAGAGTTTCCTTTGAAAGCGATGGCCTTATCTGTTGACATAACTGACAAGTGTCTATTTTGTTCTTTATGTCACTGTTCATACCTGGCCAATAAACAGTTTGTCTTGCTCGTCGCTTTGTCCGTTCTATGCCTTGATGGGAGCTATGAAGTCTTTCAAGAAAAGATTTTCTTGCATTTTTTGGAATAACAATTTGGCACCCTTTCATTATTATACCATCTTCATAACTAAGTTCATTTCTTACACCCCAATACTGAAATAATTCGGTTTTTAAATGTTTTCGGTCCAAAGGAAACCCGCTTTTTATTTGATCGATAAGTAACTGGTATTCAGCATTTTCTTGACCATAATCACGTAGCTGTATGAGAAAAAGATCTTCTAAATGTGCCGTTTTATATGTGTCTTCTGTATTGTCAGCTATCGACACCTGTTGAATAATGAAAGATTTCATATGACAATTAGCTTCCTCTGCTAATAAATCTTCTTCATTTGGAAATGATATTGGGAATCGTGACAGTGCATCTGGAGCAAAATTTTCAGTCCCTTTTTTCCATTGCGCCTTGAAACAGAATCCAGTTAATTTTTGTTTTAACCTCTGAATTCTTGGATTTTCTATGATATCCACCGTATAGCCCAAGTTATACCTAATAATTCAATTTCAATATCTTCTTTCCGTTTCCGATAAAAAACGTGATCCACACTGTATTAACTTCCTTGTATTATCATGTTTTTGCAGCAAAACATAGCCTAGCCCGTTTAATCGGGAAGCATCGGTATGAAGAGCTATTTCCTTATTAGGATCAAAGTGTGTCAGGACAGGTGGTTGCGTAAGTGCTTGTTTTATATCCATAAATGATTTGTCGTGAATTTGGCTCCACAAAAATTGATGTTTTACTTTAAGTAAACTTCTTAGTGGAATGGCTTTTGAACTTACTTCTGCTGAAAAATATCCTAATTGGTTTACCAATCCCATAAATGATCTCAATTCAGTTAAATTTCTTGGAGTTCTAAATTTTTGTATAGCACTTATTTTGCCTGGATCTGCTTTAATACCATCTTGTCCTACAACATAGCCAACATATAAAAATTCTTTTTTTGCGAAAATAAATTTATTCTTGTTTAAAGAAATATTTTTGCTTCTACAGCGATCCAAAAGTTTTACAGTTCTTTCATAGTGACTTTGAAATGACTCGTCATGTATCAATATATCATCCAACACTTTTTCTATATTACCTATGTCCAAAATTGCTTCATCACCTCTTCGGCAAAACTCGTCTCCCGAACATACCAGTCCCATTGGCGCTCTGAGAAATAAATATCTTCCCCAAGGAGTAAGAAATGTCGTGAGTTCTTGGCTTACTTTATCTAGTGTAAGTTGCCAATATCCGCCGGTTGCATCTACACTTGAAAAATATTTGGAGTTGCTATTAATATTAGAAACTGCATCCCACGGAGATTTAAATGGATGAACCGGTCTCTTAACATGTTGATTTAGTTTAGTAAAGTCAACACATATTCTTATCTTACCATTTGGTTTCTGTACGACCACTAATGGACTAACAAAATCGGTTGGACCCTCTTCCACTGGTTTAATTACGCCTTTTCGAAAAATTTCATCAAGTTCCTGTTTCACCTTTTCTCTCCGTGCAAAGGGTATCTTCCTGGGACAGCTAATTGCAAAAGGTGTAGCATTAGTTTTAAGGTAAATATGAACTGGTGGACCATCCATAGGTTTTAATATTTATGAGTTGAATACGTCTTCATATTCTTCAATTAGTTTCTGTCTAATCTGCTCACATTGATCTTCTGTTGGGTCTTCAGGTATTTCTGAAATTTTCAGCATACATATTTTTAATGGCTTTGGAAATTCCTTGTGTAACATTTTTAGCTTAATCATGACGTTTCGATCAATAAGGAGTTCTGCAATTCCATGACATATAAATATACGTATACTAGTAGTTACATTTTCATAGGTTATTTTGCAATCTACATAGCCATAAACGTATATTTTTGAGGAATTTGCTGACTCTAATCTTAAATTAGAGGGTTGAATATTTTCTTTTTGGATTGAAAGCTTATCTAAAAATTCTTTACCTGCTACTGATACTTCAGCACCTGTATCTGGAATAGCATTTAATCATACAGCAGAATCAAGTTCGTCTGATTTATAACAAATTTTTACATGAATTTGGAGTCCGTTCGAAGAATTTGAAATTTCACCTACAGTGCTGATTTTTAATGTACCAATTTTTTTTAATTCATCTTCATTTTGCTGAACGTCTACATTCTGTATAGATTTTGTTCTGCAAAGTTGTGTAAAATGTCCTTTTATTTTGCATTTTTTACAGTAAAAGTTTTTTGCAGGACACTCACCTAATGATTTATGCCAATTATTGTTGCATCTTGGACATTTTTTACTTATTGGTTTACTCAGTTTTAGTATTTGTGCACATTGTCCATTTTCTTCTTTTGTTGCGGCTTCTTCTGCTTCACATATTTGAATAACTTCATCAATACCCATGGCTTCAGATAACGTTCGACATTTCTTCCTTATACTAGGATCAGCCAGAGCTTCAATAACATGATCTATTAGGCATCGATTAAAACAATGTGTACAAGGATCAGTAAGTTGAAAAAGCTTAAGTTTTTCTCTGTAAAAATTCATAAAAGATTCACCTTCTTCTTGTTTCCGTTGTATAAACTGGCTTCGACGCATGCGTCCATTCTCCTTTTTCTTATAATAATTTTCTAATTTATCCAAAACAAAATTTGCTGTTACATCGATTATATTTGGAATGTTTAGTACAAGTCTGATGATGTCACATACTTCTTGTGTGAAAAATGTGTACAAAAGAGCAGTTACCTGACCTGTAGAGTCTAAATTTAAACTTTGGAGCATAAAAAAATTTTCACATTTATTTCTCCAGTCCTTAAATTGGCCTAAATTTATATTTTCTACCAGTTTCTCTGGCCCTGGAACACCATTGGGAATATGTAGTCCTTGTGAAATATTTAGCGATTTATTTTTCATTTGACATTCATCAGGAACACTCTCTTTTTCCACTGGTTTGTCATTACTATTTTTATTCTCAAACACACCTAACAGTATATTCTTCAAATCTGCCAACTGCACGGAAAAGTTTTCTTCTAGACTTCTTAGAGCATCTCCAGTTCTATCTTCCAATTCCTTTAAACTATTTTGTGTTTCTACAATAGTATTTTTTAAAGGTAAAATTTGGTCTTCCTGACTGGAATTCTCCAACGATTTAGCCGTCTTTTTTGATTTAGGCATTCTTACTGATTTTATTACTTAATTTATTGGATTTAATATACCGACTGCGCCATGTTATGATTGAAATACAATCTTTTATAATTATTATTTATTGACAAAATGTCTGACATAATTCCAACTAACTATTAACAAAACATATAATACTGGTACCAGATATAACTGGTTCTAACCTGCATCACATAGCCGTATTTCCCAGATTTTATAAAAAGTAAAGAAAGACAGCTCCTTTATAACCGATTAGATTTGTCATAAAAACTTTTTTGACTACAAATTGTACGAGTTGAATTTATAAAGATGAAGTTAGAATTAACACAAGTTTGTAAAAATTTAATAGAGAATCAAAAGGTGATCGAGTCATACTTGAATAGATTTTTTCTAAAACTATGATTAATATTCTCATGATATTAAGAGCTGTCCCTATCTAAGACAGGCCATTATTTTAAATTATCAGTGTTATCTCCAAATCTTAATAAAAAAGTTATTTAATCTTGAGGTCTATGAGGTGTTAATCGGGTTACTTTCAAAATAAAGATTGCAATTCTCGACATCGCACTATAGAAGCACTGCGTGAAGCCACTACATTCGAATTTCAAAATTCGCAGGGACGTTCGATTATACTTCTAAATGCCATGCGACGAATAAGTAAAATGTGCGAGTTTTGTGTTAGGAAAAACGGTTATAATTTTAAGCCACTTTTGTGATATATAAAATAAAACAAAGATTTTTTAAAATTTACTAAAGAACATCTGTTTCCTGCCTTATATTAATTTGTTTTGTACACTGAATTTTTTATTCGAAGTTGAAGTCAGTTATGTTATTGGGAGTTCAAATTTTTAAAATAAACCTAAATGTTAGTTAAGTCACTCTATACATTTGTTTCAAATCGTTATATCACGGCAGGGCCGGCCCTAGACATTTTGGCGCTCCGGGCAAAACCTTAATTTTGCGCCCCCCCCCCCGCTTTTTTTAAGTAAATCTCATGCGACCATATCAGAAAGTCAAGAAAACATTGAAAAAAAAATTGAAAAAACGTTTTATTCAAAACTCAATCATCAGATAACAAGATAAGCAATTTAGCACTTCAGGCAAAATCACAAAAATTAAAATATAGTTATGCTAACTAAACTAATATCCCATATTATAAATAAATTCTAACTAACCAAAGTAATTAAAATGCCCTTTTTCTAACTTTTCTTTCGGCAAACTCACGAACCAGTGATTTCAAGTCTAATTTGTCACTAATTTGGTATTCTATAGCTAGCATTGCCAATCCATTGAGACGATTTTGCGTCTGCATCGTTCTGAGATAATTTTTGATTATTTTTAGTTTTGAAAAGCTTCTTTCCCCTGAAGCCACAGGGACTGGCAATGTAAGTAGGATTCTTAATGCTATGCTGAGGTTTGGTGCGAATTTAAGTGTAGCGATAAACTTGAGAACTTCAACAGGGGTTTCCTTTTTTGTTAATAATGACGAAACAATGCTTATTTCATCGGCTAGTTCCAGGGCGTTAAGATCGCTTGAATTTCCAACAGTTAAAACTATTTCCAAATCTTTGCAATGAGCCAGTAGCTCATTTCTGGACATGTCTTTTAGACCAAAAATATTATACAAAAAGCTGAACTAATTACTGTGAGTATTTAGCAAATTATATCTGGTTTC
Organism: Philopedon plagiatum; assembly: GCA_963971165.1. Taxonomy (NCBI): domain Eukaryota; kingdom Metazoa; phylum Arthropoda; class Insecta; order Coleoptera; family Curculionidae; genus Philopedon; species Philopedon plagiatum. The sequence goes on from OZ020191.1 coordinate 94,454,981, forward strand.
CAAGGCATTTATTGCTTAATCTATAGTGTGAAAAAAAAGCTATTTTATATTTTTGTTTGAGGTCTTGAACGGGTTCATCCGTAAAAACGTTCTCTGACACGATGACGTGGTGTGGTGGTTTCGAAATTAGCTTCCACGTCAATCTCTGAAGCAAGCTCGGTTGCTTCTAAAATGATGCTTTCAAAAGCTTCATCTGATCTCAGGTTTTCAAAGAAGGGTTTGCAGTTGCTAAGCATAACAATAGCTTGTGACATATTAAAATTCACAGTTTGCAAAAGTTTGCTGATGGGGTTAATATGACTCAAAATTTTGTACCAGATCACAACAGAGCATATAAATTTGAACTGCTTCAAATTATTTAATAATCCGCTAGCCTCGTCTCTGATCATATTATCGATTTCTGAATCTTCATATATGCTGTACAAAGCATCGTGAATTGAACCAATTTGAAACCGCAGAGCTTTTAATGAGTCGACTCGACTTTCCCACCGCGTATCACTCAATGGTTTTAGGGTGTAAATATCAATATATTTCAGTAATATTGCCCAACGAAAAGAAGAGGAAGAAAAAAATGTATATAACTTTTGAACAATATTGAAGAAGTTGGCTGCCTCAAACGAGGATTTTGCCATATCGTTTACAACCAAATTTAGCGAATGGCTGCTGCATGGAACATAAAATGCTCTGGGGTTTATATTTCTGATTCTTGTTTGTACTCCCGATTTTTCTCCTCCCATATTGGAACCATTGTCATACCCTTGACCGCGCATGTTTTCTACTTTAAGCCTATTTTTCTCTAGCTCTTCTAGTAAAACCTCCGACAATTCCTTAGCTGTTGATCTCTCAATGGGTAGAAAACCCAAAAAATTTTCGTTGATATTAACTTGAACTTCAGACTCTGATTCCTGTATGGAGACAAATCTTACCACAAATGTCATCTGTTCTACTTTACTTGCATCGGGAGTACAGTCAAGAATCACGGAATAATACTTGGCCTTTTGAACTTGCTCAATGATGTGGTGCTTTATAATGTCATGCAATAATTCAATTATTTCATTTTGTATAGTTTTCCCTAGATATGTAGCTTTGATTTCTTCTTTATTGAGGACTCTGCGAACGTGTCCCTCCATTTTTGGATCAAACTCAGCCAATAACTGAATTAACTTCAAAAAGTTTCCATTATTGTGTTCATACAGTTTATCGCTTGTTCCTCGAAAAGCTAGAGAGCTCTCACCTAGCATTTTAACGACTGATATAATGCGTAAAAGAACTTCAGACCAGTGATTTATCCCAGAATCAATGAGTCTCTGAGAAACTGCATGTATTGTTTCACCTATTTTCAATCTTTGCTTGAATTCAAGCCATGATTTCAAACCATCTATATGAGTTTTTGCATTTTCATGATGGGCTAAAGAGTCTCCTAAATGCTTCCAGTCTTTAAATCCCCGATTGCCAAGAGCGCTCAAGCTAGATGCTGCAGCAAAAAGTCGACATGGAAAACAGTACAAAGCGTTTTGAAATACGGAATATACCATCCATTCTCTTAAAACCTCTTCTCCATTTCTAAGCCTTTTCTTGTAATGTTTTGGTGAGAATCTTCTATGCTGATCATCAAAAGGAAAATCAAAATTATACAAAGGTGCAGCTGGACCACGTTTAACCAAAAAAACTCTATCTGCTGCACGCATGATTTCGGGCCATAATCCTGGGTCAGAGGAGATACTTTGGACGGTAGCCTTTTCTAAATGTTTCTCTGAGGTCTGCACAACTTGCGAATTTTGATTTTTGGAACTGCACGGAACTGCATCACTACTCGCCAAACTCGTTTAAGATGACTTACCCAGCTCAGTAATGCTGACGGTTGCGTCCAAAGGGGGATCCATATCCGGAAAGTCACTATCTAGGTGCTGGGCGTTGTTCAAATGTTGGTCGGTTGTGGGAGCGTTGAAACTACCTTCTTTGAAGAAGTTCTGCAGCGTATCTGACTGTTTTTGAAGCTGTGTTTGCTTGTTCAATCTCCGCTTTTTAAATTCGCTCCCAGAGGGTTTTCTCTTAGCATCGGACATTTTGGTTTCTGGAACAAATTAATTAAAATAAAAGATAATACTGATATCAAAAAAAAGCCATGATTTGATTTAAATTATAATTTCTGAAATCCCCCCCTTGTGCGCCACTGGCTTAAAAAACTCATTTTATTCAACTCCAGACTCAATTACCTTTCATTTGATACCACACAAGCCATTTTTTGATATAAACTCTAATTTTTGAAATCCCCCCTCGTGTGCCACTGGCTTAAAAAAATAAAATAAATTTTATTCAACTGCAGGTTCAATCAACTTTCATTTGATACCACACAAGCCATTTTTTGATGTAAACTCTAATTCTTGAAATCCCCCCTTGTGTGCCACTGGCTTAAAAAAAAGTATTTTATTCAACTCCAGACTCAATTACCTTTCATTTGATACCACACAAGCCATTTTTTGATATAAACTCTAATTTTTGAAATCCCCCCCTCGTGCGCCAATGGCTTAAAAAAATAAAATAAATTTTATTCAACTGCAGGTTCAATCAACTTTCATTTGATACCACACAAGCCATTTTTTGATGTAAACTCTAATTTTTGAAATCTCCCCCTTGTGCGCCTCTGGCTTAAAAAATAAAATGCATTTTATTCAACTCCAGACTCAATTACCTTTCATTTGGTACCACACAAGCCATGTTTTGATCTAAACTCTAATTTTTGAAATCTACCCCCCACCCTTTTTTTGGCTTATGTCTGATGGATTTATTAGTTTTTAAAAATGAAAACAAAAATTAAAACACTTACCTTCACAGAAGCCAAACGCACTGGACAATTTGCACAAGCACTTTTTTAAAGTTTTTTTGCACTAACAATTTAAACAAACTATTTTATTTCGCACCAGCCGAAGTCTAGTGGCAAATAATGCATTGTTTTAAGTCTACTGCCTTTTTATATGCAGTTAAAAAGGGCTGTTAGATCTTGTTTCGCTTGGTTTCAAAATTGTTGTTTCCTGTACAGTCGTGTTGCCACGGGCCGAAAAACTTGTCAATTCTTGAAAGGTGGTGGTTGAGTGGTTTTGTCATGTTGAATTGAATTCAACTAGATTTTGCCTTAATGTTTAAATATCTTATATTATTTGAATTATGTGCTTAGAAATAAAAATGATAAATTCCGCCTGCCGCCTCTTAATCTTGTCAACTATCAGTCAAATCTTGCAACGCGTTTTTGAGAAAATTCCCGTGAACCGATTTCAATGAAATTTGGTATACTTACAAGGGTCCGATGACAATGCAATATTATGAAAAATAATTTATTGATATGATATCAGAATGATAAAAAAATATTTTTTACTTTTTAGTGCATTTAATAAAAGCCTGTAACTTAATTTTTTTTCAGTTTATTTTCATTTTCCATGATTTTGGCGCCCCTAGATCATTGCGCTCCGGGCGGCCGCCCGGATCGCCCTACCCTGGGGCCGGGTCTGATCACGGCCTACTATAAAATATCATACCCTTTTTTTAAATGTAAAATTTTGAAGTTATTCCAAACGATATATACCAACAATTATACATTCTTGAAAAGCTAATGAAAAACACAATCGAGTGAAAACAAAATATACAGGGTGTCCCATTTAAAAAATGCAAGTTTGGTTTTTGTCTTCAAATTCGTTCCTTCTAGAAAAAAAATTGACCACGCCACTCGATTCCACGCAGAACACTATATAATAATGAGTGTTTCCTTACCGACAAGTTAAAAGGCAACTGAGATGCGAGGGGTCCTTGATAATGACACATTTTCAAAATCGCCCTGAATCTCAGAAACCAAGGGGGCTATAAAAATTCTGTTTGTAGCGTCATATGTTTTACGAAAAAAATCACAGTATTGCGAAAACCGCAGCTCTCTATCTTGAAAGATAACCGAGATACCCTGCAAAAGTGTTGAAAATTGGACACCCTCTACAATTAACTAAAAAATTTGAGAAAAACCGTTAAAGTCATTTTTATATAGTGGATTTTTTTGATATTTTTCTTATTAGTTAACAAATGCTTCCAATCCCATACTAGGGGCGTAGAAAAAAAATTCAAAAGGAGGTTTGAAATATTTCTAAAATGGGCCTACATATCAAACTCAGACGCGATCGGTTAATTGGTTTCGGCTAGCATATTTATTCACAGACAAAATTTTGAAACCCGGGATTTCGGTATCGTGATTATAAAATCTCTTAATCCCGCGATAGATCTCAGTATATTAACACCTCAATTAATGGTGCTACAAGTTCTCGACTTTAGGGTAACTGCTCAATTTTGTACATTGAAGGTCTTAGACGTAATACATTTTGCAAATGGGATCGTAACGCCGCCATCCGTGCCAAAATGTCTCGAAATTATTTTGAGTTTCAACTGCATAAAAATTAGTCAGCCTTGTTTTTCCTTGGACAAAAGTTTTATATGTCTCCAAATCGACAACATTACGGTACATCAGAAGTCCCCTTTGAAATCACTTTTATGAATTTTTAATAAATGCGTCAGTAAACCCTAAAATTCGCATGCACTGCCGTAAATAAATAGATAGTGTCGCTTGAAAGTTAAAATAAACTAAAATTAAATTAAACATTTTATTTACTTTTAACGTTTTCGTGCACTTTTTAAGTTTATTGGCAATTATTGGATGGTGGGTTATTTGATATGTTAGTATTACTGTAAGTGGCGCCAAATTAGATCTGTTTATTGGCCCACTCCAATGGTGTTAAGTATTGGTAATATGTCATTAGCATGTGGCATTAATTCACTAAAATTAGTAAACCCACCCTCAAGTAAACCGCCCAGCTGCTAGAGTTAGGCGATGGCTTGTTGTCATATATCTTAGCCTTTATCATAATAGATATTTTTGATGATAGAAATTAAAATCGTTATAGCATATTTGAAAATATTATAATAATGGTCCCTTTCAGTAAAACTGAATTTCATAATAATTTTAATAGTAACATTTTAAATCAGAATGTAATAATATGTATGCGATAATAAAGATAATTCTGAGCTGTCCCATAGCTTCTTAATCAAGAAATTAAAACCTATGAAAATTCAACTCCAGACACTGACGTAAGTAATACCTTGGTGTGCGATCGGTGTTTTATGGCCACGTCATCTGAAATGTCATATCATCTATATATATATATATATATATATATATATATATATATATATATATATATATATATATATATATATATATAGGTATATATTAAATATCATATTGTCATCATTTTGGGCATTTTTCACATTGCCCGGGCATTATGAGTAATGACCAATTAATCATTTTGTCCATAAGATATAGGTATACGAAATATTGTTTATTTACGCCAAGGTTATTTTTAATCAAATTATCCTGTATAGTATTGCGTATTCATTAAAATTAAAATTAAAATTAAAATTACAAACAGTAATTCCTTGAAAACAAATAAAGATAATAATATCAAGTACAGCAACTGATATGAGATACACAAAGACAATTATTAGAAAAAAAAATTTACGTCCTAAGAGGCCCAGGCATCACGAAACCACAAACAAACTGATTAATTGACTTCAAGAGGATTATTTCCGTAAATGGTTAAAATAGCTGTTTTATCCAAAGTGTTTTATTTTAAACAATATGCTCTGCCAGCATTTTTCCTATATTTCATAATTCGAAAGAAATCCATGCAAAAAGCTTATTTCCAAAAAATTATAATTTTTTCTCATCAAATTCACCCACAAAGCGATCAGTCATCACTTACAAAACGAAGAGGTTAAAAAGAACATAGTAGGTACATAGAACATAGTTGTATAACGTTATGCCGAAGTTGCATGTTATGTTTTCGCAAACGATTTAGTATTGTTACTGGAGCTCTTTATCTCTAAACCGCAATTCAGATGGCCGAAAAAATGGGACTTGTTGCTAACGATTAGCTTGATTATTAGAAATCAAAAATTTCGAGACTTGAACATAAGATATTAAAGTAAAATGTAGTATAAAGTAGTATAAGTAAAAATATTTACCAAGTACAAACGACGAGATAAAAATATTGCTTTTAAAACCAGCAAAGCCGAAATTTTCGCACCTAAAGTTTAGTGTTAAGCGAGAGCAAAAAGTCCGTAATGAGAAACCGAAACCGTATCCGAAATCAATATGTCGGCTAATAATTTAAAATTTGTATAGTTAAGTACCTTCGCTGCTCCATGTCGTGTAAGCATATGTAAGTTCATATTGGGCTCTTTCACTAAAATATAATAGAAAGAAAAGTTAGAAAATAAAAAAATAAAGTATTTCTCTAAATCTTCGCAAATGATAAATATCTACTTGAAAAACTATGTTTATATAGTCGCTTTAAAACGGTTTATCACAAATGGATTTTAAAAAATGCACTTAGAAATGATAATAAAACCGATTTAGCTGCTTAATTTGTTTTAGAGTTAAAGGAAACTATGCAATAACATGATTTCATTATGCCGTTTTAAAGAAAGCATCTAAACTTAGCAACACAGGACAGGACCTTCGCCAAGGTGGCAGGACAATAGTGTCACAATTTTTAAAATTTAAATTAGTAGACAGGTTCTTCAATTTAACAATTCAATATAATCGCTGTTTTCTGTTTTTTTTTGTATATTTGTAATAATTAGAACTCTTTCTGGTTGTCTTCATTTACATAAATTTATTTCTTATAAAAATGATTCAAAGTGCATAAAATATAATCAGTTTGCTAAACTTTTTATATATACGGCAACACTGTACCACCTACGTACAGTAGCCGTCACGTGATTAAAAACAAGGCTTTCAAATGCTAGATGATGTGACATTTCAGATGACGTGGCCATAAAACGCCGATCGCACACGAAGGTATTACTTACGTCAGTGTCTGGAGTTTTTAAATTTAGTTGAATTTTCATAGGTTTTTATTTCTTGAATAAGAAGCTATGGGACAGCTCAGAATTATCTTTATTATCGCATACATTATTACATTCTGATTTAAAATGTTAGTATTAAAATTATTATGAAATTCAGTTTTACTGAAAGTGGCCATTATTATAATATTTTCAAATATGCTATAACGATTTTAATTTCTATCATCAAAAATATCTATTATGATAAATGCTAAGATGACAACAAGCCATCGCCTAACTCTAGCAGCTGGGCAGTTTACTTGAGGGTGGGTTTACTAATTTTAGTGAATTAATGCCACATGCTAATGACATATTACCAATACTTAACACCATTGGAGTGGGCCAATAAACAGATCTAATTTGGCGCCACTTACAGTAATACTAACATATCAAATAACCCACCATCCAATAATTGTGAGTAAACTTAAAAAGTGCACGAAAACATTAAAAGTAAATAAAATGTTTAATTTAATTTTAGGTTATTTTAACTTTCAAGCGACACTATTTATTTATTTACTGCAGTGCATGCGAATTTTAGGGTTTACTGACGCATTTATTAAAAATTCACAAAACTGATCTCAAAGGGGACTTCTGATGTACCGTAATGTTGTCGATTTGGAGACATATAAAACTTTTGTCCAAGGAAAAACAAGGCTGACTAATTTTTATACAGTTGAAACTGAAAATAATTTCGAGTTTCGAGACTTTTTGGCACGGATGGCGGCGTTACGATCCCATTTGCAAAATGTATTACGTCTAAGACCTTCAATGTACAAAATTGAGCAGTTACCCTAAAGTCGAGAACTTGTAGCACTATTAATTGAGGTGTTAATACACTGAGATCGATCGCGGGATTAAGAGATTTTATAATCACGATACCGAAATCCCGGGTTTCAAAATTTTTTCTGTGAATAAATGTCCTAGCCGAAACCAATTAACCGATCGCGTCTGAGTTTGATATCTAGGCTTTTAGAAATATTTCAAACCTCCTTTTGAATTTTTTTCTGCGCCCCTAGTATGGCGTTGGAAGCATTGGTTATCTAATAAAAAAAAATATCATAAAAATCCACTTTCTAAAAAATGACTTTAAAGGTTTTTCTCAAATTTTGTAAGTTAATTGTGCAGGGTGTCCAATTTTCAACACTTTTGCAGGGTATCTCGGTTATCTTTAAAGATAGAGAGCTGCGGTTTTCGCAATACTGTGCTTTTTTTCGTAAAACATATGACGCTACAAACAGAATTTTTATAGCCCCCTTGGTTTCTGAGATACAGGGCGATTTTGAAAATGTGTCATTTTCAAGGACCCCTCGCATCTCAGTTGCTTTTTAACTTGTCGGTAAGGAAAAACTCATTATTATATAGTGTTCTGCGTGGAATCGAGTGGAGTGGTCAATTATTTTCTAGAAGGAACGAATTTGAAGATAAAACCCAAACTTGCATTTTTTAAATTGGACACCCTGTATATTTTGTTTTCATTCGATTGCTTTTTTCATTAGCTTTTCAAGAATGTATAATTGTTGGTATATATCGTTTGGAATAACTTCAAAATTTTACATTTAAAAAAAGGGTATGATATTTCATAGTAGGCCGTGATATAACGATTTGAAACAAATGTATAGAGACATTTAACTAACATTTAGGTTTATTTTAAAAATTTGAAATCCCAATACCATAACTGGCTTAAACTTCGAATAAAAAAATTCAGTGTACCAAACAAATTAACATAAGGCAGGAAACAGATGTTTTTTACTAAATTTTAAAAAATCTTTGTTTTATTATATAAATCACGAATGTGACTTAAAATTATAACCTTTTTTCCTAACACAAAACTCGCACATTTTACTTATTCGTCGCATGGCATTTAGAAGTATGATCGAAATTTTATTCGAGTGTAGTGGCTTCACATTTAAAAAAGGGTATGATATTTCATAGTAGGCCGTGATATAACGATTTGAAACAAATGTATAAAGACATTTAACTAACATTCAGGTTTATTTAAAAAATTTGAAATCCCAATAACATAACTGGCTTAAACTTCGGATAAAAAAATTCAGTGTACCAAACAAATTAACATAAGGCAGGAAACAGACGTTTTTTAGTAAATTTTAAAAAATCTTTGTTTTATTTTATAAATCACAAAAGTGACTTAAAATTATAACCGTTTTTCCTAACACAAAACTCGTACATTTTACTTATTCGTCGCATGGTATTTAGAAGTATGATCGATCATCCCTGCGAATTTTGAAATTCGAGTGTAGTGGCTTCACGCAGTGCTTCTACAGTGGGATGTCGAGAATTGCAATCTTTATTTTGAAAGTAACCCGCTTAACACCTCATAGACCTGAAGATTAAATAACTTTTTTATTAAGATTTGGAGATAACACTGATAACTTAAAATAATGGTCTGTCTTAGAGGGACAGCTCTTAATATCATGAGAATATTAATTATAGTTTTAGAAAAAATCTATTCAAGTATGACTCGATCACCTTTTGATTCTCTATTAAACTATTAAATTTTTACAAACTTGTGTTAATTCTAACTTCATCTTTATAAATTCAACTCGTTGAGTTTGCAGTCAAAAAAGTTTTTATGACAAACGCAAAATCTAATCGGTTATAAACGAGCTGTCTTTTTTTACTTTTATAAAATCTGGGAAATACGACTAACTTTAAGCATTTCTTGTTATATTATCCTTTAATTGTTTTTTTTTGGTTTGTTCTGAAATACGACAGAATATATCTTGAGTTTATTTGATATTTTATCGACCTAATTAAATAAAATAATAAAAAAGTTATTACTTATGGTATCTTCTTGTGCGCTATTGTGGATGGGGCTTTAATCTAATATTTCGGCTTATTAAAGTTAATATTTTTGTAATGTACTACCGTGAAGATCTATCTTGTAGTGCCAATACTTATTCTTATGACCCAAAAAATTAACATTCAGAGTCACAACCACTGACCTTCAACAAAAGGAGACGGCACAATTCATTCATAATTCGCCTATTGTTTCGTTCCATACATTGCTCGTGTGTCGAATAAAGAAAGAGGCAAGAGAAAATGTTAAACATCCGACTTCGCGCGCTGTCGCTTTAGCATTCCTAGCTGTCTATATTCCATCGAGCAAACCTGTGAAAGTTCCGGATGAAAAGAATCCAGTTTTCCACATACTTGGCACCGGTGCACCATATTTTAAAGTTTATAGATAAAGTTCTTTTAAGAGAAGCCAAAAACCACTTAAAATTTCACTACAACACGTATATTCTTTTTTTTTAATCTGATAGTTCCCCCGTAGACTTCAAACCTAAGTACTAACGTACCGTGAGAGTCTGAAGAGAAGGAAAATGTAATCTATTGACACAGGATATAACGGACTGGAGGTTTGGAGGGTAAGGGAAAATATCTGCAGGCAATTTTCTCCATAATCTGGAGACTGGGTATGAATGAGCAAGATAAGTGGGATGTTCTGGACTTTTGTAACTAAACAGTAAAGGAATGCATACGTGACGCGCCTCTTGTTATTCTGTTAGGAACTGTCAAGGGAGGAATATTAGCGGCTAGTTCTTTAGAGTAAAATCCGTGGATGTATCGGTAGAAAAGGGATAAATCCCCAGCAGCGATGAGCAAGTGAAGGGAGTTTTCTTGTGAGGACTGGGTCATTGATGAGTCGAATGGCTCTCTGTGGGACAGAATTAAGGATATTAATTGTCGAAGGTGATGCCGCTCCCCAGATGCGGGAACAGTACTCTAGGTTAGGTTTTATCTGGAAAACAAATAGTTGGAAGTTGGAAAGGGGATAAGTATTTTCTGGCTCGAAAGAAAACGCTTGCTGAGATAGCTATTGAAGTAATGTGTTTGTCTAAGATCATGTTCGATAGCGATGCCAACAAGATAGAATATTTCGTTGTTCTAAAGGGCTTGGCTTGGCTATTCAATGTGGATGGGGTAAGTGTTTCCGGATTTTTTGCGTGAAGGAGCAAGACTGACTTTTTGGATGCGTTGAACTGAACGAGGTTCTTGGCGCGTTTTCACGCGGCACGCGAACGCCGATCTGTGCTTCCAATGCATTTAAATGTAAGTGGTTTCGCTGGCGCGGCTCGCCGGCACTCCGCCAAACGCACTAACGAAACCACCCGTCAACGGCGGCTGCTAGCGGCGTTCGAGCGCCGCGCCGGGTGAAAACGCGACAGCCGTGCGCGCCACCGAAACCATACCTTTACTGTGGATGGGATTGGTTGGTAAAGAGAGCAGGTCATTTATGTGAAGAAAGAAATAAGAAAAATAGAGCTGGTGCCAGGACTAAACCCTGGCGTACGCCAGCATTGACAGGATACAAGTTAGATAAGTGACCATCCACCATGACAGATATGCGATAAAATTAGAGAGAAAGCTACCGATCCAGATACATAGTTTGGGAGACAGACCATAAGAAGGTAGTTTGTTAAGGAGTGCAGCACGCCATACTCATATTACTTGATCAAAGCCTTGGAAATATATGGAGCAACAATCTGGGGTTCGCCATGAAATTCGAGAGATTCGTTCTAGTTATGCATGACAAAAGTAAGGACATCAGCTGTGGATCTTTGGTGACGGAAATCCGTACTGTCTATCATGGATGATGTATTTTTCGTGATTCTAGAATTTGAAAGTTGCTGACTTTCTCCATAACCTTGCTGACAACAGAGAGGTTAAAAGGACTTGGAACCTTTCTTCGGGACAGGCTGCATACGAGCAGTCTTCCAGCTGTCTAGGAAGATACCCTTGTCATATGAGACCTGGAAAAAGCGAGTTAAGATGGGTGCAAGCTCTGGAGCGCATTTTTTTAGAACAATGTTTTTTATCGTCTGACAGCCCACGAAGACCGAAGTCTACTATGTACCGTGGGTGTACTGGGGCATCGACTCACACATCCAGAGCTGGAAACATCCGTAGGGATTTCACCAGCCCTTTAAGAGGATGTGTGGGGTGGTACCACCTCGGTCGAGGAATAAATCCTCTACCACCTTCCAATTAACAATCACAAAATATCCATGGTCGAAGAGGGATTCGAACCCGCGCCTCTCGGTTGCAAAGCTGGCGCCGTACCAACTCGGCCACCGGAGACCCTACTATTGCTGGTATGCCATCCAGACTGGAGGACTTTTTGGTGTCAAGGGATAGAAGAATTTTTTGAACTTGTTTAATCATAAGTATTATGTCGGACATTTTGTTGAGTACAGACGTAGCGGTTGGAGGAGCGAAATTGGCAGGAGGAATAAGGGCGAAATTTGCAGTGAATTGTTGGCTAATAGTCTCTCTTCAGAGGTGGAGAGAATTTCGTTGTCAGAGGTCAGGGGAGGAAAAGTGCTTGTACTGAAGATTCGACTAATGTTTTTGGCAAGTGATCAGAAAGATTTGCTGCCGTTAGAACAGGAAAGCACTTTATCTTTTATGCGGTTGGTAAAAGCATTTTTGGACTTTAAGATAGTTTGATTGTATTGACTTCTTACCTCGATAAACGTTTGACGATTTTCGGGTGTAGGATTTTGAAGAAACCTTGTGTGAGCTTGGACTTTTGATGGTTTAGGATTCTTGCAGTTTGGAATGAAACTTTTGATACCTACTTGAATGATATCTGTGATATGGGAGCAAATTTCGGAGAGATCGGGAATGGAAAAACAGACTGGGTTCCAAGGAAAAGCAGGGAAGAAGTTTCGAAGACCATCCCAATCGGCTGAATTGTACTACCAGATCGTGCGTTCCGGCATAATTTCAACGAACTCGGGATGTGTGGGACAAGAGACGGTAATAAGGCCGTGAGCAAGGGCAGCGCATAGAGATGTTAAGTATGGCTTAGGAGGGGTGGATGGTAAGGAAAAGATCTAGTGGGTTTGGATTATGGGTAGGAACTCGGGGAAAGTATGTTGACTCTCTGATTAAATTAGTGAGCGAAATGCTGATTGCGAAGTTTTCTGCCGCTCTGCCTTCTGGGTCGGTTTTTGTGGATCATGGCCATTCCTTCCTATGGACATTAAAATCGCCCAGGACAATAATTTCCGCGGAGGAAAATGCAGAAATGAGATGGTCAATTTTTGCCGAGGTAAAGTCAAAGAACTCTTTGTAGGGGTTGTCTGATGGGGAGCGGTAAATGCAACAGATAAATTTGGTGGAAAATTTAAGAGTAAGTTTTAGCCAGAGAACATCAGCCTTGCCAGATTTCAGGTTCGGGAGTCTGGTGCAAGACTGCTGTGTACTTAGGCGCATACCCTATCAAGGAGACGAAAAGGTGATTTAGTAGAACTTCATAGAATGGAAACAGGAGATGATTTGTTGAGGATTTGGGATTGATTTGTGTTTCGTTCAAAAAAAGAATGTGTGATTTGCTTGATTGTAGGTGGTGGTGGACAAAGTCCAAATTGGAATTAAGCCCACAGATGTTGGTAAAGGTTATTATACTTTGGTAATTCTTCAGTGGTGGGCCCCCCTGAGCACCCCTCGCCCGGAGATCCGAATGGAGGAGTAGTTTAGATCTATCCTAAACGTTACACGCAAAATACTACGCCTTTACAACTGTTAAGCAATAAATGAACGGAACTACACCCGTACTACGCAGAAAAAGCGACGTTGCCACTCTCACCCTAGGTTTTGTTACCATGCAGTAGTAATAAATAGTTTATCAATCTGAAAATATGCGACATAACTGAAAGCCTGGCAACAGTCATTCTCAAAAAATAGGTGAGGGACCATATATTTGGCCAGATTACGAGCCCTGGAATTTCTGGTTGCCCTAAAATGAAAATAATGGTATCTCCTCCTTGTTTCTAAATCTACAGTTACAACAGTTTTATTTAAAGAATGGGAAAATAACCCAAAAGAGAAAAACGAATCCTAAAAGTAAATTGCTTAACAGAATATTTCAGGCCAGACTAAATTTTTGATGCCTTTCCACCTGACCTACGTCTGGAATAGTCTGGATGTATGGAACATAAAATAGGTATTACGCGTTAAAGTATACGGCTCTTTGGCAATGCAAGGCAAATAGCGACGTTGGTCGCAGGAGACTTGGGTTTAAATCCCATTCAAGTGGATCAATTAAAGTAGGATCGCTTAAATTTGAAATCGTTTGTTGTGCCGCTTTCGAGTAAAAATCATAAAACTGCAGACAAAGACCCGTGCCGCGAGATAAGCAAATGCACATTTGCCACCGGACGGATAGCAGATCGAGTTAACGTGGACTGAGGTTCCTGAATGTTATAGGCTACATTATCGCTTTTAAAATTCCCTGTTGGTCAGTGAGTAAAAGAGGACGACTTTTATTAGGCAGCGTTAGAACGACAGTAATCTGTCACCATAACATCTCAATTAATAATAAGCTTTTACAGTGGTAGATATAGATGTAATCTTTTCGGCCACACTGTGATTCTATTTCGGCAATCGTTTAAAATTGCACAGAAGTAAGCTACCTTAACTAAATTACTGTTGGGCAAATTCTGTTTTAGAATGTAAAATGCATTCATACTTAAATTGAATATATCAGTACTAAGGGCGCTCCAGTTTAACCTAAGAAAAATTGTGAATAAGCTGACTAAATGCAATATTAGGCTAAATGCAGTATCAATCCTTGTTTCATTTCTACTTGCGTTATTTATGAAAAATTATTGTGGAGTAGTTTTTGTAGGGCAAAACAAAACTCTAAGGGCGGTTTTATTTGAGTATTAGTCAAATCAAATCAAATCATGCTTTACTGTATAAGGAACAAAATTCTTATTTACAAAGCCCCCCTAAAGTAGATAAAATGTATCCACACATACATAATTTCCTACAAAATATAATAGGTTCATCATAAAAAAAAAATTAATTCGTGTACGCATATAAATCCTAAACGCCGTCAAAAACGTTAAAATATTTTTACTTAAAATAAGAAATATTTGGCCAGTAGTATTATAACATTTAATTTTTGTCGCAAAGAATTATAATATATTTTTATTGCCGAATTATAATATTGATATAAGTAGCGCCACCTTTGGTTCAGGGTTTTGAGGTGTATTTCTGATCCCGGTAGTTTCTAACTGATTAAACGGTTTGAGTTTACGTGTGTGTTCCTAGAGATCGCCGCGACCTTTTCATTTAAACAACGGTATAGGCAACTCATGTTTAAGGTTCTACCTTGTTCGAGTACTGCGCGCGACGGTGTCGTAGGGACGTGCGATTAGATCGACGCAGAGGGTGTCGATACTAATTTGGCTGTTTTATTTTCGCATAGCGGACGATATGTTACGAAATTATAAGCGGGACGGGGCGCGATATGTTTCTTTTGTACCTAGTTTTGACACCCGACCGTTTGACGTGTTAAGGGGTTAGTTTTCGTCGCAGTCGATACTTGACGGTATGGATTACCGTGGTTGGAATCGATAATATTCTGCACCGCTCTATAGCGTGAGGACGAGGAAAAAAAAATGAATGAATTTTGGATTCGTTGGGGTACTGAAAATCGAGATCATTTCCACCTTGCTGCTGGCTGAAGTCGGGAGGGGTGCAACCCTTTCAGCCCTGCTGGGCTCATAAGGATTTGGGGTTGTGACCCCGAATTTTTCTTCCGGGTTTTGTTTGGCAATTGGTGCCGTTTGGTTGTTTGATACCGTTTTTGTTTGGCTTTGAATGCCGTTACCTTATTCCGGAAGAATCCCATTTTCATGGATCTAAGCCGTAGATGTTAGCAGTTACACGTATAGACCCGACATTACAGCTTAAGGTAAGCTATTTTTTTTTACCTCGCTAAGAACTTTAAAGTACCAAATCTTGCGTTCAATTTTACATCCAGTTTTGCATCATTTTCGTTCATATCCTTTTGATTAATTTTTTTTAAGACATCCGCGTTTTTAATCAGTTTCTTTATAATTAAACATTTTCTTCTAATACAAGTAGATCGCTATATTTCGTGGCAATTAATTAATTACGTACAGATGGGTTTTTTTTTATTATTATTAAGAATTCGATGGGTTGATATTCGTCCTTCACGAAGGTCAAATTCTTGGCAGTCTTTTTTAATACGGTTTTTTTTTGTCAGCTATCTTAGATCGATCTACTGCATTCTTTTGGTAAAGTTGGTTCAAACTGTATAGGGTGACCCAAGGTTAAAATTTTAATTTGTTATTTTGCAAGCAAGACTGTAGTGAAGTTTCTTGGGTTACGCTTACAGATACCTACTGTATGGTTAATTTATATTCATAAATATAAAGCTGCGTTATTATATTTTGATGTATACGTTTAGTAATAGTAATACGGAAATTTTCTTTCTTTCTTTTGATGGTTTGTATGTAACTTTCTAAATTTTATAACATTGTATTTTGCGGCTATAACTTTTCTTTGGTGTAATTTAAGCGATTACCTAACTATTTTGGTTATTTTGTTACCAGTGTATAATCTAATTGTTTAATATTTTTGTATCTGCATTACTTATGTAAATATAATTAGTTCATAATGAATAATTTTCTGTGCACAGTAGCGTACAATGGCTACGCTTATGTAAATTTTATCTTAACTTGTTTTTGGAAACTAATTGGCTTCGATAATGCCTGTTTATTTCTTTTTTGAACCTGATGTCTCTGTTTAATTTAAAATATTTTCTTTCGTTTTACTTTCTCGATATAAGTTAATAATTGCTTAAGGCCTTCCGCCAGTAACAGTTTTTTTGTTATTTAAATTTAAAATGTTCGAAATTATATTTGCATAGTACCTGAATTTTACCTTGCCTTGATGCATACCTTTTGTTTTATCAGGGTCTTTTTGCTGGGAGACCGCACAACTCTCTTTCTTGTTGGTGGACATACCAAGATTTTTTTTACTGGGGAACGCCGCTACCCCACAACTTCTTTTTGGCTGGGAGACAGACCCCAGTCTTTCACCGGCAGTTCTTTTGTGTCACTGGTAGCTGCATGGGCCGTTACAGCCTAGAACCAGGACATAGTCATCAGGGGCGACCCCCCTTTAGGCAACCTTCTTTTTTTTATTACTAATTTGATTGTAACCGTATAATATATATGCATATTTTTTTTTATTGCGCTTAATGACGAATCGATTTGAATTTTTATATTTTTCCTTTTATTTCCCCCTCAGGGTTTGAGTTTAGTAACTACCAAACTGGTCATACGACCTACAAATTGTAATAATAATAATAATGATTATGATAATAATAATACCTAATAATTTTCTTGTATCAAATTTCACAAAAGGACAAAATACACTGAGGTGTTATTAAAAATTTTGCCCTAACAGGTCTTTGTAATAAATTGTAAATTTGTTTTTAAAGGTAGTGTTTTATTTGCCTCACCAGACAGCGCAGTTTCTGTTTTTAACTTTGATAATATGGTAACTTTATGTGAGTGAGTGAGCTGAAAGCGAGGTCCCAACACCATCTAGGAGGGTTTGTGTTTTTAACCCGGCATTAAAAACAGTGGCGCCCTTATTAAACCCCCCCTCTCTCCGGCATTGGAGCTAGGGCATTTTTTTTTGGCATGCATGCGCAAGCCTCTCGCATTCAACTCAACTCTTTAGGTAATTTGAGTTAATTTTGTAAATTCTCAATATTTTTTTTTAATTTTTACCGAACTTTGAATTTTTATTTATGAAGGGTAAGTAGAAGTAAAATTCTTCTTCTGTGAGGAAAAGAGCGTGACAAATTTTGGCGCCCAACGTGGGGCATATAAACATAAAGAAACTGCGTCTGGTGAGATCAGATAATAACACTTTTGCGCGACTTTACTAAATTTTTTTTTGAATTTTTTTTTTATTTATTATCGATATTTGCGCTTTTGATATTTTGCCTTACCTTTGATGAGATTGTTGCCGGTGATGTGATACTTTTTTGTTCTACCTATCTAGCGTATTGTTTTAGCCATCAGAACTTCGCTGTTCTGGTGGATTTATAATTGTGTAATATTGTTATTGCGACCTTTCTAGTGTATTGTTTTAGCCGTCAGAACTTCGCTGTTCTGATAGGTCTATTGTTGTGTAATATTATTTTTTGCGTCCTATCTATTATGGTGTTTTAACCGTCAGAACTTCGCTGTTCTGAAGGGTTTATATTTTTTTTATTAGGCAAAGTTATATGGTAAAACTGGCCTACAATTTTGATGTGCATATTGTTTGCGGTTTGTAGCGTCAAGCGCAATCAGTGTTGCTATTTTATTGATTTTGTTTTGTGAGTAGAATTTGACTCGGAGTAAGTCACTATGGATTACAGTATGAGAGTTCAGATAATAATTAGTTGTAAACTTTATATTTTCCTTATTTACCTTTATCGCTTTTCTCATTAGTTTTTTTTTATGCTCTGCAGTGGCGGGCGTGATGATGTCTGGATCCATCTTGGTTTAAAACTCGATGGATTTGGACACTGTCGCTTAGAATTGTGCTGCACTGGCGAACTAGTGGAGGTAGGAGTCCTCCGAAAGCCGTGGCAAGCTAGGCCTTCAGTCAACTTTCTGCTATTGCGCGTAGTAGGTCTGCCTTCAGCATTTTTACTACTTTTACTTGCTATCATCGCTTTACGTCTTTTCTTATGGTATCATCTATCTTTACCTTATATAAATTTCTTTAAATTTTGTGGCTTTAGTAACATTAACTTAGAGTTTTTTCTTTTGGCGGTGTCTTGCAGACACCCATCTTGGCGCGAGACAGGATGGGGGTAGACACGACGCATGGTCATTAGTTTTTTTTTCTCTTAAGGCGATGATTTTTCTTTTTTTTTTGTTAGTTCAACTACCTGAAATTTAGCATATTTTTATTTTAGTCATTAATTCATTAATACCTTTTAGTAACTATAAATTTACCTTATCTGAACTTACCTTAACTCTACCTTATCTGTACTTACCTTAAAAATTACCTTATTTGAATTTACCTTAAATTTACCTATTTTGAATTTCGTAATACACTGGTTGCTATGATCCTTGACCATTTGCTTGACAATTGTCTTAGATGATGTAGTTTACCTTAACTTGATTTGTATTATGACGTTGAGCCATGTCTTGCTGAGTGATTTCGCTATCCTAGCTTGATTTGGTTTAATGTCCTTATTTAGATTTTCTTACCTTACCTTACGTTATCTTGATTATCTTATCTTACGTTGATTTACCTTATCTTACATTGATTTACCGTATCTTACTTTCGGTTTAATTATTCAGTTAATTTTACCTTGATATCTTTTAAGTCTTATTTAAGTATTTGACTTGATATTTGCGTGTCCTGAACTTGTTTTTGTCGGACAGTTTGGGAAATTACTTTATTATGCCTTTGGGCTGATTTTTTTCCCTTTTCTTTACTGTAATAGTAAAGGTTTTCGACCAAATTTTTTTTTTTAATTTTCTCATGTATATATTTTGTTAGTAGCGATCCACTTGTACCTTTTAATTTTAATTTTTTTTTCTTGATTCAATTTTTCTTGAGTTCTTATCGTCGGTCAATTTTCTCAAGAAAATTTCCCTCCTTCCGTAGGAGAGGGGGAGTTTATAACATTTAATTTTTGTCGCAATGAATTATAATATATTTTTATTGCCGAATTATAATATTGATATAAGTAGCGCCACCTTTGGTTCCGGATTTTGAGGTGTATTTCTGATCCCGGTAGTTTCTAACTGATTAAACGGTTTGAGTTTACGTGTGTGTTCCTAGAGATCGCCGCGACCTTTTCATTTAAATGTTTAAGGTTCTACCTTGTTCGAGTACTGCGCGCGACGGTGTCGTAGGGACGTGCGATTAGATCGACGCAGAGGGTGTCGATACTAATTTGGCTGTTTTATTTTCGCATAGCGGACGATATGTTACGAAATTATAAGCGGGACGGGGCGCGATATGTTTCTTTTGTACCTAGTTTTGACACCCGACCGTTTGACGTGTTAAGGGGTTAGTTTTCGTCGCAGTCGATACTTGACGGTATCGATTACCGTGGTTGGAATCGATAATATTCTGCACCGCTCTATAGCGTGAGGACGAGGAAAAAAAATGAATGAATTTTGGATTCGTTGGGGTACTGAAAATCGAGATCATTTCCACCTTGCTGCTGGCTGAAGTCGGGAGGTGTGCAACCCTTTCAGCCCTGCTGGGCTCATAAGGATTTGGGGTTGTGACCCCGAATTTTTCTTCCGGGTTTTGTTTGGCAATTGGTGCCGTTTGGTTGTTTGATACCGTTTTTGTTTGGCTTTGAATGCCGTTACCTTATTCCGGAAGAATCCCATTTTCATGGATCTAAGCCGTAGATGTTAGCAGTCACACGTATAGACCCGACATTACAGCTTAAGGTAAGCTATTTTTTTTTTACCTCGCTAAGAACTTTAAAGTACCAAATCTTGCGTTCAATTTTACATCCAGTTTTGCATCATTTTCGTTCATATCCTTTTGATTAACTTGCCACGCTCTTTTCCGCACAGAAGAAGAATTTTACTTCTACTTACCCTTCATAAATAAAAATTCAAAGTTCGGTAAAAATTAAAAAAAAAAATAAATATTGAGAATTTACAAAATTAACTCACGTAAAGAGTTGAGTTGAATGCGAGAGGCTTGCGCATGCGTGCCAAAAAAAATGCCCTAGCTCCAATGCCGGAGAGAGAGGGGGTTCAATAAGGGCGCCACTGTTTTTAATGCCGAGTGAAAAACAGAAACCCTCCTAGATAGTATTGGGATCTCGCTTTCAGCTCACTCACTCACATATAGTTACCATATTAACAAAAAAAAATCCAAGAAACTGCGCTGTCTGGTGAGGCAAATAAAACACTACCATTAAAAACAAATTTACTAATATATTACAGATTCGTTAGGGCAAAAATTTTGATAACACATCAGTGTATTTTGTCCTTTTGTGAAATTCGATACAGTGAAATTATCAGGTATTATTATTATTAAATAAAATTATTAATGTTATTACCATTATTATTGGTATTATGGTTATTATTATAACAATTTGTAGGTCTCATGACCGGTTTTGTAGTAACTAAGTTCAAACCCTGAGGGGGAAATAAAATAAAAGAAAGTTAAGGTACTAATCCGCTTAAATTAAATAATGTCAACCATGGTTAAAGTCGATATCGAACAAATTTGTTATCAAGAAAAATAGGTAACGTCAATTATAAAATTTAAAAAAAGTTGCCTGAAGGGGTTCGTCCCCTGTTGACGGTGTCTCAGGTCAATGCTGAACTGGCCTAGGCAGCTTAGCTGACTCACAGCACGATGAAAGACTGGAGATGTCTCCCAGCCACAAAAGAAGGATCGGTGTCCTCCAGTGAAAGGTTTGCTGTCTCCCAGCAAAAGATGCTTGGAGTCTCCCAGTAAAAAGGATTGTTCCCCAGCAAAAGAAAAGACGTGGTGGGGTTGTCTCCCAGTAAAAAGAAGTGCTGTCTCCCAGCAGAAAGACCCTGATAAAACAAAAGGTATGCGTCAAGGCAAGGTAAAATTCAGGTACTATGCAATATAATTTAGAAGAAATATTAAATTTAATTCACACAAAAAAAACTTTTAGTGGCTGAAGGCCTTATACAATTATTCACTGGTATCAAGAAAATAAAACCGAAGGAAATATTTTGAATTAAATAGACATCAGGTCAAAAAAAAAATAAACAGGCAATATCGAAGCCAATTAATTAACAAATCAAAGTTAAGTTAAAATTTACATAAAAGTAGCCATTGTACGCTACTGTACACAGACAAATATTCATTATAAAATAATTATATTTACATAAGTAATGCAGCTACATAAATCTTAAACAATTAGATCATACACTGGTGACAAAATAAACAAAATTGTTAGGTAATCGCTTAATTACACAAAAGAAAAGTTTAGCCGCAAAATACAATGTGATAAAATTTAGCACGTTAAGTATAATCAAAAGAGAAATTCAGTATTACTATTACTAAACATATACATCCAAATATAGTAAATGTAGCTTAATATTTATGAATATAGAATAACCATACCGTATCTGTAAGCGTAACCCAAGAATGAACAAATACCATAGGCCATAGTGAATAGTTAACGGTACTATATTACAC
Source organism: Philopedon plagiatum (assembly GCA_963971165.1). Taxonomy (NCBI): domain Eukaryota; kingdom Metazoa; phylum Arthropoda; class Insecta; order Coleoptera; family Curculionidae; genus Philopedon; species Philopedon plagiatum. The sequence continues at coordinate 94,476,935 of OZ020191.1, forward strand.
CCACCCTGAAATTTTGTAACCAAATCTAATAATTAAGAATCAGCCCTGTCTATGTTATACCCAATATTAATTAAAAGCTAATTAGCAGCAGAAAAAGAATAAGTGAAATACGAAAGTCAACACTTCTGACTCTCAGACATTTAAAATATTTACCCAAATTACTATAGTTTTAAATTGCCGGTCTCTAACGCTGTCAGCTGACATTCCAGAACACAAGATCTGAATTTTTAATGACCTGGCTATCGCTTATTAGCATAATTAGTTGATAAAAAGAAACATCATTAGGTTCCAAATCACGGGCATACACCAATGACTGATTCACTATGACTATGAATACGAAATAACAAAATAAAATTTAACCTTGGGTCACCCGGTAGAGTTCTGACCAACATTATCAAAGAATGTAGTAAATCAAGCTAGCATAGCTGACTAAAAAAAATTAGGTATCGATAAGAATTTGACCTACAAACCTGTGAAGGTCACATAAACCCCATTTAATTTTTAATAAAAAAGAACCATCTGTACATAATTTTCCTACCACGAAATGTAGCGATCTACTTGTATTTAGAGAAGTTTTAACTACAAAAAAACTAATTAAAAACGTGGACGTCGTAAAAAAAATAGAATCAAAAAGGAAATCAACGAAAATTAATTAAAATAGCAGTTTAATCGCGGGATTCTGTATTTTTAAGGGTTTAATAGTGGCAAAAAGGCATACCTGTCGATCTCGGGTCGGGTCTAAGTCCACATGTCCGCTGTCGTCGTAAAAACCGACGAAGAGATGTCGAATTTCTTCTACAAAAACAACTAAAACGGCCTCACTGGACCAACAACGTAACGCCAAAATGGCAAACAACAAAACAACGTAAAAGAAATTAGTTGTACCGCATTCACGGATCCCAATTTTGGGTGTCTTTCTAAAGACTTTAGAATACGATACAGTCGACGACGCGATCAGTTTGTGAAAAGAACCTCTCCACACCCAATCCTTGACGAAAAATTCCAATATCGATTTTTTTCCTTGCAAAGCGACGTCACAAGGGGTTGTTTGTAAGTACACTTTGGTACTCAATTAGGTACATTTTCGAAGGCTCTGGTTCCATGGTATTCCCCTCAATGCATTGGCACGATGTTCTGCCAGTAAAATTAACCCAACCAATGAACACCGGCAATATACCAACAAAACTAACAATTAAATACGTGTTTCCATGTCCATAAACCGACATTCATTAATAGTTCGTACAATCGGCAGTACAAATGCACCCCACCTACGATTTTGGTCAACCTCGAACCGTAATGCGTGAATGAACATTAGAAACCTTTAAAATCAAGGGACCTAGAACTCAGAACGCAGATCCCATCGTTCCTGGCTTCGACATTTTCCAACAACAGTCACAGAGGGCGGCTCAGGACAGAAAACTAAGATGTATGCAACAGGCTCGACAGAAAATAATTACGGCCGATTCAAATGTCAAAAATGACGTTTCACGTTTGTCAGGGTAAACAAATTCTAATTTATATTTATTGGCAACTATAGTTTTTAGGGCCAAATTCAGACATATTTCCTTAGGGATTAACTATACAGAAAGAGGGAAAACAAGGCTGGATCCAAGACAGACTAGTGACGGAAAATTTGTAAAAATTAAATTCGAGGTTAGGAAAGATTTTGACTAAATGGAAAACAAATCAAAATAAAACGTTCAAGGAATAAGGGAATATATTCAAAAAGGTAGGTCGAAGTCTTAAAACTCAACTAATTGTTGCAACTGCTATAATAATATTACTTTAATTTCGTATGACAAAACAAACCGTAACAACTCCCCCTCTCCTACGAAAGGAGGGAAATTTTCTCGAGAAAATTAACCGACGATAAGTACTCAAAAATCTACAGTATTTACAAGATAAGGGAAAAAAAAATTAACTCCGGAGCTCCGGGGGTATTCCCCTAGGAAGCAACGGACGAAAGTGATAGATACTAGTGGATCGCTACTAACAAAATATATACTCACACAACCATAAGAAAAACTAAACCAAAAAGAAACTCTGACATGACATGACTGGTCCGAGTGTTTCTGACGGCAGCCACCATTTCCGCACCGAAAAGTCAACTGTGCCTCAATGGTATAGTGGCCACATAGACCAACACTGGGAAGATGTGTCCCCAGCTCCAGAATTTCCACCAAGGTCATAAGACACCCGTACTCATCCTATCAGCCTCCAATAAAAGAAAATAAAGAAATAAGTTACTAAAGGTATGGTCTGGGTTTGGCAAAAACATATTAAGTTAAAAAGATTAAGTTTTCAAAGAAAAGTAGGACAGAGAAAAGCCAAACCGGGTTCGTAGATCGTGGCACGCTTGACGGCAGCCAAACACCTCAGCACCAAGAAAACCAAATGTGCTTTTTATAGTGTAGGGCCACGTAGATCGGTCCGGATTTGACACCCGAGAAACCGAAATTTCCGCTAGGCCAAGCATCACCATGGCCGACAACCCTAGCCAACCAAAATTAACCAAGAAAAGAAATAAAATGAAAATTCATGAACCAGTGTGGTTCCAATACAAGGACGAAAACAAACCAAAGGCATAATGAGGTAATTTCTCAAACTGCCTATAAAGACACCTACTAAAAATAATACCCGCAGCTTAGTGGATTACTAAACCCACTAACTCAGGTAATCGACAACCCAAAATATTACAATAACCAAAATAATTCAAAATAAAAATTAACTTTGGTCCCCTCGCCGCTAGACACCCAGCGACCCCTACAGGAGTTTCCGGGGTGGAATAAAACTTCAGGGTGCAGGAAGCACAGCCTGGTAACATTAACCCAAAGATGGTAAGGGGGCTAGCATTGCGTAACACTCGAAGAAAGCGTGAGGTACCTCGTGTACTAGCCTCACTCCAGAGCGTCCCAAAACGGATAACCAACTGTCACGCGTCGAGTCAACCAAAGGGTGGAAAAACTAAAAAGAAAAGATAACTAATATACAACCAAGGTAATTTAAGAAGAAAAAGGGATAGCCCATATGTTCCACCGAGCATATGGAAGTGAATTATAGTAGACACTAAACTAAAAGATGCACCGAATGGGTAGTACATCAGTCCCTGTATAAAACAAAATAAATTAAACAGGGTACTCTGAAAGGTGGCACTGCCACCGGCCTGTCGCAACCTAATAGGCCGACTTGAGCTCAGGCCGAACAAAGTAGCTTGGCCCTCCCCTGGCCCGCCGAACAAGTTCGATGGGCAAAATGTTACCCCAGGGGTCAGACTTCCGCCCCCCCTGAACAGCCCTTCCAGTCGGTCTGCTCTCCGACGGATCAATAGTTCCAACAAAGAACGTCGAAGCGACATTCGGTAGCACCCAACACCGCGCAGCCTATAAAAGGAGATAGGGACAAATAAGTCATAATCGGGAAGGTTCTATTTTGGCTAGTTAAACTATAGCCCAAATATAGAACGCCAAAAGAGGGGTCTAGGTACCAAGACCTAGGCCAAAGTCAAATCCAGGATATCAAAAATAGCAAGTCAAATAAGACTATAAAGAAATATCAAGGTAAAATTAAATTAATAATTGAACACAAGAAAAGATAAGGTAAATCAAGGTAAGGTAAGAAACACCAAGTCAAATACTGAAATAAGACTTGGTAGATATGAAGGTAAAATTAACCGAATAATTAAACCCAAAATAAAATAAAATAATAAAGGTAAGGTAAGATAAGATAATCAAGGTAAGGTAAGATAATCAAGGTGAGGTAAGATAATCAAGGTAACGTAAGGTAATATAAGAAAGTCACAATAAGGACACTAAATCAGATCAAGCTAGGATAATGAAATCACTCAGCAAGATACGGATTAAGGTCATAAGTCAAATCAAGTTACGGTGAATTAAATTATCCAAAACAAATTATCAAGTATCATTGCAATCAGTGTATTACGAAATTCAAAATAGGTAAGTTTAAGGTAAATTAAAATAAGGTAATTTAAGGTAAGTTCAGATAAGGTAAATTTAAGGTAAGTTCAGATAAGGTAAATTTATAGTTACTAAAAGATTAATGAATTTATGAATCAAATAAAAATATGCTAAATTTCAGGTAGTTGAGCTAACAAGTAAAATAAATCATCGCCTTAAGAGAAAAACAAACTAATGACCATGTGTCGTGTTTACTCCCATCACGTCTCGCGCCAAGATGGGTGTCTGCAAGACACCGCCAAAAGAAAAAAACTCTAAGTTTATGTTACTAAAGCCACAAAAGTTAAAGAAATTTATATAAGGTAAAGATAGATGATACCATAAGAAAAGACGTAAAGCGATGATAGCAAGTAAAAGTAGTAAAAATGCTGAAGGCAGACTTACTACGCGCAATAGCAGCAAGTTGACTGAAGGCCTAGCTTGCCACGGCTTTCGGAGGGCTCCTACCTCCACTAGTTCACCAGTGCAGCACAATTCTAAGCGACAGTGTCCAAATCCATCAAGTTTCGCACCCAGATGGATCCAGACACAATCACGCCCATACTGCAGGGCATTAAAAAAAGGTATTAAAGGAAAACGGAATAAGGTAACATTAAAGAAAAATATTCAAAGGTAATACTAATCATTATCTGAACTCTCATTTGTGGTCGATGGATTATACAGTTTGAGATCTTTTACGTGCCAAACACCTTTACTTTGTCCTGCTCGATCTTGAAGTTCGTAGGTGCAGGACCCTGTTTTCTTCTTAATAATAAACGGGCCCACATAAGCCGGAGCCAGTTTGGCACTATAATAGTTCGCGGCATCGGAAAGACTTTTGTTTTTACGCCAAACCTCTTGTCCAGGTGCATACTCAACGGGTCGTCTACGTAAGTTGTATCTTCGTTGATTTTTAACATGGGATGACTTGATTTTGTCCTGGACTTCGCGATACAATTTCACAAAGGCGGCTTGTCTTTTCCTGACATAATCTTGAAGGTCTGCATTGGTGTTAGCAGTCTCTTCTGCAAAGTCTTGTCCGTACAATTTATGTTCTCTCCCAAAATTAAGAAAGTGCGGAGTAAAGCCAGTGGTCTCATGTCTTGATGTTCGCAAAGCACAGCCTATAGAAGCTAGGTTCTCGTCCCAGGTACGGTGGTTATTGTTCTTGATGTAAGATCGCATCATGGTCTTTATGACTCTGTTGACTCGTTCGGTCGGATCGGCTTGTGGATGATAAGATGCTGTGTAGAATAGCTTGGTTTTATAGCGTTGACATAGGTTCTGAAATTCCTTGGACTTCATTTGTACTCCATTATCACACATTAGGAACTGTGGTGATACAAACATTAGGAAAATACCTTCTTCAACCTGTTTGGTGAGAGATTTAGCTGTCGCTGAACGAGAAGGAAATAAAACGGAGAATTTGGTGAAATAATCGGTAACCACAAGAACGTAAGTGTTACCTGACCTCGAACGAGGAAACGGTCCAATATAATCCAGGCTGATACACTGCCGAGGTTGATTTATTGTAGGACGATCACCCATTAATCCTGCAGGAGGTTTTTGTTCTACTTTGTGCTGGGCACAAACTCGACAAGCTTTCACATAACTAGTGACGTCACTCCTCATCTTAGGCCAATAATAGCGTTGGCATACTTTCCAGTAGGTCTTGAATACGCCCACGTGACCTGAAGCAGGTATATCATGGCAACGGGCGAGTATCTTGCGCCTTTTATCCTTAGGAACGACAATTTTCCAAGAACTGGATGGAGTACCAAGGTCCGGATGATTGGTTCTTGCATATTTATACAACATGTTGTTTTCTACACGCCAAGCAGGAAATTTGTCCGGTCGTTGTTCAAGCCTTACAAACATATTTTTATACCATCCATCAGTGGTGGAAGACATCGGAACATCACTATCATCGGTGTCAATAGCTTCTGCGGAGACAGGAACGGATCTGGACAGAAAATCGGCAACAATGTGCTCTTTACCAGGGCGATGGATTAAGGTAAAATCATAGGGTTGCAGACGAAGCGCCCATCGCGCTAAACGACCTTGAGGGTCTTTTAGTCTGTGCAGCCATAGTAACGAATGGTGGTCAGTTACTACCGTGAATTGTACCCCTTCCAAATAATGTCTCAACTTCTCCACACTCCAAATCACTGCCAAACACTCTTTTTCGGTGACTGTATATTTCATTTCTTGTTTAGTCAGTGAACGTGATAGGAAGCATATTACTTTCTCCCCATCATCAAAAGTCTGTGTTAAAACCGCACCAAGGCCATATGCGCTTGCATCGGTTTGCAGGACAAAAGGACGGTTAAAATCAGGACAGGTAAGTATCGGTGCTGTAACCAAAGCTTCCTTGATCGCTTTAAAGGCTCTATCACAGTCGGTTGTCCATGACCATCTGACATTTTTCTTAGTCAAGTTAGTTAGCGGAGCTATGGTGGATGAAAAATTCGGAACAAAGCGACGGTACCAAGATGCTGTACCAATAAATCGGCGAATTTCTGTGACATTCTTCGGTGGTATAATATTTACAATTGCCTCCACTTTTAATGGATCTGGTCGGAGTCCCTGACGGTCCACAACATATCCTAAGTACTTCAATTCTGGCAGGCAAAACTGACATTTGTCTAGTGAAACTATGAGTCCCGCTTCATGTAGTCGGTCGAAAACTAAGCCCAACAGACGTAGGTGTTCATCGAAGTCCTGAGATATGAGAATTATATCATCCAGATATACCATGACCGTTGGTTGAAGGTCTGCTCCAAGGACGGTATCTACTATGCGCTGCCAGGTTGCTGGTGAATTGGTTAAACCAAAAGGCATGCGACGGAACTGAAATAGTCCTCTTCCAGGGACGGTAAATGCAGTATATTCACGCGAAGATTCACTTAAGGGAACTGTCCAAAATGCGGATTTGATATCGATGGAACTGAGGTAAGTTGCATCTCTCAGGCGGTCCAAAATGGCAGAAATGTAGGGCAAGGGATATGCGTCTTTCTTGCTCAAACTGTTCAAAATTCTGTAATCTACACAAAATCTGTAGGAATCATCCTTCTTGCGCACTAAACATATCGGACTAGACCAAACACTCTTCGAAGGTTCGATGACTCCATCCTCCAACATTTGTTTAAGTTCTTCATCGATAATTTTCTGCTTAAATGGAGACACCGGGTAATATCTTTGTTTGACAGGTTTCGTACCTGGCTCCACTTCAATAACATGTTCAGCCACCTTACAACATCCCAGGCCTGTACCCATTAAAGCAAGTTTTTCTTTGACTAAGTTATCAAGAGTCATTCGCTGAGCAATAGTAAGGGTACTCTCATCCCGTATGCTAAGTACTTGAGTAGAATTCGTTTCATCTGCGAAATGCCAAACATCCTGATTCAAATCTGGTACGATTCCCATGCTCTTCCAGAAATCGACTCCCAAAATTAAGGTATGAGCCAGTGCAGGCAGGACTAACACATCTATCATGCGGGTTTTTCCCATTAAACTAAACGGTACTTGCATGTAACCAATAGCAGAACAGCTCTCTCCATTAGCAACTGTACATCTTGTTTCTTTACCTAAAAGTTGCAGTCCCAAACTCCGTAGCAACTCATATCCAGGAAGGCCAACAAGTGTTCGAGTGGCACCAGAATCCAGCAAACCTCGTATAGGTGTGCCTATGACAGAAACTTCCAAATATGGACGTTGATCTCCTCGTGCGTGACTAATGATGAAATCTAGAAGAATTTTGGATGAAAAATCGAAATCATTGGTCGTTACACGCTTGGTATTGGGAGAAATCGTACGACCTATTGATTCCCCCGGGAAGCGTTTCCCGAATTAGCACATTTTGGGCAAGATCTTACAGTGACATTAGGTGTTCCACAACGATAACAGTGTGTTTTTCTAGGGCTTTGACAATCTCGATTAAAATGTCCCGTTTGTTGACAATTCCAACAGACTAATTCTCTAGGACCTCTACTGGTAGTAGGAGGGTTGACATGTCTCACTTCATTAACCTTAGTTGGAGGTAAGGCTTCTTGCATTTCTGAGACGAAGGCGAAATCAGGTTCTACAAATCCTTGTCGCTTCCGAGATGGCGGTACATAATGTTCTGCACGGTATTTCTTGGCTTCTAAAACCAGGCACTGCTCCTCTAATTCTTCCAATGAGTTCACTATGGGTAACTGAGTGGTGTAAAATGGAGCTAAATTCCTAGTTATCATGTCCAACTTTGCATCCTCACTGAGGGAACCATAACGCCGAAACAGAGCCTGCATGCTTGAAAGATAGTCCACTATGCTTTCTGATGGATCTTGAGTCCTCTCGAGCATTTCTTTAAAGAGTCGAGCACGATAATCTGGTGGTTCAAAGTGTCTGCAAAGCAGTTCAGCTAGTTCTCTCCAGTTGTTAAACCGGGAACGGTTCGCTCTAAACCAATTCAATGCGTTGCCTTCAAATAAATCTATGGCAGACTCAAACAGTTCTCTTTCTGATACATTACGAGCCAATCTCAGCTCGTTTACTCTCTCCAAGAATCCATGGACTGACATACTCTTGGGGTCTCCTGTAAATTTAAGGCCCCATTTTTCGATACGTAGTGCCTTGAAGTTTGACACTGGCTGTCTATTCGGGGTTGAACCATGCTGAGTTGGTCGAGGCACTTCCTCTTCTGACGAATCCTCAGAATCAGAACCTCCCGAACGTGCTGCATCCAATAACACGCTCAAGTTGGGATCTCGTCTGGATACTTGCTCTAGCTCGTCAAGAGCAGATAAGGTTTCTGCAATTAATATTGCTCGTGCGTCAGCATCCTCTGACGACAGTTGGTTAACTGGTACACGATCAATTCGGTTGAGAAGATGGACCAAGTGTGTCTGTAGACGTTCAAATTTGGTCTTGGCTTTTTCTCCAGTAACGGACTTAATCGCCAATTTAGTCTTCCTCAAGTTAGTCGCCACATAAGCTCTTTCTTCAGCAAAATCCATATTATAGGGAGGGTGACTTATAGACTTACTAACTTTCTCCATTTGCAACAATGGGCGTAAAGATGCACGAAGGCTTTCGACAGTTTTCGTTTCATCAGCTGGAATACCACGAACTTGCAACTCATAAATGAGCATATCCTTTCTAAGGTAATGCACTCTCATACTGTAATCCATCGTAACTTATTACGAGTCAAATAATACACAAGCAAAATAAATTTAAAGAAAAATCAATAAAATATTAACACTGATTGCACTTGACACTGTAAACTGCAAATACTTTGCACAACTAAATTTTCAGATAAGTTTCACCAATTAAACTTCACCAAAAAGATTTAAAAAAAAAAATAAACCGGTTAGGACAGCGATGTCCTAACAGAAAGAATAACGAAAACCCGTCAGAACAGCGAAGTTCTGATGGCTACAACAAAACAATAAGTAGGCCGCAAAAAAAAATATTGCATTATCAGCAAAAAAAAAATCTCATCAGAGGTAAGACAACATATCAGAAGCGCAAATATCGATAAATGAAAATTAAAAAAAAAAATTTGATAATGTTAGTACCAAAGTGCTCTATCTGATCTCACCAAACGCAGTTTATTTTTGTTTGAAGGCCCCACGTTGGGCGCCAAAATTGCCACGCTCTTTTCCGCACAGAAGAAGAATTTTACTTCTACTTACCCTTCATAAATAAAAATTCAAAGTTCGGTAAAAATTAAAAAAAAAAATAAATATTGAGAATTTACAAAATTAACTCACGTAAAGAGTTGAGTTGAATGCGAGAGGCTTGCGCATGCGTGCCAAAAAAAATGCCCTAGCTCCAATGCCGGAGAGAGAGGGGGTTCAATAAGGGCGCCACTGTTTTTAATGCCGAGTGAAAAACAGAAACCCTCCTAGATAGTATTGGGATCTCGCTTTCAGCTCACTCACTCACATATAGTTACCATATTAACAAAAAAAAAATCCAAGAAACTGCGCTGTCTGGTGAGGCAAATAAAACACTACCATTAAAAACAAATTTACTAATATATTACAGATTCGTTAGGGCAAAAATTTTGATAACACATCAGTGTATTTTGTCCTTTTGTGAAATTCGATACAGTGAAATTATCAGGTATTATTATTATTAAATAAAATTATTAATGTTATTACCATTATTATTGGTATTATGGTTATTATTATAACAATTTGTAGGTCTCATGACCGGTTTTGTAGTAACTAAGTTCAAACCCTGAGGGGGAAATAAAATAAAAGAAAGTTAAGGTACTAATCCGCTTAAATTAAATAATGTCAACCATGGTTAAAGTCGATATCGAACAAATTTGTTATCAAGAAAAATAGGTAACGTCAATTATAAAATTTAAAAAAAGTTGCCTGAAGGGGTTCGTCCCCTGTTGACGGTGTCTCAGGTCAATGCTGAACTGGCCTAGGCAGCTTAGCTGACTCACAGCACGATGAAAGACTGGAGATGTCTCCCAGCCACAAAAGAAGGATCGGTGTCCTCCAGTGAAAGGTTTGCTGTCTCCCAGCAAAAGATGCTTGGAGTCTCCCAGTAAAAAGGATTGTTCCCCAGCAAAAGAAAAGACGTGGTGGGGTTGTCTCCCAGTAAAAAGAAGTGCTGTCTCCCAGCAGAAAGAAAGACCCTGATAAAACAAAAGGTATGCGTCAAGGCAAGGTAAAATTCAGGTACTATGCAAATATAATTTAGAAGAAATATTAAATTTAATTCACACAAAAAAAACTTTTAGTGGCTGAAGGCCTTATACAATTATTCACTGGTATCAAGAAAATAAAACCGAAGGAAATATTTTGAATTAAATAGACATCAGGTCAAAAAAAAAATAAACAGGCAATATCGAAGCCAATTAATTAACAAATCAAAGTTAAGTTAAAATTTACATAAAAGTAGCCATTGTACGCTACTGTACACAGACAAATATTCATTATAAAATAATTATATTTACATAAGTAATGCAGCTACATAAATCTTAAACAATTAGATCATACACTGGTGACAAAATAAACAAAATTGTTAGGTAATCGCTTAATTACACAAAAGAAAAGTTTAGCCGCAAAATACAATGTGATAAAATTTAGCACGTTAAGTATAATCAAAAGAGAAATTCAGGATTACTATTACTAAACATATACATCCAAATATAGTAAATGTAGCTTAATATTTATGAATATAGAATAACCATACCGTATCTGTAAGCGTAACCCAAGAATGAACAAATACCATAGGCCATAGTGAATAGTTAACGGTACTATATTACACCCACCCTGAAATTTTGTAACCAAATCTAATAATTAAGAATCAGCCCTGTCTATGTTATACCCAATATTAATTAAAAGCTAATTAGCAGCAGAAAAAGAATAAGTGAAATACGAAAGTCAACACTTCTGACTCTCAGACATTTAAAATATTTACCCAAATTACTATAGTTTTAAATTGCCGGTCTCTAACGCTGTCAGCTGACATTCCAGAACACAAGATCTGAATTTTTAATGACCTGGCTATCGCTTATTAGCATAATTAGTTGATAAAAAGAAACATCATTAGGTTCCAAATCACGGGCATACACCAATGACTGATTCACTATGACTATGAATACGAAATAACAAAATAAAATTTAACCTTGGGTCACCCGGTAGAGTTCTGACCAACATTATCAAAGAATGTAGTAAATCAAGCTAGCATAGCTGACTAAAAAAAATTAGGTATCGATAAGAATTTGACCTACAAACCTGTGAAGGTCACATAAACCCCATTTAATTTTTAATAAAAAAGAACCATCTGTACATAATTTTCCTACCACGAAATGTAGCGATCTACTTGTATTTAGAGAAGTTTTAACTACAAAAAAACTAATTAAAAACGTGGACGTCGTAAAAAAAAATAGAATCAAAAAGGAAATCAACGAAAATTAATTAAAATAGCAGTTTAATCGCGGGATTCTGTATTTTTAAGGGTTTAATAGTGGCAAAAAGGCATACCTGTCGATCTCGGGTCGGGTCTAAGTCCACATGTCCGCTGTCGTCGTAAAAACCGACGAAGAGATGTCGAATTTCTTCTACAAAAACAACTAAAACGGCCTCACTGGACCAACAACGTAACGCCAAAATGGCAAACAACAAAACAACGTAAAAGAAATTAGTTGTACCGCATTCACGGATCCCAATTTTGGGTGTCTTTCTAAAGACTTTAGAATACGATACAGTCGACGACGCGATCAGTTTGTGAAAAGAACCTCTCCACACCCAATCCTTGACGAAAAATTCCAATATCGATTTTTTTCCTTGCAAAGCGACGTCACAAGGGGTTGTTTGTAAGTACACTTTGGTACTCAATTAGGTACATTTTCGAAGGCTCTGGTTCCATGGTATTCCCCTCAATGCATTGGCACGATGTTCTGCCAGTAAAATTAACCCAACCAATGAACACCGGCAATATACCAACAAAACTAACAATTAAATACGTGTTTCCATGTCCATAAACCGACATTCATTAATAGTTCGTACAATCGGCAGTACAAATGCACCCCACCTACGATTTTGGTCAACCTCGAACCGTAATGCGTGAATGAACATTAGAAACCTTTAAAATCAAGGGACCTAGAACTCAGAACGCAGATCCCATCGTTCCTGGCTTCGACATTTTCCAACAACAGTCACAGAGGGCGGCTCAGGACAGAAAACTAAGATGTATGCAACAGGCTCGACAGAAAATAATTACGGCCGATTCAAATGTCAAAAATGACGTTTCACGTTTGTCAGGGTAAACAAATTCTAATTTATATTTATTGGCAACTATAGTTTTTAGGGCCAAATTCAGACATATTTCCTTAGGGATTAACTATACAGAAAGAGGGAAAACAAGGCTGGATCCAAGACAGACTAGTGACGGAAAATTTGTAAAAATTAAATTCGAGGTTAGGAAAGATTTTGACTAAATGGAAAACAAATCAAAATAAAACGTTCAAGGAATAAGGGAATATATTCAAAAAGGTAGGTCGAAGTCTTAAAACTCAACTAATTGTTGCAACTGCTATAATAATATTACTTTAATTTCGTATGACAAAACAAACCGTAACAACTCCCCCTCTCCTACGAAAGGAGGGAAATTTTCTCGAGAAAATTAACCGACGATAAGTACTCAAAAATCTACAGTATTTACAAGATAAGGGAAAAAAAAAATTAACTCCGGAGCTCCGGGGGTATTCCCCTAGGAAGCAACGGACGAAAGTGATAGATACTAGTGGATCGCTACTAACAAAATATATACTCACACAACCATAAGAAAAACTAAACCAAAAAGAAACTCTGACATGACATGACTGGTCCGAGTGTTTCTGACGGCAGCCACCATTTCCGCACCGAAAAGTCAACTGTGCCTCAATGGTATAGTGGCCACATAGACCAACACTGGGAAGATGTGTCCCCAGCTCCAGAATTTCCACCAAGGTCATAAGACACCCGTACTCATCCTATCAGCCTCCAATAAAAGAAAATAAAGAAATAAGTTACTAAAGGTATGGTCTGGGTTTGGCAAAAACATATTAAGTTAAAAAGATTAAGTTTTCAAAGAAAAGTAGGACAGAGAAAAGCCAAACCGGGTTCGTAGATCGTGGCACGCTTGACGGCAGCCAAACACCTCAGCACCAAGAAAACCAAACGTGCTTTTTATAGTGTAGGGCCACGTAGATCGGTCCGGATTTGACACCCGAGAAACCGAAATTTCCGCTAGGCCAAGCATCACCATGGCCGACAACCCTAGCCAACCAAAATTAACCAAGAAAAGAAATAAAATGAAAATTCATGAACCAGTGTGGTTCCAATACAAGGACGAAAACAAACCAAAGGCATAATGAGGTAATTTCTCAAACTGCCTATAAAGACACCTACTAAAAATAATACCCGCAGCTTAGTGGATTACTAAACCCACTAACTCAGGTAATCGACAACCCAAAATATTACAATAACCAAAATAATTCAAAATAAAAATTAACTTTGGTCCCCTCGCCGCTAGACACCCAGCGACCCCTACAGGAGTTTCCGGGGTGGAATAAAACTTCAGGGTGCAGGAAGCACAGCCTGGTAACATTAACCCAAAGATGGTAAGGGGGCTAGCATTGCGTAACACTCGAAGAAAGCGTGAGGTACCTCGTGTACTAGCCTCACTCCAGAGCGTCCCAAAACGGATAACCAACTGTCACGCGTCGAGTCAACCAAAGGGTGGAAAAACTAAAAAGAAAAGATAACTAATATACAACCAAGGTAATTTAAGAAGAAAAAGGGATAGCCCATATGTTCCACCGAGCATATGGAAGTGAATTATAGTAGACACTAAACTAAAAGATGCACCGAATGGGTAGTACATCAGTCCCTGTATAAAACAAAATAAATTAAACAGGGTACTCTGAAAGGTGGCACTGCCACCGGCCTGTCGCAACCTAATAGGCCGACTTGAGCTCAGGCCGAACAAAGTAGCTTGGCCCTCCCCTGGCCCGCCGAACAAGTTCGATGGGCAAAATGTTACCCCAGGGGTCAGACTTCCGCCCCCCCCTGAACAGCCCTTCCAGTCGGTCTGCTCTCCGACGGATCAATAGTTCCAACAAAGAACGTCGAAGCGACATTCGGTAGCACCCAACACCGCGCAGCCTATAAAAGGAGATAGGGACAAATAAGTCATAATCGGGAAGGTTCTATTTTGGCTAGTTAAACTATAGCCCAAATATAGAACGCCAAAAGAGGGGTCTAGGTACCAAGACCTAGGCCAAAGTCAAATCCAGGATATCAAAAATAGCAAGTCAAATAAGACTATAAAGAAATATCAAGGTAAAATTAAATTAATAATTGAACACAAGAAAAGATAAGGTAAATCAAGGTAAGGTAAGAAACACCAAGTCAAATACTGAAATAAGACTTGGTAGATATGAAGGTAAAATTAACCGAATAATTAAACCCAAAATAAAATAAAATAATAAAGGTAAGGTAAGATAAGATAATCAAGGTAAGGTAAGATAATCAAGGTGAGGTAAGATAATCAAGGTAACGTAAGGTAATATAAGAAAGTCACAATAAGGACACTAAATCAGATCAAGCTAGGATAATGAAATCACTCAGCAAGATACGGATTAAGGTCATAAGTCAAATCAAGTTACGGTGAATTAAATTATCCAAAACAAATTATCAAGTATCATTGCAATCAGTGTATTACGAAATTCAAAATAGGTAAGTTTAAGGTAAATTAAAATAAGGTAATTTAAGGTAAGTTCAGATAAGGTAAATTTAAGGTAAGTTCAGATAAGGTAAATTTATAGTTACTAAAAGATTAATGAATTTATGAATCAAATAAAAATATGCTAAATTTCAGGTAGTTGAGCTAACAAGTAAAATAAATCATCGCCTTAAGAGAAAAACAAACTAATGACCATGTGTCGTGTTTACTCCCATCACGTCTCGCGCCAAGATGGGTGTCTGCAAGACACCGCCAAAAGAAAAAAACTCTAAGTTTATGTTACTAAAGCCACAAAAGTTAAAGAAATTTATATAAGGTAAAGATAGATGATACCATAAGAAAAGACGTAAAGCGATGATAGCAAGTAAAAGTAGTAAAAATGCTGAAGGCAGACTTACTACGCGCAATAGCAGCAAGTTGACTGAAGGCCTAGCTTGCCACGGCTTTCGGAGGGCTCCTACCTCCACTAGTTCACCAGTGCAGCACAATTCTAAGCGACAGTGTCCAAATCCATCAAGTTTCGCACCCAGATGGATCCAGACACAATCACGCCCATACTGCAGGGCATTAAAAAAAGGTATTAAAGGAAAACGGAATAAGGTAACATTAAAGAAAAATATTCAAAGGTAATACTAATCATTATCTGAACTCTCATTTGTGGTCGATGGATTATACAGTTTGAGATCTTTTACGTGCCAAACACCTTTACTTTGTCCTGCTCGATCTTGAAGTTCGTAGGTGCAGGACCCTGTTTTCTTCTTAATAATAAACGGGCCCACATAAGCCGGAGCCAGTTTGGCACTATAATAGTTCGCGGCATCGGAAAGACTTTTGTTTTTACGCCAAACCTCTTGTCCAGGTGCATACTCAACGGGTCGTCTACGTAAGTTGTATCTTCGTTGATTTTTAACATGGGATGACTTGATTTTGTCCTGGACTTCGCGATACAATTTCACAAAGGCGGCTTGTCTTTTCCTGACATAATCTTGAAGGTCTGCATTGGTGTTAGCAGTCTCTTCTGCAAAGTCTTGTCCGTACAATTTATGTTCTCTCCCAAAATTAAGAAAGTGCGGAGTAAAGCCAGTGGTCTCATGTCTTGATGTTCGCAAAGCACAGCCTATAGAAGCTAGGTTCTCGTCCCAGGTACGGTGGTTATTGTTCTTGATGTAAGATCGCATCATGGTCTTTATGACTCTGTTGACTCGTTCGGTCGGATCGGCTTGTGGATGATAAGATGCTGTGTAGAATAGCTTGGTTTTATAGCGTTGACATAGGTTCTGAAATTCCTTGGACTTCATTTGTACTCCATTATCACACATTAGGAACTGTGGTGATACAAACATTAGGAAAATACCTTCTTCAACCTGTTTGGTGAGAGATTTAGCTGTCGCTGAACGAGAAGGAAATAAAACGGAGAATTTGGTGAAATAATCGGTAACCACAAGAACGTAAGTGTTACCTGACCTCGAACGAGGAAACGGTCCAATATAATCCAGGCTGATACACTGCCAAGGTTGATTTATTGTAGGACGATCACCCATTAATCCTGCAGGAGGTTTTTGTTCTACTTTGTGCTGGGCACAAACTCGACAAGCTTTCACATAACTAGTGACGTCACTCCTCATCTTAGGCCAATAATAGCGTTGGCATACTTTCCAGTAGGTCTTGAATACGCCCACGTGACCTGAAGCAGGTATATCATGGCAACGGGCGAGTATCTTGCGCCTTTTATCCTTAGGAACGACAATTTTCCAAGAACTGGATGGAGTACCAAGGTCCGGATGATTGGTTCTTGCATATTTATACAACATGTTGTTTTCTACACGCCAAGCAGGAAATTTGTCCGGTCGTTGTTCAAGCCTTACAAACATATTTTTATACCATCCATCAGTGGTGGAAGACATCGGAACATCACTATCATCGGTGTCAATAGCTTCTGCGGAGACAGGAACGGATCTGGACAGAAAATCGGCAACAATGTGCTCTTTACCAGGGCGATGGATTAAGGTAAAATCATAGGGTTGCAGACGAAGCGCCCATCGCGCTAAACGACCTTGAGGGTCTTTTAGTCTGTGCAGCCATAGTAACGAATGGTGGTCAGTTACTACCGTGAATTGTACCCCTTCCAAATAATGTCTCAACTTCTCCACACTCCAAATCACTGCCAAACACTCTTTTTCGGTGACTGTATATTTCATTTCTTGTTTAGTCAGTGAACGTGATAGGAAGCATATTACTTTCTCCCCATCATCAAAAGTCTGTGTTAAAACCGCACCAAGGCCATATGCGCTTGCATCGGTTTGCAGGACAAAAGGACGGTTAAAATCAGGACAGGTAAGTATCGGTGCTGTAACCAAAGCTTCCTTGATCGCTTTAAAGGCTCTATCACAGTCGGTTGTCCATGACCATCTGACATTTTTCTTAGTCAAGTTAGTTAGCGGAGCTATGGTGGATGAAAAATTCGGAACAAAGCGACGGTACCAAGATGCTGTACCAATAAATCGGCGAATTTCTGTGACATTCTTCGGTGGTATAATATTTACAATTGCCTCCACTTTTAATGGATCTGGTCGGAGTCCCTGACGGTCCACAACATATCCTAAGTACTTCAATTCTGGCAGGCAAAACTGACATTTGTCTAGTGAAACTATGAGTCCCGCTTCATGTAGTCGGTCGAAAACTAAGCCCAACAGACGTAGGTGTTCATCGAAGTCCTGAGATATGAGAATTATATCATCCAGATATACCATGACCGCTGGTTGAAGGTCTGCTCCAAGGACGGTATCTACTATGCGCTGCCAGGTTGCTGGTGAATTGGTTAAACCAAAAGGCATGCGACGGAACTGAAATAGTCCTCTTCCAGGGACGGTAAATGCAGTATATTCACGCGAAGATTCACTTAAGGGAACTGTCCAAAATGCGGATTTGATATCGATGGAACTGAGGTAAGTTGCATCTCTCAGGCGGTCCAAAATGGCAGAAATGTAGGGCAAGGGATATGCGTCTTTCTTGCTCAAACTGTTCAAAATTCTGTAATCTACACAAAATCTGTAGGAATCATCCTTCTTGCGCACTAAACATATCGGACTAGACCAAACACTCTTCGAAGGTTCGATGACTCCATCCTCCAACATTTGTTTAAGTTCTTCATCGATAATTTTCTGCTTAAATGGAGACACCGGGTAATATCTTTGTTTGACAGGTTTCGTACCTGGCTCCACTTCAATAACATGTTCAGCCACCTTACAACATCCCAGGCCTGTACCCATTAAAGCAAGTTTTTCTTTGACTAAGTTATCAAGAGTCATTCGCTGAGCAATAGTAAGGGTACTCTCATCCCGTATGCTAAGTACTTGAGTAGAATTCGTTTCATCTGCGAAATGCCAAACATCCTGATTCAAATCTGGTACGATTCCCATGCTCTTCCAGAAATCGACTCCCAAAATTAAGGTATGAGCCAGTGCAGGCAGGACTAACACATCTATCATGCGGGTTTTTCCCATTAAACTAAACGGTACTTGCATGTAACCAATAGCAGAACAGCTCTCTCCATTAGCAACTGTACATCTTGTTTCTTTACCTAAAAGTTGCAGTCCCAAACTCCGTAGCAACTCATATCCAGGAAGGCCAACAAGTGTTCGAGTGGCACCAGAATCCAGCAAACCTCGTATAGGTGTGCCTATGACAGAAACTTCCAAATATGGACGTTGATCTCCTCGTGCGTGACTAATGATGAAATCTAGAAGAATTTTGGATGAAAAATCGAAATCATTGGTCGTTACACGCTTGGTATTGGGAGAAATCGTACGACCTATTGATTCCCCCGGGAAGCGTTTCCCGAATTAGCACATTTTGGGCAAGATCTTACAGTGACATTAGGTGTTCCACAACGATAACAGTGTGTTTTTCTAGGGCTTTGACAATCTCGATTAAAATGTCCCGTTTGTTGACAATTCCAACAGACTAATTCTCTAGGACCTCTACTGGTAGTAGGAGGGTTGACATGTCTCACTTCATTAACCTTAGTTGGAGGTAAGGCTTCTTGCATTTCTGAGACGAAGGCGAAATCAGGTTCTACAAATCCTTGTCGCTTCCGAGATGGCGGTACATAATGTTCTGCACGGTATTTCTTGGCTTCTAAAACCAGGCACTGCTCCTCTAATTCTTCCAATGAGTTCACTATGGGTAACTGAGTGGTGTAAAATGGAGCTAAATTCCTAGTTATCATGTCCAACTTTGCATCCTCACTGAGGGAACCATAACGCCGAAACAGAGCCTGCATGCTTGAAAGATAGTCCACTATGCTTTCTGATGGATCTTGAGTCCTCTCGAGCATTTCTTTAAAGAGTCGAGCACGATAATCTGGTGGTTCAAAGTGTCTGCAAAGCAGTTCAGCTAGTTCTCTCCAGTTGTTAAACCGGGAACGGTTCGCTCTAAACCAATTCAATGCGTTGCCTTCAAATAAATCTATGGCAGACTCAAACAGTTCTCTTTCTGATACATTACGAGCCAATCTCAGCTCGTTTACTCTCTCCAAGAATCCATGGACTGACATACTCTTGGGGTCTCCTGTAAATTTAAGGCCCCATTTTTCTATACGTAGTGCCTTGAAGTTTGACACTGGCTGTCTATTCGGGGTTGAACCATGCTGAGTTGGTCGAGGCACTTCCTCTTCTGACGAATCCGCAGAATCAGAACCTCCCGAACGTGCTGCATCCAATAACACGCTCAAGTTGGGATCTCGTCTGGATACTTGCTCTAGCTCGTCAAGAGCAGATAAGGTTTCTGCAATTAATATTGCTCGTGCGTCAGCATCCTCTGACGACAGTTGGTTAACTGGTACACGATCAATTCGGTTGAGAAGATGGACCAAGTGTGTCTGTAGACGTTCAAATTTGGTCTTGGCTTTTTCTCCAGTAACGGACTTAATCGCCAATTTAGTCTTCCTCAAGTTAGTCGCCACATAAGCTCTTTCTTCAGCAAAATCCATATTATAGGGAGGGTGACTTATAGACTTACTAACTTTCTCCATTTGCAACAATGGGCGTAAAGATGCACGAAGGCTTTCGACAGTTTTCGTTTCATCAGCTGGAATACCACGAACTTGCAACTCATAAATGAGCATATCCTTTCTAAGGTAATGCACTCTCATACTGTAATCCATCGTAACTTATTACGAGTCAAATAATACACAAGCAAAATAAATTTAAAGAAAAATCAATAAAATATTAACACTGATTGCACTTGACACTGTAAACTGCAAATACTTTGCACAACTAAATTTTCAGATAAGTTTCACCAATTAAACTTCACCAAAAAGATTTAAAAAAAAAAATAAACCGGTTAGGACAGCGATGTCCTAACAGAAAGAATAACGAAAACCCGTCAGAACAGCGAAGTTCTGATGGCTACAACAAAACAATAAGTAGGCCGCAAAAAAAAATATTGCATTATCAGCAAAAAAAAAATCTCATCAGAGGTAAGACAACATATCAGAAGCGCAAATATCGATAAATGAAAATTAAAAAAAAAATTTGATAATGTTAGTACCAAAGTGCTCTATCTGATCTCACCAAACGCAGTTTATTTTTGTTTGAAGGCCCCACGTTGGGCGCCAAAATTGCCACGCTCTTTTCCGCACAGAAGAAGAATTTTACTTCTACTTACCCTTCATAAATAAAAATTCAAAGTTCGGTAAAAATTAAAAAAAAAAATAAATATTGAGAATTTACAAAATTAACTCACGTAAAGAGTTGAGTTGAATGCGAGAGGCTTGCGCATGCGTGCCAAAAAAAATGCCCTAGCTCCAATGCCGGAGAGAGAGGGGGTTCAATAAGGGCGCCACTGTTTTTAATGCCGAGTGAAAAACAGAAACCCTCCTAGATAGTATTGGGATCTCGCTTTCAGCTCACTCACTCACATATAGTTACCATATTAACAAAAAAAAAATCCAAGAAACTGCGCTGTCTGGTGAGGCAAATAAAACACTACCATTAAAAACAAATTTACTAATATATTACAGATTCGTTAGGGCAAAAATTTTGATAACACATCAGTGTATTTTGTCCTTTTGTGAAATTCGATACAGTGAAATTATCAGGTATTATTATTATTAAATAAAATTATTAATGTTATTACCATTATTATTGGTATTATGGTTATTATTATAACAATTTGTAGGTCTCATGACCGGTTTTGTAGTAACTAAGTTCAAACCCTGAGGGGGAAATAAAATAAAAGAAAGTTAAGGTACTAATCCGCTTAAATTAAATAATGTCAACCATGGTTAAAGTCGATATCGAACAAATTTGTTATCAAGAAAAATAGGTAACATCAATTATAAAATTAAAAAAAAGTTGCCTGAAGGGGTTCGTCCCCTGTTGACGGTGTCTCAGGTCAATGCTGAACTGGCCTAGGCAGCTTAGCTGACTCACAGCACGATGAAAGACTGGAGATGTCTCCCAGCCACAAAAGAAGGATCGGTGTCCTCCAGTGAAAGGTTTGCTGTCTCCCAGCAAAAGATGCTTGGAGTCTCCCAGTAAAAAGAATTGTTCCCCAGCAAAAGAAAAGACGTGGTGGGGTTGTCTCCCAGTAAAAAGAAGTGCTGTCTCCCAGCAGAAAGAAAGACCCTGATAAAACAAAAGGTATGCGTCAAGGCAAGGTAAAATTCAGGTACTATGCAAATATAATTTAGAAGAAATATTAAATTTAATTCACACAAAAAAAACTTTTAGTGGCTGAAGGCCTTATACAATTATTCACTGGTATCAAGAAAATAAAACCGAAGGAAATATTTTGAATTAAATAGACATCAGGTAAAAAAAAAATAAACAGGCAATATCGAAGCCAATTAATTAACAAATCAAAGTTAAGTTAAAATTTACATAAAAGTAGCCATTGTACGCTACTGTACACAGACAAATATTCATTATAAAATAATTATATTTACATAAGTAATGCAGCTACATAAATCTTAAACAATTAGATCATACACTGGTGACAAAATAAACAAAATTGTTAGGTAATCGCTTAATTACACAAAAGAAAAGTTTAGCCGCAAAATACAATGTGATAAAATTTAGCACGTTAAGTATAATCAAAAGAGAAATTCAGTATTACTATTACTAAACATATACATCCAAATATAGTAAATGTAGCTTAATATTTATGAATATAGAATAACCATACCGTATCTGTAAGCGTAACCCAAGAATGAACAAATACCATAGGCCATAGTGAATAGTTAACGGTACTATATTACACCCACCCTGAAATTTTGTAACCAAATCTAATAATTAAGAATCAGCCCTGTCTATGTTATACCCAATATTAATTAAAAGCTAATTAGCAGCAGAAAAAGAATAAGTGAAATACGAAAGTCAACACTTCTGACTGTCAGACATTTAAAATATTTACCCAAATTACTATAGTTTTAAATTGCCGGTCTCTAACGCTGTCAGCTGACATTCCAGAACACAAGATCTGAATTTTTAATGACCTGGCTATCGCTTATTAGCATAATTAGTTGATAAAAAGAAACATCATTAGGTTCCAAATCACGGGCATACACCAATGACTGATTCACTATGACTATGAATACGAAATAACAAAATAAAATTTAACCTTGGGTCACCCGGTAGAGTTCTGACCAACATTATCAAAGAATGTAGTAAATCAAGCTAGCATAGCTGACTAAAAAAAATTAGGTATCGATAAGAATTTGACCTACAAACCTGTGAAGGTCACATAAACCCCATTTAATTTTTAATAAAAAAGAACCATCTGTACATAATTTTTCCTACCACGAAATGTAGCGATCTACTTGTATTTAGAGAAGTTTTAACTACAAAAAAACTAATTAAAAACGTGGACGTCGTAAAAAAAAATAGAATCAAAAAGGAAATCAACGAAAATTAATTAAAATAGCAGTTTAATCGCGGGATTCTGTATTTTTAAGGGTTTAATAGTGGCAAAAAGGCATACCTGTCGATCTCGGGTCGGGTCTAAGTCCACATGTCCGCTGTCGTCGTAAAAACCGACGAAGAGATGTCGAATTTCTTCTACAAAAACAACTAAAACGGCCTCACTGGACCAACAACGTAACGCCAAAATGGCAAACAACAAAACAACGTAAAAGAAATTAGTTGTACCGCATTCACGGATCCCAATTTTGGGTGTCTTTCTAAAGACTTTAGAATACGATACAGTCGACGACGCGATCAGTTTGTGAAAAGAACCTCTCCACACCCAATCCTTGACGAAAAATTCCAATATCGATTTTTTTCCTTGCAAAGCGACGTCACAAGGGGTTGTTTGTAAGTACACTTTGGTACTCAATTAGGTACATTTTCGAAGGCTTTGGTTCCATGGTATTCCCCACAATGCATTGGCACGATGTTCTGCCAGTAAAATTAACCCAACCAATGAACACCGGCAATATACCAACAAAACTAACAATTAAATACGTGTTTCCATGTCCATAAACCGACATTCATTAATAGTTCGTACAATCGGCAGTACAAATGCACCCCACCTACGATTTTGGTCAACCTCGAACCGTAATGCGTGAATGAACATTAGAAACCTTTAAAATCAAGGGACCTAGAACTCAGAACGCAGATCCCATCGTTCCTGGCTTCGACGTTTTCCAACAACAGTCACAGAGGGCGGCTCAGGACAGAAAACTAAGATGTATGCAACAGGTTCGACAGAAAATAATTACGGCCGATTCAAATGTCAAAAATGACGTTTCACGTTTGTCAGGGTAAACAAATTCTAATTTATATTTATTGGCAACTATAGTTTTTAGGGCCAAATTCAGACATATTTCCTTAGGGATTAACTATACAGAAAGAGGGAAAACAAGGCTGGATCCAAGACAGACTAGTGACGGAAAATTTGTAAAAATTAAATTCGAGGTTAGGAAAGATTTTGACTAAATGGAAAACAAATCAAAATAAAACGTTCAAGGAATAAGGGAATATATTCAAAAAGGTAGGTCGAAGTCTTAAAACTCAACTAATTGTTGCAACTGCTATAATAATATTACTTTAATTTCGTATGACAAAACAAACCGTAACAAACTTTTTTTAAGACATCCGCGTTTTTAATCAGTTTCTTTATAATTAAACATTTTCTTCTAATACAAGTAGATCGCTATATTTCGTGGCAATTAATTAATTACGTACAGATGGGGGTTTTTTATTATTATTAAGAATTCGATGGGTTGATATTCGTCCTTCACGAAGGTCAAATTCTTGGCAGTCTTTTTTAATACGGGTTTTTTTGTCAGCTATCTTAGATAGATCTACTGCATTCTTTTGGTAAAGTTGGTTCAACCTGTATAGGGTGACCCAAGGTTAAAATTTTAATTTGTTATTTTGCAAGCAAGACTGGAGTGAAGTTTCTTGGGTTACGCTTACAGATACCTACTGTATGGTTAATTTATATTCATAAATATAAAGCTGCGTTATTATATTTTGATGTATACGTTTAGTAATAGTAATACGGAAATTTTCTTTCTTTCTTTTGATGGTTTGTATGTAACTTTCTAAATTTTATAACATTGTATTTTGCGGCTATAACTTTTCTTTGGTGTAATTTAAGCGATTACCTAACTATTTTGGTTATTTTGTTACCAGTGTATAATTTAATTGTTTAATATTTTTGTATCTGCATTACTTATGTAAATATAATTAGTTCATAATGAATAATTGTCTGTGCACAGTAGCGTACAATGGCTACGCTTATGTAAATTTTATCTTAACTTGTTTTTGGAAACTAATTGGCTTCGATAATGCCTGTTTATTTTTTTTTTGAACCTGATGTCTCTGTTTAATTTAAAATATTTTCTTTCGTTTTATTTTCTCGATATAAGTTAATAATTGCTTAAGGCCTTCCGCCAGTAACAGTTTTTTTGTTATTTAAATTTAAAATGTTCGAAATTATATTTGCATAGTACCTGAATTTTACCTTTCCTTGATGCATACCTTTTGTTTTATCAGGGTCTTTTTGCTGGGAGACCACACAACTCTCTTTCTTGTTGGTGGAGATACCAATATTTTTTTTACTGGGGAACGCCGCTACCCCACAACTTCATTTGGCTGGGAGACCGACCCCAGTCTTTCACCGGCAGTTCTTTTGTGTCACTGGTAGCTGCATGGGCCGTTACAGCCTAGAACCAGGACATAGTCATCAGGGGCGACCCCCCTTCAGGCAACCTACTTTTTTTTATTACTAATTTGATTGTAACCGTATAATATATATGCATATTTTTTTTTATTGCGCTTAATGACGAATCGATTTGAATTTTTATATTTTTCCTTTTATTTTCCCCTCAGGGTTTGAGTTTAGTAACTACCAAACTGGTCATACGACCTACAGATTGTAATAATAATAATAATGATTATGATAATAATAATACCTAATAATTTTCTTGTATCAAATTTCACAAAAGGACAAAATACACTGAGGTGTTATTAAAAATTTTGCCCTAACAGGTCTTTGTAATAAATTGTAAATTTGTTTTTAAAGGTAGTGTTTTATTTGCCTCACCAGACAGCGCAGTTTCTGTTTTTAACTTTGATAATATGGTAACTTTATGTGAGTGAGTGAGCTGAAAGCGAGGTCCCAACACCATCTAGGAGGGTTTCTGTTTTTAACCCGGCATTAAAAACAGTGGCGCCCTTATTAAACCCCCCCTCTCTCCGGCATTGGAGCTAGGGCATTTTTTTTTGGCACGCATGCGCAAGCCTCTCGCATTCAACTCAACTCTTTACGTGAGTTAATTTTGTAAATTCTCAATATTTTTTTTTAAATTTTTACCGAACTTTGAATTTTTATCTATGAAGGGTAAGTAGAAGTAAAATTCTTCTTCTGTGCGGAAAAGAGCGTGGCAGTATTTACTTATTCAATTCACTGGTCGGCGGTGTTTATTTCCTTGTGTTGCTGCTTAACCCTTAACCGGTGTCGTGGGGTCTATCGGACCCCATATGTTTATTATTTATTTCAACGATAACATTATTCTAATAAATCAGTATTTACCTTAGACTTGTTTGTAAGATATATTTTTTATAAATTAAAAACGTTTTTGTGCAAATTAGTTTATTTTTTATGCATTTTAAAATAACATGAAACTGTAACAAAAAAAAAATCTTTTTTTACCAGAAAATGAAAAATTTAACAAAAAACGCTGAAATAACTAGTTAGCAAAAATCCTAGATTCTGTCTAGTTACCAAGTAACCTAAATTTATAAGAATGCCTAACAGAATCTATTTGGATGACAAAAACTGCAAAGAGTAAACTTTGTAAAAAAAATTAGTCACATTCTTTACAGATGTAGGATCTACAGTCTCCTCACAGTCCGAAAATTGGCCAAAAACATTTTTCGCAGGACACTCTTGGTTTTTTAATCATTTTTTCGATTGCAGATATTTTCGTTTTTGGTCTGGAACAACGTTTCGGCAAGCAGTAAAGGTTTTTTGGCAACTCTTGCAATGGTCGAACGGAGCTCTCTCGGTTACCGCGAGTTGTGGTCTTAGAGTTAGATAGGGTTCGGCTAGCCGCCTTCAGTTCACTGTCCACATCATCATACCACTAACTTAGGGTTTCCTCATAACCAGGGTCGCTATAAACAACTTTTTTAGAAGAATCCGTCATGCAAAATAAAAAACACTATTGGCGTTGTGGTGCCAGACGGACCCCAAAACAACTTTATTGTCCGGTGGTCGGCGATATACCAAAGACTGTTAAGCGCGCGGCTAATATTTAGTTACTAGTACCGTAACTCGAAGGTAGAAGGCGCGACATGGCTCAGTCTCGTTACATATTTTTTTCATGTAGATGTAAAAATTATTGTGGGTCTGTTAGATCCCAGAACGCCAGTTAAGGGTTAACGGGTCTTTGTCTGCAGTTTTGAGCAAATTTAAGTGATCCTAGTTTACTTTATTTTTATTTTAGTTTTTTGACGTAGATAACAAGAAACTAGTTTTTCTGCCAATATTTATTTGTTATGCCTAAAACTAGTAGGGTACTATTGTGATTCTTTAGATTTTAAAGTAAGAAACTTTTTAATTACTTTGCGCAATAGAAGGGAGTTTTTTAACCATCGCATCGTACAGGTGTTAAATTGAAGCTAAAAACTCAATAAAATATATTGATTATTGCGTTAAATGAGTCGTTTTTGTCTTTTTTGACCTTCTTAAATCCCTTCGAATTTTTTGCGTACTTTTTTAGGTAGGTAACTATAATCATTGATAATTTCAACTTTAAGTTGTGCATTGTATTTCCATTTAGATTTGAAAGTTTAAATTGTCAATTGCTGCATCTACAAAATATCTAAATCAAAATCAAATTCTTGAAGTTTAAGAATTTTTCTTTGTTTCCTATTAAAATTAAATTTAAGGTAGCTTGAATATTTTAAGATAATAAGCAAAAAGTCCAAAAAGTGTTGCCTGTTTATTGGATATTCAGTTAAAGTGAGGCATGCGAAGTAAATAATAAATAAGGTCTTCCAGTCGATCAGTAAAGTTTTTCTGTCACTGTTAATAAATCGCTGATTAAGACTTAAAGGTTATTTAAGGGCATGTTCCGTTTCCAAATCTGCTTAACCGGACTGGTAAATTGTGTTAACAAAACGATTCCTGAAATATGCGGTTTAATACGGGACAGCTTTGGAAATGAACAAATTATAAGCTCATATCACAAAGTATAATTTGTAGGGACCGTGGTCCGTGTCTTACCTCTTCTTCAGAACACCGACATAAACGGGACACCAAACCGTAATCAAGGTTAGAAACGGTACACGCCCTAATATTTCAGTAATTTACTTAATTTCCAAGTGACTTTTGTCTTGGAACGTGATGCTAAAACGAATTGAGTTCTATTTTTGTGGATGGTGCGTATTAAAATTGCTCCTTGCTTGATAAGTTTGCCAAAATAAATCAGAAAAAATCCATAATATTAAACGTATCCTTGCAATGGTCAATTTCAACCTTTTGGATTTTAGACTAGTCTAGCTTTGGAGAATCTGGCTGTTAAATTTTAAATCAAGAATTGGTACTGACAAATTTATCAAATTTAACAGTATATTAATTATGGCTGGATTATTGGTAAATAATGAATTACGTATTTAATTATGTTTAGAGTAGACTACCGAAAGTAATAAAATATTTTTTAATTAAAAGTTGCACTAGTTAAAATCGACTTTTGTTATTTCAGGTACCAAAAAACTTTTTATGCTCTAATGTAATAATATTTCATTTTGTTCGAGAAGAACATGTTATGAAGGACGAAAACGAAAGGAAGGAAAATATATTAAATAAGTTTTAGTGTAATGTATTTTCTTTATGAAAGTTGCGTTAGTTAAAATAAGCTCTGGTCTTATTAGGTGAAAAGACTTTTTAACTTTTAAATAATAATATTTTGTTATGTAAATCATATTACCGAGTGGATCACATCGACAGTGCGAGAGAAGAAGGAAAATATCTGCACTAATAATTAATTAAATCGTAAATGGTTTACAGCGAAATAACAGAAAATCTATTTATCCAAAAATTGAATAAAAAATTTTAGGGTTGGCTCAGAATTTCACTTGAAGCATAGGACAGGTAATAAACTAGAATGTTCGTTTATTTTTAATAAAAATCAGCACACAACGGCAGTAGCTTTCGTATAGTTTATTTCTAGTTCCAACCAAGGCTTGCTAGGAGCAGAATTTTTATTTTATCGATAAATTTAAGTTTTTGTAGAAAAACATTTTTTATTTATTTTTAAAGAAAATGTGTACAGTTATAATCCCGTGAGAACTCAAGCTTATTTAGTATTACGCAATCTAATGAAATCCTTATCTATTTTCTTAGATTTTCTTAGCGTCGTTCCCATGCTTTGTCAGCAGATTAGAAACTTATAAATATATGTAAAGTGCATAATAAAGTCAGTCATATTGTACACGCCTCTGGCATAATAGAAAATTTTTAAAAATAAACTCTCGAGAATCGAGTTGTTAACTGGCGCAGTCGGGTCGGATTTTGTCAACGGTTTGCGCATCGTGCGTGTCCTCCGTCTTCGTTTCAACGATTAGTGACAAAAACGGACAAACAAAAATTTTCGAAAATCCTGTGGGTGCGTGCAATATCGCTCACTGACCAGGGAAAAAGGAACAAGCATCGTCCTACGTCCTATTGGTGCGAGTCAAGGGAACAAGCATCGTCCCAAACCTCATAGAAGTTAGTTCCAGGGAGAAGACAAGCATCGCTCCTCCTATTGGGCCCTAGTTTAAGAAGAAAAGAAATCAATGAAAATCTCCACAATCTTCATTGTATCACTGTAAGTGCATTCCTTTCAATTATTCCCGCATTTATTATTTTACCGAATTAATCTATTGATATTCTCTGTTTATTAGTGTTATTGTTTTATAAATTTTTAAAGTGGAAGATCTTAACGAAATTTTGGCAAATTTATTTTTGAATCAAAACATGCCTAACGCTAATCAACCAAATTACCAACTAATTAGATATCAAGCGGATAATATTCCAACCTTCGATGGAAATCCGAAACAAATAAATAGATTTATAAATGCTTGCGAAAACTTTTTCAATAATCATAAAGATCGAACAGATAATGGTGCAACCATAAATGTCTGTCTGTTTGACACTGTTTTAAATAAACTAATTGGCAGAGCAGCCGATTTAATTGCCTCTAGAGTAGAATTAAATACTTGGCCTTTGTTAAAAACAGCAATAATTTCCACATTTTCCGATCAAAGATCTATTGATTGTTTATTGCAAGATGTAATAACATCAAAACCGGAAAGAAACGAAACACCGCAACAATTTGGTCTGCGTCTACAAGATGCACGTAGTTTATTATTCTCAAAAATTAATATGTCAAATGACACAAACGAAATTAAATTATTAAAAATCACGGAATACGAAAATTTAATTTTAAAAACATTTATTAATGGTCTAAATTATCACATGCAATTAGTAGTACGATTAAAAAATCCAACAGCTCTCGAAGAAGCAATGAGTTTTGCTTTAGAAGAAGAAAACTTTATTTACTATAAAAATAGAAGTAATATAAGCAACAAAACTTCTGTCAATTTAAATGTACCTAAAAATAAATTAAATATGCCTCAACAAACGCATAATTATAACCGCAATTATTCTCAAACACCCTCACAACAATCAACACCACATTTTAGTAACTATACACCCAATTATACAGCTAATCGTATGCCAATCGCCCAAAATCAAAGTAAACCCCAATTTTTAGGTTACGGATTTAGACAGCCCTCTAATGCTTTTAGACAAGGACCTATACATCGTCCAAATTTTAACAACCAAAATTTCAGACCTAATTTTAATCCAAGACCAAATTTTAATTATCAGAATAATATGCATAATAAATCCTCTGGAATCTCTAGGCTGAGAAGACCAGAACCAATGGATGTTTCTTCAGGCAATACTATATTAAACCAAAATACACCACCGAAACGCGATTTTATTGTTGAAGAATTATTTAACCAATCTGTAGAAAACATTAACAATGAATCTACCGAATGTGAAAATAACCCTGATGATGACTCTCAGTATTACCAAGAATTTAACGAAACGTTGTACCCATGTAATAACCCAACATACGATTTTTCTCAAGAAGAAAATAACGAATACGAGAACCCATACGACTACAACGAAAATTTTCACGAGAACCCGAGTTCAACCAACCTGACATAATATACCTTAATAATTATACTAACTCCGATTTACCAATAATTTATATACCCGAAATAAACGCGAAATTTTTAATAGATACAGGTAGCGGTAAAAGTTTTATTAAACCAAATCTTGCTTATCAAATTTATCCAAATTTTATATTTTCTGAATTGTTCTCTGTTAGAACAGCTCATGCTACGTCACTCCATAATGAAGTTATAAACATTCCAATATTTCCCTCATTTAATTTTTCTGGAGATCATAAATTTTATCTTTTTGATTTTTCACCGAAATTCGACGGACTTCTAGGAATCGATTTTCTAATACATATAGGAGCCAATATAGATCTACAAAATAGCAAATTAAGAACGCAAAATACTATTCTAACATTATACCACGAAAATAATATACCAGCGTTATACAACTTCGAAACTGTCAAAATTACGATACCCCCTCGTACGTGTCAAAAAGTTAAAATACCCGTAAATTGTTCTAACGGTATAGGTATTTTTAAATACACAAATTTCGGATGTGCAGAAATACCTGAATCTTTAGTCGAAATAAAAAATTCTTTAGCGACAACCCTCGTAACAAATACCAGCGAAAACCCAATAAAAATAACTTTACTGAAACCTCTAGACATTGAACCCTTAGACGAAACGGAAGTTAATTTTATAGAAAAAATGGAAACTGACACCGAATTAAATGAATATTTAGACAACTTACAAAAACAAAATTTAAAAAATTTAAGATTATCTCATTGTAATAAAGAAGAGTACAAAGCGATACGTGACCTCTGTTATGAATATCGAGATTTATTTTACTGCGAAGGAACCCCTTTGACATTTACAAATCAAATTAAACATAAAATAAATTTAACTGACGAAACGCCCATTTTTACTAAAACATATAGATACCCGGAAATACATAAAAAAGAAGTTAAAACACAAATGGAGAAAATGCTAAATGACGGCATAATTCAACACTCAAACTCGCCATGGTCTAGTCCAATTTGGGTAGTACCAAAAAAGTTAGATGCTTCAGGAAAGCGCAAATGGCGCATAGTTTGCGATTTTAGGAAACTAAACGAAAAATCTATAGACGATAAATTTCCCCTTCCGAATATCACAGATATTCTTGACAAACTCGGAAAAGCACAATATTTCTCGACGTTAGATCTTGCAACCGGTTTTCACCAAATTGAAATGGAACCAAACGATATTCCCAAAACAGCTTTTTCAACCGATACAGGTCATTACGAATTCAAAAGAATGCCTTTCGGACTTAAAAATGCCCCCTCTACTTTTCAAAGAGTAATGAATAACATTCTTCGCGGTCTTCAAAATGAAATTTGTTCAGTATATCTAGATGATATTATAATTTTTTCAACATCTCTCCAAGAACATATAACTAGATTAAAAGCAGTTTTTGATAGGCTTAGACAATCAAATTTTAAAGTCCAGTTGGACAAGTCAGAATTTTTACATAAAGAAGTCGCTTATTTAGGACACAAAATAACAAAAGATGGCGTAAAGCCCAATCCCGATAAAGTCAATGCAGTAAAGAATTTCCCAATACCAAAAACACAAAAGGAAATTAAATCATTTTTAGGTTTGGCCGGATATTATAGAAGATTCATAAAAGATTTTGCTAAAATAACAAAACCTCTTACACTATGTCTTAAAAAAGGAGCAAAAGTCACACATTCACCCGCTTTTATTGAATCATTTAATCATTTAAAAGAATTATTAATAAATGCCCCAATATTAAAATACCCTGATCTTGAAAAACCCTTCGTCCTTACCACAAACGCTTCAAATAAAGCCCTTGGTGCCGTACTTTCTCAAGGCAACCCCCCAAACGATAACCCTATTGCATTTGCATCACGAACTTTAAATGAAACAGAACAAAAATATTCTACTATAGAAAAAGAACTTTTAGGTATAGTATGGGCTTGCAAATATTTCAGACCATATTTATACGGTAGAAAATTTAAAATCTACACAGATCATAGACCTTTAGTTTGGCTATTTAATTTAAAGGAACCCAACTCAAAGCTTGTACGTTGGAGACTTAAATTAGAAGAGTATGACTATGAAATACTTTATAAAAAAGGTAAACAAAATACCAACGCCGACGCACTTAGTCGTATCCAATTACATGCAATCGAATCAGAATCAGTAATTAATAATCCCGGAGACATAAGTCGTGATATCGAAAACTTTTTAAAAGACAGCTATAGTCAATTTAACCCCGAAAATTTAGATCCCGATGATGCTAGCAAGCAACTGGAAAAAGTCAATGAACCCAGTCAAAAAATTAAAATTTTACAAAATATACAAATAAAACCCCCAGATAACAATTCCGATAATACAATACACACTACAAACGCGGAAGAAAACTATTCTAACATGACTATATTAGACGAAATAATTAATAACAAAGCACGTCAAATTATTGTCAAAAAATCTCCTTATGACGCATATATTAAAACTGAACGTGAAAATTTTGATGGTCACCAAATTATTAATACAACTTTACCTACTAATATGTCAATAATTATTAATTTCTTAAAGGAATACCTGACAAATAAAAATACTTACATTTACTTCTTTTCAAAAGAATTACGGCCTTATTTCCAACAAGCCATGAACAATCATTTTAAAAATCTTAAATTGATAGAGTGTACCAAATTAATAAATAACGCCCAACCAGAAGAACGAGAATTACTAATCAAATATCGACACGAAAGTAAAACAAATCACCGTGGAATCGAAGAAACATGTAAATTCTTAAAAGCTAATTATTATTGGAAATCCCTTAAACCCGATGTAACGAAATATATTAATAATTGCGAGATTTGCCAAAGAGCAAAATATAATAGGAAACCACCTGATCAGCCTCTCGTATTAACAGAAACCCCAAGTAAACCATTCGAAATAATACATATCGATACCTTTATTATTGCTAAACAAAAATTTGTAACTATCATAGACAAATTCTCAAAATACGCTCAAGCGCTTCCTTATACCGGAAATGCAGTGTCGTGCTGTGAACAATTAATTAAATTCTTTTCATTTTTACGCGTGCCAAAACAAATAGTATCAGATAACGGCTCAGAATTTCAAAATGAAGTAATCGACGGCTTATTAAAAGCACATAATATCAAAATTCATTTTACTACCCCTTATCACCACGAATCAAATTCCCCTGTAGAAAGACTACACTCTACCCTTATCGAGCATATACGCATTTTACGAGAATCAGACCCAAACGCAGACGAAATAAAATTAATGCCATACGCAATTATTGCCTATAACAACACTATACATTCAAGTACAAATTATACCCCTTATGAACTTGTTTTCGGACATACCGACTCAAGAGACCCTATGGACTTAATACCCTCTCATGTATATACAGAATATATAAATAATCACAAAAATAACACACAAATTCTGTATGAAAATATTGCAAAGCAATCTACGGAATTAAAGCAAAAAATTATAGATCAAAGAAATAAAGACAAAACCCCGAAAGATTTAATAATAGGTTCACAAGTTTACAAAAAATCCGATAATAGATCGGGCAAAATTAAAAACAAATTTTTAGGACCATACACCCTAACGAAAGTCCTAGAAAATAATAAAATTGAAATCGAACACCCAAAAACAAAACGTAAAGAAATTATTCATATAAATGAATCTAAAATTATGCCCCTTGTTCCAGATGGAGCTGGACCATCGCATCAGGAATAGTAAAATTCCACGATTTAAATGATCATCCTGGAATACTGCCTTTTAGACTAGGAACTGCTCAAATAGAATCCAACAGTTGGACCTTTATCCAAAATTTTGACCTTGCACCCTTAATTATAAAATTTGAGACAATTAAACAACAAACACAAGATCTTTCTTATAGCATTAGAAATAATAGCGAATATTATAAAGGATATCTTAATTCTTTTAATTCATTATATACGCTGGAACAAAGAACTGAAAACTTAATAAAGCAAATTATTCCTACAAAATATGTCCATAGAAACAAAAGAGGCCTATTTAATCCTTTAGGCTCATTTATTAAATGTATCACTGGAAATTTAGATCAAAATGACGCAGAGCAAATCGATGCAAAAATTAAAAAATTACAAGAAAATCAAAATAAAATAAAAATTGACGCAATAAATCAAATTACACTCTTGCAGTCTACGATCAGTAAATTTAAATCAATGATATCAAATATCACTCACAATGAAATGATGTTAAAATCACACGTCTTAAAAATAGAAGAGATAATAAAACAAGTCGAAATTCACCAAACCAATACAACACAATATTTCTTAATATATATAGTTATTAATCAAATAACAACAATGTATCAATCAATTTATGATATTTTCAATAAAA
This sequence comes from Philopedon plagiatum, assembly GCA_963971165.1. NCBI lineage: Eukaryota > Metazoa > Arthropoda > Insecta > Coleoptera > Curculionidae > Philopedon > Philopedon plagiatum. The sequence goes on from OZ020191.1 coordinate 94,512,243, forward strand.
TTGAAACTTCAATTACTTTTGCGAAAATTAATACTTTACATAATACGATACTAGATCCAAACGAATTATTAACTGAAATTCAGAATATTAATAGCCATTTAAGTACAGACAAACTACCACTAGAAAGTAACCCTCAAAATATACTTATATTTGAAAAAATATTAAACATTAAAAGTTACATAAAAGATTTTACTATTGTATTTGTAATAGAACTGCCTCTTGTTGAATCAGAGATATATCAATATTTTAATTTATTTCCTTTACCAATTCCTGATAATCAATCATTTGTCGTAAATATCCCGTACAAACCCTACCTAGCACTTAGCAGCTATAAATACGCCTATATGGACCAGGGATGTCAAGAAATTCAACCCCAGAACTTTCTGTGCAAAGAAACCCATTCCAGTTTCATCGAAAACAGCCCTTCCTGTGCAGTTCAACTAATTAAGCATCATACAAATGTTACTTCCTGTCACCCCTTTAGAACGCAACTTCACGAAATTCAAGTAAGAAAAATTATTGATGGAAAATGGCTAATCACCGCACCAAATCGTCTAATTGGTACAGTCAATTGCCAAAAATCATTGGACAATGTACCCTTGTTTGGATCCTACCTGGTGGAATCCCCGACCGACTGTAAAATACAAATAAAATCAATCATATTGGAAACATACAAGTCAAGCCGACTTAGCTACTCCGAAGTCAATCTTCCAGTATTGAACTTCAGCAAGATTGAATGGCACCGATCAACCCAATACAACCCTCCTACTATGGACCTCAACTATGTCAATCTAAAAGCAACGAAAGAAATCGAAACCAAACTAGAAGAACAGAAGAGAAACCTTCAAGAAATGTCATCGATAATTTATATTAATCGAACTAGTTTTTGGACAATATTTCTATATATTATTATTGCTTTAATTATTATCCTTATTATATATCTTAAATGTAAAAGGAAATCTAAGAATATTATTATTCGTAAATCAGATATTGAAAGTAATGAACAAAATCAATCAATTTTCTAAAAATATGTATATATTTATTGAAATCACGTTTTTTAAAGGTACGTGCTTTCAACTAAGAGGGGAGGAGTTATAATCCCGTGAGAACTCAAGCTTATTTAGTATTACGCAATCTAATGAAATCCTTATCTATTTTCTTAGATTTTCTTAGCGTCGTTCCCATGCTTTGTCAGCAGATTAGAAACTTATAAATATATGTAAAGTGCATAATAAAGTCAGTCATATTGTACACGCCTCTGGCATAATAGAAAATTTTTAAAAATAAACTCTCGAGAATCGAGTTGTTAACTGTACTTAATAGGTTTTGTTTAAAAAAAGAACGTATAATTTATAATATCTTAAAAAAAGTGTTTGTTGCTGCTACACCTAAACGGGTTAACATACATACAAATATGTGTCCTGATAACTATTAAATGAAATTTTAAAATTTTGAAGTTCTAATAAGTAACTAATAAATCAAACAGCTGCACAGTGTTTCATCTATTATACACTGTAAAATGCTGTGGAAAATCTACTACAATTATCTTGATAAAAATCCTAAATTATTACAGAAAGGTGTTTGTAATATTTTAGATTTGATGTAAAATTTAAGGATTTTTCGCGTAAAATGTAATTTCCTTGTGAAAATACTTAGCGTGTAGTAAAATTACTAACTATTTACACGACATACTGGTAAATTTACACAAAAAATACAGTTGATTCTTAAAATCACAGCGAAAATAGAAATGTTTGTAATTTCACAACATTAATTGATGTAAATTCACATTGAAAGTGTAATTTGACTCCTTCCGAGACCTGCATGTACGCATTGGAGCTGATGCAATCATTATTTGTTTACGGGCTTTGAGCGCTTTAGCTGTGTGCGTAATATTTGTGCAGTATTTGTGGTGATTCTGCTGTGCTAGCCCTAAAACTGGTCTAATTTGACAATTGGGGGTTTAAATTGGCAAGTGCCAGACTAAGACAACTAAATTTTGTACCATAAAATCATTGTTTGCTCGAAAATCATGAAATTAAACATTTTTTTGCATGACACTTTATACAACAGTGTCAATCTATCAAAACTTACCTGGGTTACTAGATCTAAATTTAAGACCGTACTAAATTTAAACCCCTTTAGTGAATTAGGCTATCACTGTATATGTAAGCCGATGTTTTTATAAAATAAATGTTTATGTTCCTATAGAGTTATGATTATTATTTCTTTCAGGATGTAAATAAAAAGGTATAACATTCCATAAAAAAGGGCGTCACTGCCGGTTATACCTTAAAATAGTCTTAAACTTACGACAAACAATGATTTTTTTTACAATAATCTACTGTAAAACTCATATTATATTTATGGAGGAATTAGAAAACATTTACATCACCGTGTCGGAAATTAGAACTAAGGTTACAGCGATAATTATTGTTTTATTAATAAATTTTAGTTAACTAATACGCGAATATTTATAGTAAATTTACATAATGTTTACCGGCAGATATTTAAATTTACAATAATTATTTCAACAAATTTCATACAATTTTAGATCATCTTACTGTACCCAAAATGTAAAAGTACATCATTTTTATTATAATTGTAGTATTTTTATATATATTTTACACTGATTTCACAGCGATTTTTTAGGGGAATTTACAAATGGTATATTAAAACATATTTACATAATAACTGCAAAATTACAATTAGAATGTAAATTCGCGGTGATATTTGGTGGCCAAAAATAACCAAACATATTTTACCATATTTTCGTTTACAGTGTAGACCAACTGCGCATAAAGTCGCTGGAAAAACAAAGAGGCGTAACTCCGAAAACCCGAATTTCGAGTTATGGCCACCATACCTACCCCCAAGGTCATATTTATAACATTTAGCATAAACTACTTAGTCAACTAAACAGCTTACATAAATGTACTGTAAATTATAACAGAAGAAGATGGTTCAGTAACCAATGCAATACTGGCTTATCTTTCAATCGCTTCTCCTGAAAAATGTGTTAAATTGAGTTAAGCTCCTTTGTCTTTTCAGCGACGATAATACCAAATTTAAAAAGTTAAAAAATGCACTAAAATATGATATAAAATAAAATATTATTTATTTAGCCACTATAAGTTACCCCTTAAATATTTTAAAACTATTGACACGTACACGAAAACGATGCCGCACGAATAAAAAGTAACGTCGCTGTTGACGACTCATTCAGTACTTTATAATTCGCTTTTGTGGTAGTTTATACGTTAAGCGTGGTGAAAAGTCTTTTTTGTGTATGTATTACAATCTCTTCGGGTAACACAGGTATGCATTCAATTTCAGTTTTAGAGTCATACATGTAATTTTAAAAGTATCTGATAAGATAGGTGAAATAGTAATGAGTTTTTACTTTTTGTAACTAAAAAGTTCTGCAGTCGGGTGCTGTCGGGTTACGATTTGGTATTTATTATTTAGTAAAAATATTCTATTTGATTACTATAAGATCTGTTATAAGAAAACAGGCGATCTAAGATACGCAATTTTTTTCAGGGTCACCTCCTGTTATCCTAAGGATACAACTTTTTTATCAGTGGAAGAAAATGCCACAAACAAAGCGCATTTTGGTGTTAATGAACATAATATTGAGCCATTTTCCTGTAAATAGTGTAAATACTAGCTTATGTTTTTTTTATCTTCTGACAGCCCACGAAGACCGAGGTCTAAGTACTATGTACTGGGGAATCGACTCACACATCCAGAGCTGGAAACATCCGTTGGGATTTCACCAGCCCTTTAAGAGGATGTGTGGGGTGGTACCACCTCGGTCGAGGAAGAATTCCTCTACCACCTTCCACTTTTTGTGACAATCCTACTAAATGTCTGGCCACACTTTTTTATTAATCATGCGGCCGGGCCAGGATTCGAACCTGGTCTAGTGCCGGAGACGCGTCACAAACCCAGCACGTTGGACCACTGGGCTATTGCTCCGACAATTATTATGTAAACTTTTAAGATTTCTTAAAAAATTTTGTGACAAAGGTGTATAAAGTATAAATTTACATACACGTTCAAATAACTCTATTTTATGTTATTAGATCTTACTACTAGTTTATTTATCCAGAAAACTATTAATAATACGCTTTATAGCATATAACTGATGTTATTGCGAAAGAACACTCTGTACAAATTTTATAATACACGGTGTGTTTTTTAAAGTGTTACAGGCGATATCTCTAAAACGGCTTTAAATATTTTCATGAAATTTTGGCGAGCAGTGGGGGACATATTTATACATATTTTTGACATTTACCCTCGCTATTTTGAGGGGTGGGGATAAATTTGGAATTTTAAATGGGTTTATGTACGTCTGTTTATAAATTCGAATCTACCTAAAAAATACGTAGATGTAATTTTTTTTGACTTGCTCTTTCGGTCACCGAATTATGATTTATTAGGTTATAAAAAAAAATTCAACTTATTTATCGTCTGTCATGCTTAAGAACTTGTTCGAAATGCCCTCCCTCCTTCAACTTCCAACCCCTTTTTCACTCTTTTCCTTTGGCTGAAATTTACTTATTATTTATTTTTATACACTATTATATCATTGGATATTACAAACATAAATACGATATTTTCCAGCTAGTCCCTATATAAAGGAAACACTGTTTGCTGCAAACAAAAATAAGAACACAAATTAAGCTCTCATAACAATTTCTAATTATGCTTTACATTTTAAAAACCAAAATAATGACTTTGGAGATAATTTCTAAATTTTGCATTTAGCATCTTTGCACCTAAATCAATCTACAAAAGTCATTGGAAGGAATATAATAAAAATAAATCATAAAATAAAATAAGAAAAACTAAATCTTAAAACACAAGAAAAAACATTTTTGGATCTCTTTTCCTTTACTGAAACTATACACGGTTTGTTGGCAAAATATTTTCATCTGCAAGACTGCAAACCGTAGTTTTTGTTACATTTAAAAATTTATCAACATTAAACACAGATTCTTATTTGAGTTTTTTTACTGAGCGAAGCAGCGGACATAGTATTAAATAAGTTTCTAGGCAAAGCACACTGAAAAAAGTCCAGGCAAAGAGTTGCCTACAATTTTGTAGCACCCATTTTTCTCACAAATTGTCATACTATTATCTACAAGTGTAAGCATAATTACATGTCGGTGTTTTATCCATCCTTTACAAATTTGTAACAAAGATTTGTAGGGGTGGGTTTTTACTTCAGGTTACAGAATATTCTACATTGTTGTAGAATATAATTTGTCAGTAACTTTGGACTTGGAATATACAAGTTGTAGAATGTAGTTAATTTTTTTGCAAAATATTTAACAGCAAAACATAACTTCCTTTTCAACATTCCATCATGTCGAATATTTTGCAAATTGTTTGATCTTATCCTACAGCACTTTAGGATAAAAAAGCCGTGTTGCCGCAAGTTTCATTATTTTCTGGATATTGCCAAATAATAAAATAACGTTAGCTATTTAAATTTCATAAAATTATAAGGACTATTGAATTTTAGATAATAAATACATATTTATGCAATGCTTATTATTTTTCTCTATAGAACAAAAAAAAAGTATAAGAAACATACCCCTTTCCCCTCTATTCCTACATCAATATAATCGCTAAGATATGATCTGACAATGCTGCAAGGAAAACCGTTCGTATCGCCCGACGCGGTGGTCGTAATTAGCCGAAACACCTGTGTCTTCTGGTTGGAATTACTCACAGCCCACAGTTCGGCCTTTTCATCTTCCGATCTTTTAAAATGATGCAATACATTCTTTATTTTTCTGTTTTTATTTTTACTATGTAATAATGTGTGAGACTAGTGCAGAATTGTTAGAATCTTGGGACTTCCCCGAACTGGTAGAGATATTCAAAGGTAAGAAATTTAACTTAATATATCAAATAAAAGTAATGTAATGTAATAAATAATAATACAATCTTCTTGTGGTCGCCGTCTTTGTACGTGTTTTGCAATATGGCGAAACATCTCTAAATGGAATTATGCAGCGAAATTAAATTATAATAATAATAAGATAAATCTAAGAAATGAAGTGCAATTATATTATTATAGCATTTATGTTCAGAAATTAAGCGTGAAAGTAAATTAAACTAAGAGAGAACCAACATTAATTATTGTTCTTAATTTAATGTTAATTTTCAAGTTTTTGGGGCAAGTTTTCGGTCACATTTTGACGCATGGCTGTTATTAAATAACCTGAAACGTTTTTATAATGTGTTTCGCCAATGTTATATTATTAATTTATTAAATTAAAAAATCGGTCAAGTGCAAGCTATACCTACTTGCACAATTAGTGTTCCGTGCCATCAGCCCCCAGTTAACCTGAGTAAACCTCGACCGCCCGATCTCCGCCCATCTGCCGCGCAACCCCCGCCGCGCCGACGGACGGCACCAACGCCGTATCACATCGCGTATGAGCGGAGCTGAGTGGGCCAAATTAAAAATTTTGAAAAACGTGTAAGGACAAAAATTGTTTCTTACATCGTGATTAATATTTTCTGTTAAAAGACTTTTCCTCTAAAACCAATGGTTCAGCAGTTATAAGGAAATAAACAATTAAATTGGTTATAATAATTGATCGCGCTAGAATTTTTCAATCCTGATCATTTTCGCTTAGTCTACACCTAATTCTCAATGTTCATGTTTTTTTTTCCAGATTTTTCTAAGTGATCCGTCTGGTGATAAGGGTGGGGGACAGCAATTTTTAAGTGTTATTCCCGAAAAATGTTCAATTTAAAATATAAAGTACCTACCTACGGAAAATAGAGGACAAGACCAAATTAGATAAGAGTGGGTACGAAACATTCAGAAATAGTTTAAATACAAAACCCATAAACCAGATAGTGGAGGAAAACCAACTTCGATGGATAGGGATGGACGGATAAGAGAATGAACGAGACAAGAATAGTAAAAAAAGTATATGAAGCAAAGACAACAAGGAAGAGAGGAAGAGGAAGACCAAGGAGAACATGACTGGATGAAATAAGGGAAGCAGCAGAACGAAGAGGAATAAAATTCGAAGACATCGATAGACTGGCACAAGACAGAAAGAATTGGGGAAAACTATGGAAAAGAAGCCCACCGCAAAACGACTCAACTCCCACTCCCGCCTCACACCCCGTACGGGTAGACAGGCATAAGGAATAAATAAGTAAAATATGAATAAATCGTCGATTAATAAAAAGTATTTTGTCATGACAAAACCAATGAAGGACATTTCAGTGTGTTTGTGCATTATTGGCATATAAGATCAAAAAAGCATTTTACGAAAAAATATCACAAAAGACATAGTTCCACTTAAATGCCTACCTATATAGTATGGTAACTATAAAATGTCTCACCGCTGTTATGGAATCAGATATTTCTTTTTAAAAGCTTGTATTTAAATTTATTTTATTTTAATCCCTTGGAATGTTGGGCATTTGTTTTTTGATGGCTATCTACATCTGCAATTATTTGCATTCAAGTTGAGTTACATAATTTCTTTAACTATTTACGAGATATTTTAAACTAAATAATAATAAAAATTATTTAAGAAAAAAACATAATTAGTGTCCTACCAGTGTTAGGTATACGAGTATTTACAATGCACTCTCCTATTTAATAAGGCTGCAAGTGGGTGTCAAAATATAGATAATGCCCCTGTAGTTACACACTACATGGATTACTTTTAAACGTAAAATCTCAAGGTGCATACCTATAATACTTTAATTCATTCAAGCTTGCTTTCTAAACTTACAGAAAAATTAAACTAACCTTATCTTAAAGTTGCACGCTGTTTGTTTAGTTGATTGGTGTCCCTAAATCAGTGACAACCTACATCAACTACTTACCTAAATATACACAAAGTCAGTGCTAACATTTTTTTCTTTTTCTTTCTTCCACCCTAAGCTAAAGTGCCCTTGGTGTAAAAATGTAAAAACAGCTTATATTTACTAGCACAAACAAGAAAAATATTAAAACAAATATTTATTTTTGCTGCACAGTACACAAAATAAACAAGGGTCCTTTATCTGTTTGAATAAAATTAGCTGCTCTCGAGATCGAGGCCCAATACTAATCCCTAAGATAACTAATACTTAAAGCTTAGTCAGAACTTAACGTTTCACAATGTTTTTATACGAGGGTTACCTGTGGTAATTTTTATTCTGCATGCTTGGTAGTGCTTAGTTCGCTTGAAGATAAAGTTGAAGGAGAAGTAAAAGTTTCCATGGTGACCCAGATCACCAAGCTTATAACAAAAACTCCTGCGATATGTAGAACAGTGAATATGAGGCGTTTCAGGTTGTATGGAGTAGCGAGAAAGCTCAGCGTTGCGACCGTAGTAGCATCCGTACAGAGACCCGCGTGCTTCGCGATTACGGATTCTATCAGTACTACGCCAGCGACGACAGTGGAAGCCCTCCTTGCAATTCTTACTCTTCATATTTGTTTGGAGAGAAAGGCAAGATGGGCAACATACAGACTCTACCACACGGCTATTAGTACGCTGCAGGCATGTATGATCGAGAGCATAGTTTTACTGGAAGGCATCAAAGCCCACAGTATACTAAGAATGCTCTAAAACATTATGCCTAAAACAATCATTAATAGTCCTTCGACGTGATATTTCCTACGAGAGAAGGCTGGGTTCGTAATAACGCTAAACGAATGAAAACAAATGCAGGCTAGTTCACTGATGGCTCCAAAACTAAGGAGGGTGTTGGGGTCGGAATGTATTGGGAATGCCCTAAGGTTTAGCCCATATTCCGCATGGATACCCTCGCATCAATATTTCAGGCTAAGATCTATGTCATCGAAATATACATATGCTGAAAGGTAGACACTACAAACAAAAAGTATGGAACTGCAGGAAAGCCCTGTCTAGATTAAGAGCACACAACAATCTCACCCTAATCTGTATACTTGACATACTGGACTAGAAAGAAATGAGTCTGGTCCGCAGACTTATTTGCTCATATACCTTTTGCTGAAAAAGGAGCAGAAAAAAAGTTCACCAGACCAGCAGCGGTACTTGATATATCCAGTAGCATAGGCAAGCACACGATTGTAGCAGGAAGCCTGGCAACTTTATTAAAATACCAGGGATAAGGAAAATCCCTGTGCCCTGTCCTCAACAAAGAATTTGCGAAAATTAAGAACTTTTCCCTACGATTTCCGTTGATTATATTGACAAAATTTACCTAATATAAACCGCTTTCTACGTGAATAATACATTCTGTTCTAATGTGCAATAAAAACTTGGTAATACTATTACATTTTCTCAAAGTGCAAAACTTTATTGTATGTTTTAAGTCGATTTCTAACTTTTTTTTACTTATACATATAAATGCATTCGCCTGATTCACTGATTTTAAGTTTTAATCAATTTTTTTCTTTACAGATATCTTGCTATAGTGCACCCTCTCCAGCCTAGAATGTCTAAGGCCTCATCTCTTATCACAATATTATTTATATGGACTGCTAGCATGATCTTTGCTTTTCCTTGTCTGTTATATTCAGCTACAATTACACACAGGTAATTTTTTTATGTTATTAATGTAGGGATATGAGGAGTGCCAAGTGATGCAATAATTTATAATATGAGTATTCTTTCCTAACCAATGTAATATGTGTGCCATGAGTAAAAACAGCTTTCTATTTCTTGTTTCATAAAAAGCTTCGTGGCATTTTTCATCATTCTTAAAAGTAACTGAATACCATTGAAAGCGAATTTAAAACAAAGCTATATGATATGTAAAACTCTAATTATGTGGTAGATAGTTAGTAGGTTGTTTATCACCGACATTTGAATATTCAACCTACTAATTCAATACTTTCATACCTACCTCCTTCCTACGAATTTCTCATTCGAATCTTGCTGCGAAGTGTATTGGACTTGTGACAATAAAGTTTTAAATATCAGAAAATGTGTGTCACCGTCATAGTCATAGTAGTCTATCGATTGCACTAGATTAACAAAAGGGCCATCATGTACTCGTATATTTATCTACAATGGGAAAAGTATAGCTAAAATTTTCAAAATTTCACACTCCTGTCAGAACTACAAATTTTTTCTGACAAAAAATAATGCCTTTGACTTAACCTAACAGTAACGAACGGATCATACCTTAGCAGTGGATTTTGTGGCTCAATTTAGGTCGATTTAACCTAACTTATCGTAGTACAAAAGGTGATAATAAGAGAGATAAAAGATGTTCAAATTAAAATTTTATTTTAGATTTTTATCGATATGTTTTGGACAATACTAGATAAATACACAAAATTCGGTGAGCTAGGGGTCTTTTAAAATGAGTAAAGCAAATCCGTTTTAAAATTTGATGTATTTTGTAAGGTTCGCCACAAGTACTTTTTCCAACCTCATAGAAATGCATTTTTCTTTTAAGGAAATAAGTGTTAAAACCAGCTCGTTCATTCCAACCGGCTGGTTTACTGATAACTTGCGTTCTATGAGAAATACTTTGACTGCTCTAAAAACTATTAGTGATGCTACCAAATCCCCTCAGGACTTTGATGCATATAAATCATTTAGAAAAAATTACAGAAAAGAAATCAACAATGCAAAATCTAATTCTTACAGGCAATATTTAACAAACTCTAAAAATAGGTCTAAAGACTCTTGGAAGCTTATCAAACATGAAAGCAATAATGTTCGAAAAAGTACGGAAAGTAAGATTGATGCCGAGGACTTCAACGAATTTTTCTGTACTGTTTCTAGTACGATTATAAACTCTCTGCCAAACTTTAATGTCTCCTATTCCGATCATCTAAAAAAAATGCCACGACCATCGTCATCATTTTATATGACCCCCGTTGATGAACACGACGTTGCCAGTGCTATTGTAAAATTGAAGAATTCCAATTGCTATGATATGTATGACATTAACACTAAAATGCTCAAGTATTGCTATAAAACTATTGTTCCTTATCTTACAATATTAATAAATAAATGTTTTACCGAAGGGATTTTTCCTGATTCCCTTAAGGTCGCAAAAGTGTTGCCAATTTTTAAAAAGGGTAATCCCGACCAAGCTGATAATTATCGTCCTATCTCAATCTTGCCTTTGTTTGGAAAAATCATTGAGTCAGTTGTGAAGGACAAGCTTGTATCCTACTTTGAGCATTTAAAAATACTGGTTAACAATCAATTCGGCTTCAGGAGTGGCCGCTCCACTATAAGTGGTATTTTGGAGGTCGTGAACGACATAGTCGAGGGCCTGGACGGGGGCGAACTAAGGTCCGCCGCCTTGTGTGACCTCTCCAAGGCCTTCGACTGTGTCTCTCATGCCATTCTCTTGGATAAATTGAATTATTACGGTATTAACGGCACACCCCATCTTCTGCTACAATCATACTTATCCAATCGCAAACAGGCTGTTTCGATAAACGGAAAATTATCAAATTTAAAAGAAGTAGAGACCGGCGTTCCACAGGGTTCAATCCTCGGACCGCTCTTATTTATTATATATATAAATGATTTTAGTACCAGTGTAACTCCAAATAGATGCGTTTTGTACGCAGATGATGCTACAATCATAGTTTCTTCTGTTAGTCAGGACTCTCTTCAAGAAAACACTGTCAGTGCTTTGTCTCGTGCACAAAACTGGTTTTCCAGTAACAGTCTTAAACTAAATAACGACAAAACGCAAGAAATAACATTTAGCTTTAGTAGCGCATCCATTGAGGGCAATTACGTCAAACTGTTGGGTCTTTTGCTGGACGATGGATTAAAATGGTCTTCTCATATCGATAATCTTTGCTCAAGATTGAGTGTCCAAATTTATCTGCTTAGGCAACTTAAGAAAACATTCGATAAAAAAATCCTGGTAATGGTTTATTTTGCCAACATTCACTCTCTGCTGAGTTATGGTGCAGTTATCTGGGGTAACGCATCCCAATCCGGCAGAGCATTTAAAATGCAAAAGCGGGCAGTCAGGACTATAGATGGTCTTGGCCCCCGTGATTCATGTCGAGCAATTTTTAAAAAACTTGGTATTATGCCTCTTCCTTGTATTTATATTTATCATACCCTCCTTGAAATCCACTCCCACTCTGAAAGATTCACCAAACTATCATACAATCATACGTACGGTACAAGATCTTCGAACACGTTGCTGATTCCGAGGTATCGACTTGTAAATGCTGAGCGAAATGCATTAAATGTATCTCTGTATAACAAACTTGGCAATGCTGTAAAAATATTAAACTACATAAAGTTTAAAATTAAAATAAAAAAATTTTTCTTAGAAAACTGCTTTTATTCTGTTAATGAATACATGGAGGCACCGTCTGTGAGCTAAATACTTGTATTTATATGTTTTTATGTGTTTTTTACTAAAAATAAGAATATTTTCTGTATCTAGTTGGTTACAATTGTTATTTAGTAATGTGTTATTTATTTTTATGCATTTTTCCTTTGACTTGCAACAAACATGTAAAGAATGTAACGTTGTCAAATAAATATCTATCTATCTATCTACCATACCAACACGTCCCTACTTTTTGGTGCTTCAGTGTTCACAATTTCTTAACAGGAATGCTTACTCTTTTACCTTATTTACTTAAAAAGGTGTTCTTTATTATTGTCGCTAAAAGCAACCGTTTTTGAGAAAAATGCATTCGAATTCGGTGTTGTACAGAATAAAAGAAATAAAAAAAAATTGCATCGGCAAAAAATAAACATTTTTATTAAGGAAATAAAAACCAATAAAACACGAATGAACAATGGAAAAATAAACTTCTAAAAATGAACTGGTGGCATTTTAAAGATTTGCTTAGAAATAAAATAGTTAACATGATACAAGGTCAATAAATTGAATTATTTTCTTATTAATTCTGTGCTACATCTTCAATATTCCTATACCTAAAATATCTCAGAATGTGGCCGATCAGCTTGTCTCTTCTTTTCCATTGCCATCTCCAAATTATCCGTTCTTCTTTGACCCGATTCATTATTTCTCATTTGTAACCCTATTCATCCGTCATTCTTTGGTAGCGCCATATCTCGAATGCTGCCGTTTTTCTATTCCCATCAGTATCCAAGATTTAAATCCTTGTAAGGTACCGCTTTTCACGTATGCTTCTAAGAACAAAATACACATTTTTCAATAATTTTACTTAATACTAATTAAGTGAACAGTATAATGCAACTATTTTAAATCATTTCTTAAGCGGCATTTACATTTACGAGTCTCGGATATGAGCTGCGTTACTTTGACGAAAACGTCGAAATATAAACGCCTGCTTGGAGACAATTAATTGCCGCTTGGATACGAGTTAGTATCGAAGTACAAACCGAGTTCTTGCTCCTGGTAAACATAATTTGTGGCAGTTAAAATGGCTGAAACTAAATTATCCACAGAACAGATCAAACAATTTATAGATCTTTATCGATCTTTTGTGTGCCAAATATCAAACCGGTGGCGTACTTGCAAATGCTGTTTTACTCAAATACTTCTAGTCCTACGAATTCTATTATCTAAACTGTATTTCCTATTGTTTAAAAACATTAACAATATCAAAGCTCCTGCAGCTAGTTTTTTTCTCGAGGAAGCTATTTTTAAATCAAAAATATTATAAATTATTCGTATAGAGTGTAAACACTAATGATCCAAGTAACTCCGATCCGAGTACTTGTAAATGTAAATGCCGCTTTATTACTTGATTAAATAACGCTACTGGTGTATGAGCGGTACGCAATCTTTTAATCAAAATCGGGTAATCCTGTTACAATATGGCGCTTGGTGTTAAGTTTTATCGGGTGGTACTCACAAATAACTAGCGAAACTGTTTGGAAATTTTACCTAAATATTAATAATTTTTGGACAAACAGTGTGTACTAACATGATACGAGTACTAGTAAAACGAATTTTTAAGAAAATGCAGGCGTCCCCCAGGGTTTAATCCTGGCACCAACCCTATTTCTTCTTCACATTAATGACCTGCTCTCTTCAACTACCAATCCTATGCACAGTTACGCTGACGATAGCGCTCTTCACTCCAATATTCATTTTTCCAGACAAGTCTCGAATCAAGAGCTGGATAATAGACGCATCTATGCACCTATCCCTTTTCCAAGATCTTCAACTAATCTTAGACTGGGATGCCAAAAACCTTGTTCAGTTCAACGCCTCCAGAACCCAGTCTTGCTCTCTGTCACGCAAAAAATCTGGTAATGCTAACCCCATCCACATGAATGGCCAAGCCTACAGAACAATGAAACGTTCGATCTTGTCGGCATCGCTTTCGAACATGATCTCAGCTGGCACAAACACATTACTTCAGTGGCCAGATTGGCAGCTAAAAAGCTTGGTTTTTCTCTTTTGAGTCAGAAAATACTTCTTCTCTTCCAACTTATACACTATCTGTTTCCCAAATAAGATCTAACCTAGAGTATTACTCCCACAGCCGGGGACTGGCATCACCTTCGACACTTAACATCATTGATTCTATCCAAAAGAGAGCCACTCGACCCAGTCCTCACAAGAAAACTCCCTTCTCTCGCTCATCGCCGCGCTGTTGGGGGTTTATCCCTTTTCTACCAGTACTTTTACGGATTTTGCTCTGAAGAACTATTCGGTATTATTCCCCCTTGACTGTTCCTAACAGAACAACAAAAAGCACGTTACGTATGCATCTCTTTATTGTCCAGCTACAAAAGCCTAGAAAAGACCACTTCTCTCTCGCTCATTCATACCTAGGGTCGCCAGATTATGGAACAAATTGCCTGCAGATGTTTTCCCTTCCCGTCCCAACCTCCAATCCTTTAAATCCCGCGTCAATAGACAATATTTTCCTTTTCTTCAGACGCCCACGGTACGTTAGTACTTAGGCTTGTAGTCTACGTGGGATGTCTTAGATAAAAAAACATGCGAAAAACCGAAACAATATCTATATATATATATATATATATATATATATATATATATATATATATATATATATATATATATATATATATATATATATACATATATATATATATATATATATATATATATATATATATATATATATATATATATATATATATATATATATATATATATATATATATATATATATAAATATATATATAGTAAGTTGCGTTCTTGCATTAAAGTACGGGGAGTCCAAGACCTTATGGATAACCCCGGGCCGGTAGACAGTTAGCTTTCGTCCTTATTAGGACTCATCAGACTGACTTAACCCTTTGGCACCTTTCCACACATAGAACCCTCGCATATTATGTCGTCCGCTTTGGATAAAGACGGTACACAATACACGTGAGCGCCATCTGTGGGAAATCACTGAAATGCAAGAACACATCTTACTAGAGTAAAGCTGCTACTGTAGGCAACCAGTAAAACAATAATACGTACGGAAACATGACCCCCGGTACCCGGTACCGATTTTGAGCATCACTCCAGCTATCCACAATTTTGTGGTTTATACTAAGAGTCGCACACTCAGTCCCACCGAGAACCGTGCAACTCCGTCTAAAAAGCCATAGAATAAGAATAGGAAAAAATGATTTAGCGTCCGTCATAATATAAAAAGGGGCTAAATCATTTTTTCTTATTCTTATTCTATGGCTATTTAGACGGAGTTGCACGGCTCTCGGTGGGACTGAGTGTGCGACTCTTAGTATAAACCACAAAATTGTGGATAGCTGGAGTGATGCTCAAAATCGGTACCGGGTACCGGGGGTCATGTTTCCGTACGTATTATTGTTTTACTGGTTGCCTACAGTAGCAGCTTTACTCTAGTAAGATGTGTTCTTGCATTTCAGTGACTTCCCATAGATGGCGCTCAGCGGACGACATAATATGCGAGGGTTCTATGTGTGGAAAGGTGCCAAAGGGTTAAGTCAGTCTGATGAGTCCTAATAAGGACGAAAGCTAACTGTCTACCGGCCCGGGGTTATCCATAAGGTCTTGGACTCCCCGTACTTTAATGCAAGAACGCAACTTACTGGTTTTGTCCGATTAGCCAAAAAAAATTTTCCCCCTTTTTATATATATATATATACCGTGTGTCAACGAGATCACTTTCCGGCTGCCATTTATTTAGGTTTTAATCGCACAAGATGAAACTTGGCAGGAGTCATAGGCTAATAAAAAGTCACTTTTCGAGGTACTTGTCAAATTTCGACGACTTCCGGTTTAGCCGGAAGTGACACCAACTTTAGATTTTCAAATGAGACACCCTGTATATTCCTTGATTTTTGGAATCTAGAGATCATTTTACGTACAACTGTATTGTTTTTATTACTTTTTGTGTCAATTTACCATTTTTAAAACAAATTTTTTGTTTTAATCTAGAGTGCCATGACCCACCTTAAATCGTTCTAATAGACGTGTACATCTGCACAAAAATACCTACACAATTTTATCACCTTTCATTTGTCTTGCCAGAGCGTTCAAAGTTGATTAAATCACTTTTTTGATAATAACTTAAAAAATTAAATACAACTATAACACTTTCATAGCATAATTAGATGCAGTTTTTTATTACGAATCCAACGGTGCATCACAACATCAAAATTCTCTTGGAATTTCTAAACAAAACTGCATTTTATTGCCATAGCCACTTGTTACGGTTTGATCAAACATGTAACTGCACGACAATCAAATTTATTATATCCAGTTAGCCATGACAAACAATTAAATTATTATAGCTGTTTAAAAAATATCGGAATGAAGCCTCAAAATATTGTCAAATTTGCCTTGGAAAACAATTGAATTCAGAATAAATGATAGAATTTTACAAATTTGTAATCAATTATTTTTTCTTCCATCGTCGTGCAGTTGCATGTTTGATCAAACCATATAAAATGGCTATTGCAATAAAATGTAGTTTTCTTTAGAAAATCCAAGAGAATTTTGATGTTGTGATGCACGGGTGGATTCGTAATAAAAAACTACATCTAATTATACTTCGAAAGTGTTATAGTTGTATTTATTTTTTTTAAGTTATTATGAAAAAAGTGATTTAGTCAACTTTGAACGCTCTGGTAAGACAAATGAAAGGTGATAAAATTGTGTAGGTATTTTTGTGCAGATGTACACGTCTATTAGAACGATTTAAGGTGGGTCATAGCACTCTAGATTAAAACAGAAAATTTGTTTTAAAAATGGTATTGACACAAAAAGTAATAAAAATAATACAGTTGTATGTAAAATGATCTCTAGATTCCAAAAATCAAGAAATATACAGGGTGTCTCATTTGAAAATCTAAAGTTGGTGTCACTTCCGGCTAAACCGGAAGTCGTCGAAATTTGACAACTACCCAGAAAAGTGACTTTTTATTAGCCTAAGACTCCTGCCAAGTTTCATCTTGTTCGATTAAATACTAAAGAAATGGCAGCCGGAAAGTGATATCGTTGACACCCAACAACAAGATGAAACTTGGCAGAAGTCATAGTCTAATAAAAAGTCACTTTTCTAGGTACTTGTCAAATTTCGACGACTTCCGGTTTAGCCGGAAGTGACACCAACTTTAGATTTTCAAATGAGACACCCTGTATATTCCTTGATTTTTGGAATCTAGAGATCATTTTACGTACAACTGTATTGTTTTTATTACTTTTTGTGTCAATTTACCATTTTTAAAACAAATTTTTTGTTTTAATCTAGAGTGCCATGACCCACCTTAAATCGTTCTAATAGACGTGTACATCTGCACAAAAATACCTACACAATTTTATCACCTTTCATTTGTCTTGCCAGAGCGTTCAAAGTTGATTAAATCACTTTTTTGATAATAACTTAAAAAATTAAATACAACTATAACACTTTCATAGTATAGTTAGATGTAGTTTTTTATTACGAATCCAACGGTGCATCACAACATCAAAATTCTCTTGGATTTTCTAAAGAAAACTGCATTTTATTGCCATAGCCATTTGTTATGGTTTGATCAAACATGTAACTGCACGACGATCAAATATTATATCCAGTTAGCCATGACAAACAATTAAATAATTATAGCTGTTTAAAAAATAACGGAATGAAGCCTCAAAATATTGTTAAGTTTGCCATGGAAAGCAATTGAATTCAGGATAAATGATCGAATTTTACAAATTTGTAAACAATTATTTTGTCTGGTGTTTAATATTATGTTTCTGGTTTGTGGCGCATTGTTTACAGCCACCCATTATTATTATTCCGTTTTGTCATGGCTAAGTGGATATAATATTTGATCGTCGTGCAGTTGCATGTTTGATCAAACCATATAAAATGGCTATTGCAATAAAATGTAGTTTTCTTTAGAAAATCCAAGAGCATTTTGATGTTGTGATGCACCGTTGGATTCGTAATAAAAAACTACATCTAACTATACTATGAAAGTGTTATAGTTGTATTTAATTTTTTTTAGTTTATATCAAAAAAGTGATTTAATCAACTTTGAACGCTCCGGTAAGACAAATGAAAGGTGATAAAATTGTGTAGGTATTTTTGTGCAGATGTACACGTCTATTAGAACGATTTAAGGTGGGTCATGGCACTCTAGATTAAAACAAAAAAATTGTTTTAAAAATGGTAGATTGACACAAAACGTAATGAAAATAATACAGTTGTACGTAAAATGATCTCTAGATTCCAAAAATCAAGAAATATACAGGGTGTCTCATTTGAAAATCTAAAGTTGGTGTCACTTCCGGCTAAACCGGAAGTCGTCGAAATTTGACAAGTACCTAGAAAGGTGACTTTTTATTAGCCTATGACTCCTGCCAAGTTTCATCTTGTTTGATAAAATACTAAAGAAATGGCAGCCGGAAAGTGATCTCGTTGACACCCGGTATATATATATATATATATATATATATATATATATATATACATACACATATATATATATATATATATATATATATATATATATATATATATATATATATATATATTTCTGCCATATATATGTACAAATATATATGGCAGAAATATACTAAAGTTGTGTGTCTTATTTTGTGGCTTCCAATAAAGGTATTGTACTATTGGTACTATATTTCACTTAAATTTAATTTTTCTGCGGAATTCTGCGATTAGGATGCCTATTTTATTAAGTATGTATATTATAAATTTAAATGATGTAACTGCATACGATATTGGCTTTTGTTAATTAAAAATAAAAAATGCCGTTTTTGCGTTCAATCATTTCTGGTTTGCATGTCCAAGCTTTACAGTTGTTTCATAAAGCTGACACCTCATAATAAGCTACTAATATGGCCGTAGTTAATACGAAGTGGGAAGCAATAAACTAATATTTAATACAAATTGATTATAAATGTAATCAGAATTAAAAGTTAATTTCAATAATTTTGAATAAGAAAATTTAATCACTATATTTCTATATTTAATCAATAATCAGGACTAATTTTTTAAATCAATTTGGCATAGACCTGGATTTAATCGGAACAGGATTTTGATTCAAAATGTAATCATTATTTCTAAGCGTGTAATTGCTGCACGTCTGACTTTCATGATCTGGGAGCTCTTATTATTTATTTCTGTTTATTACTGGAAGAGTATCTCTTGCATTTGAGGGAGGTTGTCCTGCAACTTTTCCTCGTTTTCAGCTAAAGCAGCTATCGTCTACAAACCAGAGCTATCTTCTTAGTTATCTTGACGCCTGGATTGGGATTATAATTACCTTCTCCAAGTAGAAATCTAAGAAAGCATAAATTAATAACAGTAATCAAACTCTTTTATCTTCGTGCGCTCTGGAACGGTATGGTGCAAAAATACGCTGTCGCTACGCTTTTCTTTTTAAAATCCTATATAGATATATTAATAAACCAGCAAATTATTAAAAAAAAAATTTTAAATGCCACCTTAAGTAGTATAGTAGGCAAGTAACTAGCCAGTCATAAATCTTTAATACATATTTTGTGCTTAAGCTACAAATTCAAACGTTTTTAATTGATTATACGAGGGCCTTGCTGAAATTTTTTAGATACCCTATAACTACACAACTTGGAACGAATTTGACCTTGCCGCTGAACACCTTCGGGTCTACAGCATGTTCCCCCCTCCCCCCAGCGCTTAATCGGTTCAGTTGTCTTTTTACCGCTGAGGTTAGAACATCGCAGTGTTTATCATTTTTCATGATAAAATGCAAGTTGAACGCCGTGATTTTTGGGTCATGTTTTTGATACACGCCACAGGCCGAGAATAGCAATCACAGAGAAGCGACAAGCCGAGACGACATTTCACAGCGCATGTGTGAGATAATGTGGCCTACTGTGGGGTAGAACGTAATTGTCATTAGTACGTATATTTAGGTACCTTGAAGTCGTGCTCTTGGTTATTTGGATTTTGTGTTTAATTTCTGTGTTGGGTTTTATTTTCAATCTAAAAAGTTTTGAAATATGCATGTGCGTTTCGTGACTGTCGTTCGAAGACAGGTGGAGGTGGAGCTTTGTATTTTTTTCGCCAAAAGATCATGATCGGTAAGTACTTTTACACCTACAATGCTGACCATTTTTCTCCGTATACCGCATAATTAGTTTGACGAAAACTTTTTCTCCGTTCAATATTGTGGATACGTGTCTGTCCAAGGTCAGCAAAACTGGTACCCTAAACATCAAAGGCGCCGACACGTTTTCTCGCTTCTCTGTGATTACTATTCTCGGCCACAGACCCGAAAGTATTCAGCGGCAAGGTGAAATTCTTTTTCTGACCGAAACCCAAATCAGCTCCAAATCCTCAACCAATCATCTCCTGTTTCCAGGCTATGAACTTCTGTCATCTTTTCGTCTTCATGGTGGGGTATGTGCCTACGTTCGCAGCAGTCATTCTTGCACCAGACTCCCGAACCTGGAGTCAGGCCAGCCCGATATTCTCTGGCTAAAACTCACCCTTAAATCCTCGACTAAATTTATCTGTTGCATCTATCGCTCCCCATCAGACAAATCCTACAATGAGTTCTTTGACTATCTCTCGGCAAAAATCGACCATCTCATCTCCGAATTTCCCTCCGCTGAAGTTATCGTCCTAGGCGACTTCAACGTCCATAGCAAGGAATGGTTAGGATCCACAAAAACTGACCCACGAGGCAGAGCAGCAGAAAACTTCGCAATCAGCAACTCGCTCACCAATTTGATCAGAGAACCAACATACTTTCCCCGCGTTTCTACCCATAATGCAAATCCACTAGATCTTTTTCTCACCACCCATCCTGAGCCTTACTTAACATCTGTATGCGCTCCCCTTGGTCGTACAGATCATGGCCTCATTACCGTCTCTTGTCCATACATCCCGAAATTTGCTCTCACATCACAGACATTATTCAAGCTGGTATTGAAGGTTTCATTCCACATACTCGCAAGAAACCGAAACTCCACCATCAAAAGCCATGGTTCTCCAAGGCCTGTGACAAAGCCAGGCTCAAAAACGCCCAGGCTCACAAAAGGTATCTTCAAAATCCTACACCCGAAAATCGTCAAATTTTCACCGAGGCCAGAAATCAATACAACCAAACTATCTTAGAGTCCAAAAATGCTTTTAACCCGTAAGTACTACTAGCCAATTTTTTTTCCATAATTGCTACTATTGGGTCCCACGGACCCGTTTTAATTTTTCTCATAAAAATTTCCACTAATTGAAAATAAACATTTTATTTCTAAAATCAAGTTGGAATAAACAAACATATATAATTTATGAAAAGTAAAAAAAAGAAACTAAATACAGTTTTTACATATTACACTAGAGCACTGGAGACAAACAGGAATTTTACATGTTGAACATCGATTACTAGTTTTCCGATCCTTGTTTGGCGGACATATGCCACATCTTGGTCTTTTTGATCTCTGGAGCGTTTGAGCAGGTATAGGAGGTTCTTCAAATGTGAGATTTAAAATATTAGCAGCAGTCATACGAATTTTGCCGGGTACATTTGTATTATAAATTCTAGTCGTCACATGGGGAGTGTATAATTGCCTTCCTAGTTCTTTCAGGTACCTAGAGCGAACAATTTCGGTACCTGCTTGGGCGAATTGGTACAAAACACGGCTGTTAACTCCAGCAATATTTAAAATTGCGTGAAAGAGGACCATGGGCCAACGCCGAGTTCTTCTTGATGTTGAATAATTAGCACTTTTTTCATCCAGTGCATCTACCCCTGCTTTTGTTTCGTTATAAAACAAAATAATCTCTGGTTTTTTACTGTCATCATCGACGCAAGCACGATGGTGCATTGTTGATAACAATACAACAGATTTGCGTTTTTTAGGCACATAAGAAACAATTGTGTTTTGAGCGGTAAATCCAAAAAGTGAAGAATTTATTTCTCGAGTGCGATTTGGAAGAAATTCAGGTGGGATTGCTCGCTTATTTTTTTCATTGTTCCAACATATGTAAGACCTTTATTTTTTAGAGCATCGACATGTTCTACTGAGGAATACCAGTTATCGCCAGTCACATTACGCTTAGTGTTAATAATGGGCTCCACCAAGCGTAAAACAACATGTGCCGGGTGAGAAAACTTTGTTCTATCTTCAGCTTGGTTTTTTCCTGTATAAACCTCGGCATTTACTGCAAAGTGTGTTTTAGAATCAGCAAGAATTTGGATTTTAATGCCGTATTTGGCCGGTTTATTCGGCATGTACATCCGAAATTTGCACCGGCCTCTAAATGCCACCAACATTTCTTCCACAGTTACATATGCACCAGGGGAATATAGGCTTGTTTACAATTTTGATAAAATGTATTGAAAATTTCAGAAAACGCAGCAAGTGGGTTTTCCTTAACTCTCGTGGATCTTGTAGTTGGATCATCAAATCGAAGGGCACAGAGTAGGAAAGAAAAACGGGCAAGCGACATCGTGCATCTAAATATTTCGCGGCATGTACCGTCTGAAGCCCATAGGGATCTCAGGTCTTCATGGTTTGATTTGAATACACCTTGCATGTATAACAATCCTATAAATGCCCTCATTTCTATAATATCCGTGTTATGGATAAAGGTTGGTGCATATTTCTTTCTTGCATTTTCTCTTGTTTTAAACTTTTTATATTTACGTTTCATGTCATCAATTTTATTACTTGTATGTTGCACAATAAGTTCCAAAATATCATT
Organism: Philopedon plagiatum; assembly: GCA_963971165.1. Taxonomy (NCBI): domain Eukaryota; kingdom Metazoa; phylum Arthropoda; class Insecta; order Coleoptera; family Curculionidae; genus Philopedon; species Philopedon plagiatum. The sequence continues at coordinate 94,535,344 of OZ020191.1, forward strand.
TGTGAAAATAGTTTCCCATGCATCTAAAGGCGTTTTTGGTGGATTTTTGTGCATTTCACCCTTTAGGCCAGGCAATACGGTTACGATGTTATGAGATAATGTTCTAGTGCGGCTCGGAGATTCTTTGCACCATTTGGTTTTGTCCTTTCCGTACCAGTAATTATTACCAGAGTTCAAATGCATTTTTTCGGGATTTACTTCTTCCTCTTCATCACTTGGGTACCATTCTAATTCACTATCAGAATCATGTTGGCTAAATATCTCCTCATCTTCTTCGTCAGGATCGCTTTGATCCCCATTATCCACTATTTGTTGAAGGGTATCTAATTCATCGTTTGTGACGGCGTCAATTTCTTCATTATCGCTTGTATCGCTATCCCTCCAGAAGTCATCCCCTTCTAATATTTTCCTCAGCTCATCATCGGACAGCTTTGAACTTGACGATTGAGCCATATCTGAAAGTAATTCGGACGTATAAAAATAAAGTTGGACAGCAAATTACAAAAGAAGGTACAAAAAATTATTTTAAAAAAACTGATTATAATTATTTCTATACCAATAATAGTTTTTTGGCGTGATCGGTAAAAAACTAATTTATAATTTTCATTATACTTTTAAACATAGCGACTAACATACTCTAATAAAAAACTAAATGAAAATATTGCTATACGTACTTTAATGAAATAAGTTACACTCCTACTAGTATTGGTTCCGACGGACCCAACGTCATTGTAAAGCACGACTGACTAAATCGGACACACACACACACACACACACTACTGCGCGTAGAAACCCAACCCAACCTGGTAAGAGATAACATAGCTAGACGGCCGCAACCCCCTACTCTTTTATTTTTACCGAATGTAGATGACGCTAATACCTCATGGGTCCCACGGATACGATAGTAGTACTTACGAGTTAACAACCGCATAAAAGATAGAGTGCTTTCCTGTCCCAACGGCGGCAAGTCTTTCTGGTCACTTGCCAAAAACATTAATCAGAACTTCTGTAGAAGCACTTTTCCTCCCCTGACCTCTGACAACGAAGTTATCTCCACCTCTAAAGGGAAAGCAGAACTATTCGCCAAACAATTCGCTGCCAATTCCACCCTGATCCCTCCCCCCAATCTCGTTCTTCCAACCGCTAAGTCTGTACCCCACAGAATGCCCGATATAATACTTAAGGTCAAACAAGTTCAAAAAATTCTTCTATCCCCTGACACCAAAAAGTCCTCTGGTCTGGATGGCATACCACCAGTTGTTCTAAAAAAATGCGCTCCAGAACTTGCACCCATCTTATCTCGTCTTTTCCAGATCTCTTGTGACAAGGGTATCTTCCCTGATAGCTGGAAGACTGCTCGTGTGCAGCCTGTCCCGAAGAAAGGTTCCAAGTCCCTTCCATCCAATTATAGACCTATCTCTCTTCTCTCCGTTGTCAGCAAAGTTATAAGTTACCTTCTTACGGTCTTCCTACCAAACTATGTGCCTGGATCGGCAGCTTCCTCTCTAATCGGCGCATATCTGTTGTGGTTGACGGTCACTCATCTAACTTCCATCCTATCAATGCTGGTGTCCCCCAAGGTTCAGTCCTGGCACCAACCCCATTTATCCTTCACATTAATGACCTGCTCTCTTCAACTACCAATCCCATCCACACTTATGCTGACGATAGTACTCTTCACTCCAATATTCATTTTTCCAGACACGTTTCGAACCACGAGTTGGATAATAGACGCAGATCTATGTACCTACCCCTTTCCCAAGATCTTCAATTAATCTTAGACTGGGGTGCCAAGAACCTTGTTCAGTTCAACGCCTCCAAAACCCAGTCTTGCTCCCTCTCGCGCAAAAAATCTGGCAATGCTTGCACCATCCACATGAATGGCCAAGCCCTACAAAACAACGAAACATTCGATCTCGTTGGTGTCGCTTTCGAACACGATCTCAGCTGGCACAAACACATTACTTCAGTAGCCACGTCGGCAGCTACAAAGCTTGGTTTTCTCTTTCGAGCCAGAAAATACTACTCCCCTTCCAACTTATACACTCTCTATGTTTCCCAAATAAGACCTAACCTAGAATACTGCTCCCACATCTGGGGAGCGGCATCACCTTCGCCACTTAAGATCCTTGATTCTATCCAAAAGCGAGCCATTCGACTTATCAATGACCCAGCCCTCATGAGAAAACTCCCTTCTCTCGCTCATCGCCGCGCTGTAGGGGATTTATCCCTTTTCTACCGCTACTTCCACGGATTTTGCTCTGAAGAACTAGCCGGTATTATTCCCCCCTTGAATGTCCCTAACAGAACAATAAGAGGCGCGTTACGTATGCATCCCTTTACTGTCCAGCTACAAAAGCCTGGAACAGACCACTTCTCTCGCACATTCATAGCTAGGGTCTCCAGATTATGGAACAAATTGCCTTCAGATGTCTTCCCTTCTCGTCCCAACCTCCAATCCTTCAAATCCAGTGTCAATAGACTACATTTCCCTTCTCTTCAGACACCCACGGTACGTTAGTACTTAGGCTTGGAGTCTACGTGTGATGTCTTAGATATAAAAAAAATCCATGTTACTGAATATCCATCCATCTTCAGAGATAGACTAGTCGTAAATTGCTGGTCGGTTAATAGAAAATACAGCTTTTCGCGAATGAGTGTGTTACACTAATTTTTACAGTTCGCTTAAGTTCGTCACAAAGGCAGTAATTTTATTTCTATGGTTATGGTAACCCATTCCAAACTTGCGTTGAGGCGAGCGAACCTTGCTAAAGTTTTTACGGTAACGGAGTAGATTATCCCCACTACTATCACAGCCTACAGAGCAGTTACCTGTTGCTACTCGCGTAAAACTCTACCATAAGCAGTACACTTATCAGTGAAGCAAGAAAAGCAAAATAAAAGATACCCTAAATAAAATGATTTGATGATTCTCCGAAAGTTTCTTTCGCGGGCCTGCCAGCAACCTTATAACTTATACGATTTGATGTATATCTATGAGACGCGTCTCGCGCACGTTAGTTACTCAGAGACATTGACAAATGAGATCTCACAATTTCTCACCTGCTTGGTTGCTATCGTCGCAAAATAAGTTTTGAATAATCTGGCAACCCTGATTACCGTATCTAGTTTTACCCATGGAACAATTTTTGTGGTTTAATTTTCTTGTTAAAATTTACTACAATAACCTATTTACAAGCTTTTATTTAACTTCACCTGTTAGTTTGCTTGTATGTATTATGTATGTTTGTTAGCATGTTTAGGTCAAATATTGCAATCAAAATTTCGACTTGTTCTAATTAGGCTAGAACTTTGAAATTTTGCACACGTGTATAAGTCCGGTGACAATGCAATATGGTACATTTAATATTGTTCTAAATCCAATATGGCGGACGCCCCAACATGGCGAATTATCTTTTTCTTTACAATCCCCTTGATATGGGTATCAAATGAAAGGGTTTGACGAGTACAATACGAAAAGCTCTATTGAGACATACTAAACCCAATATGGCGGACGCCACAAGATGGCTGATTACCTTTTTCTCACAACACCCTTGACATGGATATTAAATCAAAGGTTTTGACGAGTAAAATACGATAATCTGTCTGACGTGATTTTAAACCCAATATGGCGCTCGCCACAAGGTGGCGGATTACCTTTTTCTTCACAACCCCCTTGACATTTGTATTAAATGAAAGGGTTTGTCGAGTAGAATACGATAAGCTTTGTGACGCCATTCTAAACCCAATATGGCGGACGCCACAAGGTGGCGGATTACGGTTTTCTTCACAATCCCCTTGATATGGGTACCAAAAGAAACGGTTTGACGAGTAGGATACGATAAGAGGTAAAATGTCTTGTGATACTGATGCATTATCAGAAATGCGTAGGTTAAGACCTAACTAAAAATTAAAAAATAAAATCTTGTAAAAGAATACTTTTTAACTAAGCTTTTATTATTTAGATGCACTAAAACGAAAAAAAAAATAGTTTTTTCATTGAGGCAATGCTGAATGTTATTTATAAGTGGTCGTAGTTCGCATGGGTAGATCCTAATAAAAGCAGTATCAAAGTTATCACTGAAACAGATATAATATATTATGTTAAATTTATAGTCTTAAAAGCTTATCGCCTGAATAGAAAAGAAGAAAATACATACATAGGTACTTACAATTTCTGCCAAACAAAATTAATGCCTGTATAAACTTTTCGCGCGCAACGAGCTTTAAGACAATAAATTTGTTTCAATGGTAACTTTGATACTATTTTTATTAGGACCCACCCACACAAAACTAAACTTTCAACTAGATTTTGCTCACGGCTTCGCACTGACACTTGTCGCGTACCCCGTATCTTATCATTATTCTTTCTGTTTGTAAAAAGAATTCAAATCAGTTCAATGATTTTTAATTTAACATCGTACATCATATAGCCGTGACACACCCTGTATATGAGTAATACACAAAAATAGTGTGCAGCTATACTATTTTCCTAGAATGATTTGACCAAACAAAACAAGTACTATAACTACCATACTGCCACTGTTGCCTTATCTTCATATCGTGGCGCATGGCACATCTTGTATATGTTGCACTCAGTATCCGAATTCGGCCACGACGGGAATTTATACTCAGAACGCGTTGCGAATTTCGCAAATTTCTCACATCGCTTTTCTGGTTCATTTTATATACCCAGATCGCGTTGTGGGTACATTAGAAAGATCGACAACGCGAAATTACGACGACTATCGAAAACACACGACGATTTTCATGTTATGGGTAATATAATACCTCCAAAGCGAAAAGTAGAAAAATGCATAACCTGACCGACAATAAATGTTTGTAATTATTCTTCTTAAGATTTCTAATAAAATGCGTAAATCCATCGAAGACCTTAAAAAAGAAAACATTCAAGTAGCTTAATTTCACACATTTTTTGATTGAATTTGAAGTTCAGCATTGTGTATAATATATAATATATTATAATATATAATATATAATATATGCTATATAATAATAATAATAATAATAATAATAATAATAATAATAATAATAATAATAATAATAATAATAATAATAATAAATGACTATATTGTAATGTGTTACAAAGGGCGAAGTGGAAGCTTAGCTTCCTCACTTAATCGGACAGAGAACAATAATTTATTTATAATCATCATACAATACATTATAAAGTTATGTAAATATTTAAAATATAGTTTAAATGACATGAAAGAACACTAAAACACAGGTAGAAATCATATTGACATCCACTCAAAAATAATAACAAAGAAAAGAAACACAGATCCGGAACCAACATCCGGAGAGCTGTCTACAAAAAAGTACCTATGATTTTCCTAACTGCGGATTTAAATCTTACGCCGGTGAAAAATTTTATACCATCGGGCACCTTATTATAAAGTTTAGCTATGTTAAAGCTAAAGGATCTCTCAAAAATGGCTGTTGAGTGTATTGGTGTCGTAATAATAAACTCGTGTCGTATATTTAAGTTGTGCATATCGTTACGGAACTTAATTTTCTGGAACAAATATTGCGGTCGCTGCTTTAGTATGATCTTGTTAAATAGAGTAAGTGAATGGAGCACTCTCCTTTCATCCATTCTTAACCATTTGATTTCCCGAAGTTTAGCAGATACACCCCTTTCCCTTCATCTTATGCCACCAATCAAACCGACACAGCAGTTTTGAATAAGCTGAATTCTATGAGCGTCAGCACCCACAAGACAAGGCCTGTAGTTAACATCCGCATAATTAAAATGCGATAGTACTATAGAATCACAAAGAACTTTTTTTATATTTTTCAACTAAAATTTTCTTTTGGCCATAAATTAATTTAAGGTTAGCAAAAGCCCTTTAATACAGGTGTTCACAACCTAAGGTCCAACATTTTTGGCGGTTAACAAGTTCCAATTTTTTATCGTTTAACTTAATACATAATATTTGATTAGCATATAAATTTCATATTTGCGATCTTCCAAATAGAATAACCTGAGATTTATCCGGGTTAATGCTGAGGCAGTGCGACTCTGATGCCCTTAGGACGGCACACAAATCGTCAATAATCGTCATAATAATGAGCTTTACAAAACCTCACGTAGGTTGACAACTGCGACGTGTCCAAGGAGAAGAGTATAGGTACCAGAATAGACCTCTGACCTACTGACGGGGCGCAGTATATATTATATAATATATAATATATAATATATAATATATAATATATAATATATAATATATAATATATAATATATAATATATAATATATAATATATAATATATAATATATAATATATAATATATAATATATAATATATAATATATAATATATAATATATAATATATAATATATAATATATAATATATAATATATAATATACAGGGTGTTTCCTAACCTCGTTCGTAAAATGAAAGGGGTGAATCCTGACCCAATTTTAAGACGAAAATGTAGTATAAATTTTTTTCGGATATCGCTTCATTTTCAAAATACAGGGTGTTGAAGATTTTTTAAAAAATCGCTTTTTTGTTATTATCTTAAACACCCCTTACCCGATTTTGTTTAAAATTGGCAGCGTTATTTCAAGTGGTAAGGGCATAATTTAGCGCTAACTAAAATGCAAAACGAACTAGTACAATCCAATTTTTGCTGGAGAGTAAAATTTATTTATTGCCGATTAGAGATTTATTTTTTTTGTTGTTCGTGGACATGCATGAAAGTGGTTTTTATTAATTTTTTCAGGATATCGAAAACCAAGCAAAATACGAAAATAACTTAAGAGGCAAAAAAGTTGTATTTTTAGTTGCCAAATTCGGAAAAAATATCAAAATTTGAAAAAAGTCAGTGGCTTACATTTTTTTGCCAATTTATTCGTTAAGAACCCTCTCTGGACGCCACTGGATTTGATAACTTGAATCTAGTTAGCGCTAAATTATGCCCTTATCACTTGAAATAACGCTGCCAATTTTAAACAAAATCGGGTAAGGGGTGTTTAAGATAATAATAAAAAAGCGATTTTTTAAAGAAACTTCAACACCCTTTGAAAATGAAGCGATATCCGAAAAAAATTTATACTACATTTTCGTCTTAAAATTGGGTCAGGATTCACCCCTTTCATTTTACGAACGAGGTTAGGAAACACCCTGTATAATATATAATAAATAATATACAGGGTGTCCCAGAATATGTGGGCAATCTCCCGGATTCAGATAGACCTCATAAAATAACAGGACCTGACTAGCTGTAACACGCTAATGCTATTTTTTGCACCCTGTATGATGAATGCACAACAAAAATATTCTTGGACAGCTTAAACCTTAAACTAGAACAAGGTACTCTGGATCGATATCGATAAAATGAACTGTTTTCAAAAAAAAATAGTTTACTATTGGTTTTTGCATTGGTTGTTGTTTATGTTGATAAAATTCCTTCATTGTTACTAAAGTTTTTTTTGCCATGTACCGATTTAAATAAAAATATTTATGCCAGTGTCAGTTGATGATAGAGTATGTTGAAAGTTGCAATATTTTTTCTTCGTTTTCTTATTAGTTAGTCAATTAGAAATGGAATTTACATTTACTGAATATGCCGACATGCACTTAATGTATGCCTTAGAAGCCCGAAGGCTTTATGAAAAACGATTTCCAAATCGAAGAATTCCTGACAGGAAAACCTTTGGAAGAGTAGATCGTCGTTTGAGAGGGACAGGTAAAAACTACGACGTTTTATTTGTTACTTGTACTTTCCGAACGAGAGATTTATTGTGCCGTGAATAATTTTAGGAAAGTTTGCCAAAGCCAGCCACAATTATGGAAATCAAATCGATCGCGTTGAGGGTGTTGAAGAAAACATTTTAAATGCCATAGAAGCAGATCCTTCTACAAGTGTCCGAAAATTGGCTGTCCAGTTTGATTGCCCAAAATCGACGGTCTCTAGAATTATTAGAGAGGAACAATTGCATCCGTATTACCTTCAGAAAGTCAATGCGCTTCTTCCTAAGGGATATCCGCGAAGGATGGAATTTTGGAACTAGGTTTTAGATCGGCACAGAAGCAATGCAAGTTGCAGGAGGTCAGTTCTCTTTAAACTTTGAACCCATCACCGTTTGGGCCGGAATCATCGTGAAACATTTAATTGGGCCATTTGTATTGCCAAGAAGGTTAACTGGAGAAGTTTATTTGGAATTTCTTCAAAACAACTTGGCAGAAGTTTTAGAAGATCTACCTTTGGCAATACGACGTGATATATGGTTCACGCATGATGGGGCCCCGCCACATTTTAGTGTAGTAGTTCGAGATCACCTAAACAGGAACTTCGAAAATCGATGGATAAGAAGAGGAGGACCAGTGGCTTGGCCTCCTCGATCACCTGACCTAAACCCCTTGGATTTCTTTTTGTGGGGATATTTAAAAACTTTAGTATATACCAATCCAATTGAGAATAGAGAAAACTTATTGGAAATGATTCATTTTCATTGTCGCGAAATAAAGACTAATGTTGAGGTATTGTGGAGGGTCCCAAAATCTTTAATTCTTAGAGCTAGGAAATGCATAAGATTAGAAGGAGCTCATGTTTAACCGACATACAAAATTATTTAATAGAAAACTATATTATTATATATATATATATATATATATATATATATATATATATATATATATATATATATATATATATATATATATATATATATATATATATATATATATATATATACATATATATATATATATATATATATATATATATATATATATATATATATATATATATATATATATATATATTATATTTTAAACAGCACTAAAACAAATGTCATATTATTTAAGACAAAGAGGTCAACATTACAAGATCCTGTTTTTATAAAAATTAACGATGTGGACATAAAATTAGAACAGTCTACTAGGTTTCTGGGAATGGTATTGGACTGCAATTTGACCTGGGAAAAACATATTGATTATATTGTCCAAAAGTTAAATAGAATATGTTATACTTTTCGAGTATTGTCTAAATATATTGATATTGAGACAAAAAAGATTATTTACCACGCAAATTTTGAATCACATGTTAGATATGGGATTATACTGTATGGGGGCAGTGGTGATGTCAAGAGGATCCTTTTGTGTCAAAAAAGAGCTCTGAGAGCTTTGCTAGGTCTTAATTTAATAGAAACCTGCAGAGGTAAATTTAAGGCAAATAGACTTCTCACGGTAATCGCTGTTTACGTGCAGGAATGTATCTTATTTTTTTGTAAAAATAGGGAACTATTTAGCGGTAGTGCGTCTCAAGCTACTTACCCCACAAGGACATTAAATTACACTTATCCGAAGCATAGGTTAACACTGTATGAGGGTGGAGCTTATTACAATTGTATTCGATTCTACAACACTTTGCCTATTAACATGAAACAATTAAATAGTGTCAAAAAACTTAAAAGGGTACTTTTTAGAATGCTGGTAGATATTGAACCATATAGTTTGGACGAATACTTTGAAAAAATGGTAAATTACTAATATTGACTATACCTTTTCTTAGAGATTTTCTTTTTTTTGTTGACGCTGTTTCACTTTGCGTATTTGTAAAGGTATGTAATTTTGAAATAAAGACTATTATTATTATTATTATTATTATTATTATTATTATTATTATTATTATTATTATTATATTAAATAAAAATACTTATTTTCGAAAACAGTTTATTTTATCGATCAAAAGTACCGTTTTTCAGTTTATGGTGTAAGCTATCCAAAAATATTTTTGTTGTGCCTTCATCATACAGGGTGTAAAAACATTAGCATTATTGTGTCACAGCTAGTCCGTCCCGGGCACACTAAATAAGCCAAATGTGTTTCAAAGGGTCCATTGTAAGGAGATTTACCTAGTAACCATCATATTAAAAAATTATTAAATTACACAGAGTACTTTAAAAATTATTATAAAAAAAAACGATTTCCAGAGCCGTCCGTTATGGGACTGTATTAAGGCCTGCAATTCCGGACGTATATCAGAATCCTGGGATTTTCGGGATCGAAGACACAAAGTCCCGGGATTCCGGGATTGATCCCGAAAAATTGTAACATTAATATAGGTAAATTATTTTTATTTATAATACAGGGTGTTAATAAAGATGTGCCCAAACTACAGGGTATTATTCCCTACTCACTTTCAGGACAAAAAGTTCATAAAAACGTAGGTCCTAAACGACTTTGTTTTTAATACACAGGGTTTTGAATGTTTTTTTTTAAAGGTTTTTCCTAAATGTCATCTAGGAGACGCAAATTAGTACCACGTTGAAACTTGGTGAAAATTTTTATTAATGCATAAAGAAGGCTCTTTTAAGCAAAAAACTGTTTTTCTCATTTTACCAGTGGCATGCACAGGGCTAACGCCAAAGGTTTAATTTAAAAAAAAAACTATAAGTACGCCACTTTTTTCAACCTGATAGGAATTATGATTTAGCAAATAAAACTATCCAAAAATGATGTCTTGAACTTTTTCGCTCAGATTATCCGTTTTCGACAAAAACGAAAAAATGTAAAGCTATGCATAACATTATTTGTTAGTTGAAAATAACAAGAAAGTAAAAGAGCCATGAAAACAAAATCACTTATTTAAACAAATTTGACAACTAGCAAGACTCTTCTTTATGCGTTAAAAATTGTCACCAAGTTTCAACTAATTTCCGTCTTCTATTTATTTAGGAAAATCTCTTAAAAAAAATTCAATACCCTGTGTATTAAAACAAAGTCGTTTAGGACCTATATTTATATGAACTTTTTGTCTTAAAATTGAGTAAGGAATAATACCCTGAAGTTTGGCGACAAACTTTATTAACACCCCGTATAGTAATTTAAAATAAAAACAAACAAAAAGTTGATAGGTCAGATAGATGCATAGGTCACATAAAAATAAAAGAGGTAAAAATAATTTGAATTATTTTACATAAATAGATCTTCCAGGGTTGCCATATCACGCGTTAAACATTATTTTTAGGAAAAATACTGCAATGATGCTTGAAGCGTTAATTTACTTAAGTTTTTTTAACATTTTATAACTTATTTATCCCGGGATTTAAGTGCCCAATCCCGGGATTCCAAGGCCTAGCCTGTAGCTCCGTAGAAGGAGCCGTAGGACAAAAACCTTTAAAGTATCTTGTCCTGTTAGTTTTATGTGGTCTAACTGAATCCGGGAGATTGCCCACATATTCTGGGATACCCTGTATAATATATAATATATAATACATAATATATAATATATAATATATAATATATAATATATAATATATAATATATAATATATAATATATAATATATAATATATAATATATAATATATAATATATAATATATAATATATAATATATAATATATAATATATAATATATAATATATAATATATAATATATAATATATAATATATAATATATAATATACAATACAACACATACAGTGCGTTTTTTAACTCGGGTCATAGGATTTTACATGTTAAAATTTTCAACTCTATGTTAAAGCATGTTCTACTGAAGCAACAGATTTGAAATTTGAAACAGGTGAAGATTAGGGTCTACTGTTGATATTTTTTAAAATAAATATTTGACATTTGTTTACTTTTGTGGAAATTATTTTGTGTGATAATGATTGAATGTATCATAAAATCGAACTCTGCTTTCTACAAAAAAGATGAAATAAAAAGAGCCATATAAATTAGATTTTGTACGCTTTGTATAAGTGTCATAAAACTTGACATTTATCTCATTTACCAGCTAGGTTTGTACATACAGGGTGCATTGAAAGATACTTTTTATCAAAAAATAATCGTATTTTTAGTTAGTATATATTTTAGGATAGGTATTGACCTGACCTAATTTAAGGACCCACAACTTTATTTGTTTAAAGTTTCAGCTGTATCGATACAGTAGAAAAGGTCCTACATGGGGTTGAAAATTTAACACGTAACATCCTATTACCCAAGAAAAAACACACTGTGTAAAGTATGTATAGTATGTAATATATAATATTTAATATAACTAACTAATATATAATATAATACTGTGAAATAGATAAATACATTATTTTTCCTGTAACCGCATGATTTTCTCAATTAAATTTTTACTTATGGCCTCTACGCTACGATAATAAAATAAATATTGCAGTGAGCTGGTATTTTATCACAAAAATAAAACAGTACAATTTTGGAGCTATTTAAATTTAATTTATGTAATGAATTTACCGGAGGATTTAATTTTCATGTTCCGTTTAAAAATAAAATATTAATTTGTCTTGTTTTATTTAGGCCAAAACAATATGACGGTGATTTATTTTAAAATATTATCGCGGTTTTCTGTAACAGAGTCTACAGTTAATTAGATTTGCTTACTAATTACTTTTGTGCGCTTTAGCAAAATGACGCAAAAAAAAGTTTAACTTGTTTGCCCAAAAGTGGGTACAATTTCATATTTCTACACATTTATCTTGTAAATAAAAACAAATGTTCCAGATAAAAGTTAGTACTATAAAAAAACACAAGGGTTTTTTATGTTTGCCGTTTGTTTTTACAATTGTAAAATAAATTTTAAATACAAATTTCTTTCATATTGCATAATTCTTGGGAAAATATTATAAGATAAAAGTAATAGTTAAAAGCAGCTTAAGGACAAATGTATTATTAACAATATTATATCAACTTTACTTGCGACGATAAACACATGACTGATCTAGAATTGTTGTCAGTTTCTCATAATTTTTTAAGATATGTGGATAATATTGATCTCTTACTTTTAATTTTAGACAACACGACAGCCACTGTAATACAAATTTACAATATTTTTTACGACGATAGGCCTTTTACTGGTAATACTACGAAATCCGGTATACATTTTTTTACCTGTGTAGGAATATGTCTTTAATTGTCACATTTTTTGTTTTAGTAATAAAGCAGCACTAGTGTTTAAATAAGTGAACTTGGTTGCTCAATGATATTTGTGGTAATCACATCAGTGATCTTGATAGCGGTGCTCTATAAAGGGTTAAAATAAAAAATAATGTACAGTTTTTTTTAGGTATAAGTTACGGTAGAAGAGAATGATTTTTTTGTTACTTCTCAAAACATGGTATTCTATTATCAATTTTTGGGATATGATACCCATTTTATTATAAACTTACAATAATTTTTAGTACGACATACTTTTTATCGCTAAAGTTATAAAATAAACGCAGAAAAAAACCAATCGCAGAAAAAAAGATTACAACGGTTCAGTTACATATTTTTAAGTGTGCCATATTATTCAGTTTGGTATTTAACAATAACACACTGATTCTGTTATAGGAAAAAAATTACCATTGTTTTAATTTTTTTTAAACATGCTGAATTGTTTGCATTGATATAATATGAATTTACATATTGACAAAAAGTAAATATCTGGTAGATTTTTATTACTGAGGTATTAGTATACCTTTCTGGGAAAAATAGCGTATGTTAAATGAGTCGCTACCTCAATCATTCGCTTCCACGCAAGTTGTAGCAATTTACTTACTTTCGTTGTATCCCTTTACTATTCTGTTACGTAAGTCCATCTTAATAATTTGTTTTTAGGCACGGAGGAGTTGAACGCACTGGATGCATACTTGTATGGCCAGATAAGAAACTAGTGGGGTCTAAATATGATTTGTGGTAAGTCGTTATTTTGCCTGTTGTAAATGTTTAAATTAAAAACAAAATACCATGTGTACATTTTTATTATTGAAGTAGGTAATCTATCCAAAGATGTATTTCCCCTTGTTTTTTGTATCGTCTAACTTAACTCTTCCTTGTAACCAGTCTATTCAGCATAAGAGATACGTTGCTAGTAACACAAATAGTGAATCGTATTATACAAGCTATGTGCCCGACACTCGGTAGGCAAAAATATCTTAGTTCAGAAAGGTGATGATCGTTTCTAAGGGTATTAAGCAGGTGCAACTAACGAGGAACGGTTAAAAATCTACGTACGACGATAAAAAATGACACGGTAAGCTGTGCTTAAGTTTTAAAACTTTTAAATACTTATGAAATGTTGACAAAATTATGGGCCTAAAGTCTATTTATTTCAAAGATAGCCACGACATAAACTTTACCACCGCATGATTATCACATGAATAGGCGGAGTATCCGAGCTCAACTTGTCCTTGTTGATTTGCCGCTATATGCACTTGCATCTCAAGCAAGTGCTTTTACAGAATTGTAATCAGCCTGTACGCCGAATTTGGTATTTGAAAGTCCTAATATTTGTATTTTTGATTTTATCATTTAATCTTTTTTTTTGTCTTGGAAGTACATATTGTACTTTTTCTTATTGATGCTTCCTGCTTGTTTTTTTTGTGTTAAAAAAGCAAAATGTCTGGTACAGACACTGAACGAACACAGCTGAAATGCTCAAAGAAAAGCCATTTAAGTGCTGAGATTAAAGAAGTGATTTTAAATGTTTGTAGGGGCAAGGAAGATCATCGCGATTTTTTTAGGAAAGAAATGATACAACGTGTCACAAAAGAAGTTGGTATATGTCGTGCATCTGTACTTAACGTGATTAGGGAATACAAACAATCGCATTCGATTTCAACACCAAAAACCAACCAGAACTGCACGAACCTTATTGAAACATTGAGCGAGATGGAGAAACATGGAATGCGAAGGAAAGTCGACGAGATTTTTTTAGAAATAAAATACCAACTATCGACAAAGTTGTGAGACTGGTAAACGACAGTGCTGATTTACCAAACTTTGCACAGCTCCTCGCGCAATCTCCTTCCACCGACCAATTCATAGTTTCTATGTTTCATAATATAATATTTTTTTACATTCCGATAAACTCATATAATTATTTAGGAAATATTGCGAAAATTATTTTTTAATAATTCTAACCCTGTTCTACTGACACTACTTCTTGTTCTACATATGGTAAACATACAGGGTGATCTTAAAATGATCTTAAAGGGGGTGAATCCCAAAGGTGGTCTTAATAGTGGACTCAAAGGAGTGAATCCCAAAGGTCGCTCCTAACGGCGGATTAAAAGGGATTGGATGGATAATGCTGTAACAGACCCCTACCTCCGCCTTACTGTAAACTATTTCCGTAGGAGGCTGGTTCAGCTCCATCCGAATGCGCAATCTCTGGCAGCTGCGACTTGTTGGGACTAAAAGACATCTATTTCACTAACTAATGTGGATTTATTCTATTTCTTGGTTAAATGTATGCACAAATATTAATATTTACACTAATGACGTGTGTTGTTGATATTCTGTTATTACGAGATGTTACTGTTATGCATTTATACTGATTTTCCTTGTTTTATAAAATGAAATACAGGACTATGCCTAAGAGAAACGGGGAGTTTTTCCCGCACTGAATTATAGGACTATGCCTAAGAGAAAAAGGGGAGTTTTTCCCGCACTGAATTATAAGACTATGCCTAAGAGAAAAAGGGGAAGTTTTCTCCGCACTTTGGTTGCACACCGAACTTGTGCAATTTTTTGAGTCTTATATTTGACCGACGCTATTCTACTGTGCCCAGGGGCCCAACCGTCTCTCTTTGTGATATGTGGTTAACTGCTACTCTGTCCCGGACGGGAACCAAGTTGAACTGAAAAGCACCACCCTTTGGCGCTCCGCCCGACCATTAAAAACTAGTAAGAGGCCGAGCTCGAACCCGGTACGGCTACACGACGTGAAGGGGCTGATCTCCGTTGCTATGGTTACTGACCTTCTTTTATGCATTTACCAGTAATGTATTTTTAGAACGATACAGTAATAAAACTAAGAGATAAGAAATCTTCAAAGGAAACTAAGCCTTTGAAGTTCGCCGACAACGTGCCGGTGTTCGAAGAACTAAATTAAAGGAAAGATTTTCTTTTGATATTTTGGCCGAAATGGTCTTTGTGTTTTGCCGATGACTGCGTGTTTTTATGCAAGTTAAATTTACCAAGGAGACAAGTTTGAGCTTGTTTATTTGAAGGGGATTTTATATACTTGGTTATTAATATTTATTTGGAATTAAGAATAGAGTTATAGAAATTAAGCGACCGGTTGGGTTTCCCCAACAGGGGTGAATCTCAAAGGTAAATCCTAAAGGTGGATTATCCCCAAGGTGAACCCTCTAGATATGATTAAACCATAAAAATTCAGTAAAAAACCTTTCCAACCATAATAAATAATTTCAGAGAAAGCAAATTAAAAAGACCATCGTCAAAGGCATACTGCAACGTTTATTTTTATATAAAAAGATTTCCTCTCAGGAAACCAATAAAACCATACAATAGTTTCACAACTTAAACGTTCAAAAACAGTGCTAAAGAAAGCTTCCCTGAAATAGGTTTCGTCTACCTGCTTCTTCGCAGATTCGAAACGACCAAAGACGCATTTTCTTTGTCCCTCATGTCTCTGTTAAAAAACTTATTTTTTCTTAACCCATTCTTCATAACAAAAAACAGCGACCACTCAACTTGTGGCTAACCTCGCGTCAAGCGGATAACCAAGAAATGTCATGTCAGAATAGTAGGGTTCATTCATCTAAAAATATTGTCAGCGGAAATGCGAATTGGCGAAAAAACGGAATAGCGAACTCTCAAAACTAGCTACTGATAATGAAGCCAGAGATTGTGTTATACTATGGTGCAATTCTTTGGAAAGTAGAAAGTTATAAAGGACTCAAATGAAAAGGTTTACTTAAATAATAACCGTAATAGCATTTTTCCTTATAGAGGAATATGCGTAAAATAAAAATGCTACAAAATGCTATATGACAAATAAATAAAATGTGCGAGTTTTGTGTTAGAGAAAACGGTAACAATTTTGAGCAACTTTTGTGATTTATAAAATATAAACAAAGATTTTTTGCATTTACATTTTAAATTAACTAAAAAATATCTGTTTTCTGTTTTATCTAAATTTGTTTGCAAGAGTGAATATTTTTATCAGCTTGATTGAGTTATGTTATTGGGATTTAAAATTGTAAAAATAAACCTTAATGTTAGTGAAATATCTCCATTCATTTGTTTTAAATCATTATGTCACCGCCTAAGGGAACTATTATTCCCTTTTTTTGTTGTAAAATTCGGAAGATATTCTTAAAGACCAGCAATTATATTTTTAAAACGCTTACGAAAAAGGCAATCGAATGAAAATAAAATATACAGGGTGTCCCATTTAAAAATATCCAACTTTGGTTTTGATCTTCAAATTTGTTCCTTCTAGAAAAAAATTGACTACGACACTCGATTCTACGCAAAGAACTATATCATAATCAGTTTTTACCTCATCGATAAGTTAAAAGGCAACTGAGATACGAGGGGTGCTTGAAAATGACACATTTTCAAAAGAACCCTGTATCTTTGAAATTAAGGAAGCTTTGAAAATTATGTTTGTAGCGTCCTACGTTTCACGAAAAAGTAGCATAGTATTGCGGAAAACGCGGCTCTCTATCTTTATAGATAACCGAAATACCCTGCAAAAGTGTCGAAAATTGGACACCCTGTATATATTGTACACTAAGTGTATTTGAGCTATATAAAGTACGGCCTGTATTAGAAATGAACCAGAAATGCCTGTCACACCAACACAGCAACTCACAATGGACTAACAATGAAAGGAAACACAATTCCGTTATTGCATATAGGTATCTATAACATAAACATACATCACGATAACGTTCGTAAAGTTACAAACAAAACAGAAAGTTGGAAGTAACAGAAATATTTTTTAGAGTTATAGTTATGACCAATTTATCTGTTAACCAGGAGTTCTTTCTTTTTTATTTTATTAGTTGAGTGTCGACGGCGCGGCGTTATGTTGTGGCTAAATTTAGGGTAAGGTTGCCCATATTGAACCAATTTTTACAAAAATCGCTGTAGCCTGGCGAAAAATGTTAAAATTGTCATTTCCATGTGTCAGAAATGTCTATTGGATATTTAGAAACATTTTGGTGCCCATAAATAATATCTATAAAACCTATGAATATTTTTAATTCATTGTAGAAAAATTAGTTGCAAGTGGTCCAATTTGGGAAACGAGTTACTTAAATTGAACCACCAGTATCCCAAATTGAACCTGCACAATATTGAACAAGATTAAGCACTGGATTTTATTAAATAATAGGATACGAGTTTATTTCCTGCATTAGGATCACCAAAGAAGGGTTATAGGTTATAGTACTTATAGAAAAAACAATACTTGTCACAAAAACAAAACTTTTATTGTAATGAAATTAAAGAAAAACTTAAAACATAACAAAAGTGCCACTTGACTTATTAAAAAAATTAAAACACAACATAAAAAATCTTCTTTTTAAACTAACACCGGTTTTACTTTTTCTTCTAAAATACAAAAGTATCATTAACAAAATATTACAATACCAAATACCAAATACCGAATTGAACCAGGGTACAATTTGGGATACCGTTTGAGGTTCAATATGAGCAACCGACAACAAAATTTGAATTATAGCCCTAAATTTAAAAACGAATAAATTTTAAACTGGTTTAATTATTCTAAAAAATGCCTTAAATAACATGTTGTTTCTTACTAACATCAATGTTGCCCTTACCTTACTTGTAGGTTCTAAATCTCCTTAAGAACAGATAGAAAATATTACATATCAGGTAGCAGTTTAACTTGTTAGCACATGAATGGAATTGTTTAGATCTATTGAAGTCACGTGGTAGAAAAATAAACTCCTCTGTGAGTGTTGATTCAACTATTACTAGTAGGTCGCGCTAGGTTTATTATAAATTGAAAATATCGAGGGGGTTCAATTTAGGAGCCGGTTCAATATGGGCAACCTTACCCTATGTGCTATATTCTGATTGGTGTCGGCCTTTACTTGACGGAAATCCATTATACACATAATGATGGACAATTTTAGCTGAATTTCCACTGTTATTTAATACTTTATAACATGGCGCGTCCCGCTACACTATAGCTTCATCGGATGTTTGTTACAGGCTGTAATTGTAACAAACATCCGATGAAGCTGTAGTGTAGCGAAATGCGTTAAAAACTATTAAATAAAAGTGGAAAGTTGGCTAAAATTGTCTACCATTATGTGTATATGCTATATTATATAAACTCTCAGCCAACAGTTCTTTCCCAAATGTTTTTAACACTACGAGTTATCGGAATGCTGTTTCTGCAGTTTACAAGAAAACATCCTTGGAATTAATAACTTTTCCGGAACTTATTGGTGTAAGAAAATTTTCGAAGAGCAACAATCACATCAAAAAATATAATTTACAATGCATTTAATTATTATCAGCGGATAACTGATTTACTGATTAAGTTTGGCTTATGCTCGATTATGAACGTCCATCACCGATTTCGATTTGCACCAGAGGGTCCGAGAGCGTTGGTTGGAATGTACCATTTTGAAGTTGTCACTATTCTTCCCACTGGACATTTGAGTAGCTGTGCTTCGAAATCCCCTTTTCTATGAAAAAAATTGAAAATCCTGTTTCATCCCTTCCGTTTCTAAAGATAGACTTTCGATAGGGGTTCTAGCAGGGTATGTGTCGATTTTTAGCATTTTTATTACATATTTTGTATGGACATAACCCTCTAATTTGACATGTCGCATGCATTAGAGTAGTATTTGGTCTTTTTAGGGATACTTGATATTACTATTGTTTTGAAGACAGTTCCATCGACCATTCTAAGAACCTTTTTTAAACGGTTGTGTTTAATCTGTGACGATGGTGTTTCTGTTAAGCTGTTGGTGAGGTTAGTTTTGTTGGCCAGGACGGCTTTTGTACGAGTTTTTTACAACCTTGAAATCAACGCTCCGTATTTCAGTGTTCACACTATGAGTAGTCACTCATGTTTTTTTACCTAATTTTAGGATCAAACTTAAGAAAACTGATATCAAAATTTAGGCCCGAAATGTAACACAAATAAAAATTTCTAAATCGGCCGGATTTCAATAGCCAAGTACAAACACACTAAAAATGTTAGTTTCATTTCAAAACCAGTATTTCCGAACACCGAACCAAGAATGATTAAATTATATGATAATAATCTGGTTAAATTTTAGTTATTTTTAACAGCTAATGGACTTAAAAAGTTTACCACATAATAGTTTTAAAAGAACTTGTTTTAAACGAACTACAGAAAGTAGTTAATTTACCAAATTTGGTTCTTTTCATTAAGAAGATGTAAAGAGTGTCTTAAAACGATTGGGACATATTTTAATAATTGTACCCTTGGTTTAAAATCTGACAATTCGCACCAACTTGTCTTAGTACAGTAAAATTTTTTGAGGATTTTTAATTTTTAAAGAAGGCAAAATTTTACAAAACAACTTGGCCTCAATGTTTGACCTAAGGATGATACTCTTAAAAAATATCCTCTATATCCGAAATATATCATTTCGAGCCACCCTGTATATAAGATCTGTATTATGGGAAACTAAATCAGCGCAGTTAGAAATTAAAAAAACGAGTTTATTTAGAAAGAAAATAAAAAACAATGTACACCTAAGATAGCACAACAATACCAAATAGGAAACATACGATATAATTTCAAATGTTACCACTAGAGCTCGGAATTTAAAATTTTCCACTGAAATTTAAATCCGACAGACATGGTCGTGCATTCTCGTCACAATATCAGTGACAATAACTATTAAAATTGTTTGTCTTGTATAGTGTAATGAATTAAGGCCTGGAAATTGCAATATTCTATTAAACAATCTTAACGTAACGTAAATACCTGTATACCTACCTAGGTAGTCGTAACAGCCGTGGATAAGTAGGAAGAAGAAAGCTAAGCAAACCCAAGAAACCCAACCTAAACAACCCAGAAACCACACGAATAAATTCTTAATTGCCGTTCGAATATCATTACAGAATCCTTTGAACTTGGTCGTTACGAATTATCTTCTTCTATTGCATGCAAACTACCTACCACGCCTTATAAGAAGGAAACGCTTTTTTTCTGTATGCATTATGCAGTACCGCCAAGCTGTAGGCGCTAGTCAAAGCAGTTGCATTGTAAATAGTGATTCACAAGTAATTAACATGAATAGAAGTAAACAGCTAAAATTAGAATGGCTTATTCCATATTCTGGTATATTATTTGAAAGTGAACAAGGCGTATTATGGTATTCCGGATGTAACTCTGAGTTTCTGTGCACAAAGTATAACATAGAGCGCCCTGTAACCGGTCCACAGCATTTGGAAAAGATGAAGATAAAATCTCTTCCTGGGCCATCCAAACCAAGGCAACATGACGTAATGCAAAAGGAATTCTATTTGTGGTATGTGAGAAGCCTTTGGTGCAGGTAATATTGCACTTTATAAAATAAAGAATCCTTTTGTAAAACCATTTCTAGAAAAACACTGCACCCACAGAGTACCAGATGCATCAAGACTTATGTTGAGAAAGTGTTCTGCAAAACTATGAACAAAATAAATGAAAATCTAACAGGAAAAAGTTATGGTTCAGTATCAACGAAACTGCCGACATCAAAGGACGATACGTTTGCAATAATATAGTTGGACCTTTAAATCCAGTTCAGTCTGAACAATCATATGTGATTACGAGTAAATTTCTTTCTAAAACCAGTAGCGATACCAAAGCGATATCAAACCCAGCCTGCAGTAAAAAGTGTAAGTATACTTTTTCCCGATACAAATATTAGCGAAAAAGTTGTTTTGCTTCTGTCGGATAGTGCTGCGTATATGCTGAAAGCCGAAGGATATTAAAATAACATTTTCCCAATTTAATTCATATTACATGTTTTTCGCATGCCCTGCATAGCATATTATGTGAATTTGTGCGGGAGTTTTCAAATCACCCGCCACCCACAATTTGTACCCGAAGGGGAATATGGCTGACCGCAGTTACATATTACAGAACTCATTTTGGCCAAGTCAAACGTGTTATTGCCAGCTTAATGGACGATGAGCAGAGTGTAAAAAATGTAAAGAAGTTATAAATGTACCAGACCCCAAAAATGATATATACTTTATTTGTGACAATTTCGGATATCTTCCAGATATTATTAATCAGTTAGAAACACGAAATGTACCCCTTTTAATATCTTTTCACTTGTTTGAAACGACTCTAGATAAACTTAAAGAAGTTTTCAGTAAAATTGGTGTGAAACTAAGTTTGTATTAATCGCGAGTATTAGAAATAAATCTCGGATTTTTCCAACTAAAGTCTATTTCTGAAACCCTAAGAGATAGTTCCAATATGTATTCACATTTTTGTTTTGCTTCAGTGACAAGCTGTGACGTAGAAAGAAACTTTTCGAGACTTAGAGATATATTAAACTATAAAAGAACTTCTTTTACTGAAAGAAACTTTGAGAAGATGTTGATTATTTCATGTAATGCAAATAAACTCTAATGTAGATTAAACATATGTTTTTCATTTCACGATAAATACCATAACTTGTTTTTGGCCTACGTGACATAGAGAAAACAGCATGCTCCGCTGGGCGTCGACAAATGGCAACTAGCTAACCACGGAATGGCCGATAGTCGCATGGTCAGGTTTGTCGTTATCGACGTTCACGAATCCAGACAGGCTGCCTCGTTTTCCTTTCTCCGGGACAGGGTGTTTTTCAGCCAAGTTCTTAATATTAATTTTTGTTATGCTAAAGGTATGTATTAAAATTAATAAACCCGGGTCCATTATGATATTTCAAGCCAGCCGCCCAGCCAAAAATCCTAACCTTAGTTATGACAAAAAGTCATATGCGAAAAAAACTGAAGTTTCTGTTTTTTAACAACATACCCAAGATAGTACAACAACAAGAATAAAAAACAAAATTTTAATTTTTTTATTTTATTAAGAAGGCATCTGAAAGAAATGTTTTTTCCTAATTTTTTAACTGTGAAAGATTCAAGCCATTTTGTATTTTATTACTGTGTGGAAAAATACCTTTATAGCCGGGACCACCTTATTTTGTAAGTTGATATTGTAAATAAAATTACAAATTTATAATTTAACAACGATTTAAATGACTGTTCATATTTGATATTGATCTACAGTTTTTCTGCTACATATTTGACTTTAAAAAGGACAAATTAAACTAAACCGTTTTACCGACCAAGCCGGCTTAGGCGCTAGCAAAAGAAAATAAGAAATAAAACAAGTCCGTACAATAAAAAATATAATGGCCGAAGTTTATGTGCATGCCCAAAACATGCCGTCAACGGAGTTATTTTAACTTTGTCTGGTGTTATTTTTATATTGGCTGAAGTAAAGCTAACCAAAAAAAAAAATGGTTATATTTAAAGCAACCTCTCTTTTATTTTGTTTTTTGTTTCGATCAAATTTTTGGTGGTTGCTTTAATCCCTTTTTTAGTTGGCTTTTTACTCCTTTTAGTTAACTAATTATCCAGAACTGTTTACTTTGGAATTATTTTTGTGTGTGTAGAATCAATTATTATTAGACAACATTCTGACACCTATTATGGCCACTTATTTAAACGGCAGCTCTATTTTTTCAATATTTGCCACAAGCACTATTATAAGCTATCTCAAAATATCAGTTAAAAACACACACTAAGTCATTATACATTTATTTTATTTTTTTATAGCAATCTGGAAGTAATAAAGGAGATTTTCGTCGACCGAGAAAGTACCAACCCACGCACCCACCTAAAGAGCTGGTGAAGTCTTAACGGATGCTTCCAGCCCTGGGTGCGTGAGTCGGTTTGTTCTTTTCCTATTCAGACATTCGTTCTCTTCTCTCTTTTTTCTCTGCCACTTCTAATCCTACTCTTTTCTTACTATCCACCTCTTCAAAAAAGACAAATTTGAAAATGATAATGGCGCTCCCAGGAGTGAAAAGTTCCGGAGGTAAACTACCCATCTACTCGGATCTCTGGGCGAGGAGTCCTCAGGGGGCCCACCATCGAAGGACTCCAAAAATAAAATAACCTTTGCCAGCATCTGCGGGCTTAATTCCAATTTGGACTCTGTCCAACACTACCTCCAAGCATGCAAACCCCACATTCTTTTCTGACCGAAACCCAAATCAGTTCCAAATCCTCAACCAGTCATCTCCTGTTTCCAGGCTATGAACTTCTGTCATCATTTCGTATTCATGGTGGGGTATGTGCCTACGTTTGCAGCAGTCTTTCTTGTACCAGACTTCCGAACCTGGAATCAGGCAAGCCCGATATTCTTTGGCTAAAACTTACCCTCAAATCTTCTACTAAATATATGTATTTGTTGCATCAACCGCTCCCCATCAGACAACTCCTACAGTGAGTTCTTTGACTTTCTCTCGGCAAAAATTGACCATCTTATCTCTGAATTTCCCTCCGCTGAAGTTACCGTCCTAGGTGACTTCAACGTCAATAGCAAGGAATGGCTAGGATCCACAAAAACTGACCCAGAAGGCAGAGCGGCAGAAAACTTCGCAATCAGCAAATCGCTCACCAATTTAATCAGAAAGCCAACATTCTTTCCCCGCGTGTCTACCCATAATCCAAATCGATTACCATCCTGAGACATACTTAATATCTGGATGCGCTCCGCTTGGTCGTTGAAATCATGGCCTCATTACCGCCTTTTGTCCCATACATCCCGAGTTCATTGAAATCATGCCAGAACGCACGATCTGACACTACAATTCTGCCGACTGAGATGCTCTTCGAAACTTCTTCTCTGCTTTTCTTTGGAACCCTGTCTGTTTCTCAACTCGTCTTTTCCAGATCTCTTATGACTAGGATATCTTCCCAGATAGCTGGAAGACTGCTCACGTGCAGCCTATCCCAAAGAAAGGTTCGAAGTTCCTTCCACCCAATTATAGGCCTTTTGCAAATTGCAAATTTGCAAATTCTAAAATATCTAGAAAAACACAAAATCGTCCATGACAGACAGTAAAGATCCACAGCTGATCTTTTTAGCGTTGTCACACACAACTGGAACAAGTCTCTTTCTACCAAACTATGTACCTGGATCGGTAGCTTCCTCTCTAATCGGCGCATATCTGTAGTGGTTGACGGTCACTCGTCTAACTTCCTTCCTATCAATGCTGGCGTCCCCCAAGGTTCAGTCCTGGCACCAACCCTATTTCTTCTTCACACTAATGCCCTGCTCTATTCAACTACCAATCCCATCCACAGTTATGCTGACGATAGTACTCTTCACTGCAACATTCATTTTGTTAGACACGTCTGAAATCAAGAGCTGGATAATAGACGCAGCTCTATGCACCTATTCCTTTTCCGAGATCTTCAATTAATCTTAGACTGTGCCAAGAACCTTGTTCGGGTCAACGCCTTCAAAACCCAGTCTTACTCCCTGTCACGCAGAAAATCTGGCAATGCTTACCCCATCCACATAAATGGCCAAGCCCTACAGAACAATGAAACGTTCGATCTTGTTGCTTGCTTTCGAACATGATGTCAGTTGGCACAAACAGTAGCCACATCGGCAGCCAAAAATGCTTGGTTTTCTCTTTCGAGTCAGAAAGTACATGTCCCCTTCCAACTTATACACTCTCTATTTTTCCCAAATAAGGCCTAATCTAGAGTACTGCACCCACATCTGGGGAGCGGCATCACCCTCAACACTTAACATCCTTGATTTTATCCAAAAGGGGTCATTCGACTCATCAATGACCCAGCCCTCACAAGAAAACTCCCTTCTCTCGCTCATCGCCGCACTGTTGGGAATTTATCCCTTTTCTACCGATACTTCCACAGATTTTGCTCTGAAGAACTAGCCGGTATTATTTTGCCCCTCGACTGTACCTAACAGAGCAACAAGGGGCGCGGTACATATGCATCCCTTTACTGTCTAGCCACAAAAGCCTAGAACAGACCACTTCTTTCGCTCATTCATACATAGGGTCTCCCTATTATGGAACAAATTGCCTGCAAAATAAATTCTTGACACGCAGGTATTTTGTTTTTGTTGGAATAACGTAAAAGGTCTTTTTAAATAGCGTCTCGCCGCCATCTTAATTTGGCAATATCGATATTGTCGTGTATTTATATTATCATTATTAAAATATACCAAAGTTTTAACCTCGTACAAAAAAAATAGGGAGCATTAAAGATCCTTAATGTATATTTTTCTACTTTGTACTACGTACATATTTATCATATATATATCAAAGAACTAAAATCCATAGAAGCCTTAATAAAAGCAACTAGGTACCGTATATCCACTGGTATGTGAAAAAGGATGCAACAATGCAATCAATATATACCGGAAAATAAATTTAAAGCCTTTATATTTCAATCTTAAAATTATTAACTACTATTGAACATTTCGAAAGGTCGCGTGATTTTAAGTGTCATTTGATATCGTGTGCCTTCTTGGCTAAGGTAAATACATGTTCAATAATTTTACGACTGAAATATTATTTGTCTGTTTTATAGCACTTTAAACTCAATAATTTTTAAGTAGTTTTACAAAAAACTAATTTTATTTAAATCCATTTAAGTAACAATATAAAAATATAAGCAAGATGTACTGAGCAAAACAGTATAAAGTATAGATTTCAATTTAAGATAAAACTCAGCGTTTCGACATTTGACAATCGCAGATGACATCCACAGCTGATATTGGTTCCTATGAAAAGTCTCTAGATCAGTAGTGGGTTGGTAGTGGGCCGTATCCAGCTGACACGAGAGGTCGCGTCGTTTTATTTTTGTTTGATTTTAGTGTTTTGTGTCTGTGTTTCTGTGGGTGTTTTTTGCATAGTGTTTGTTTTAATCATTTTACTTTTTGATTTTATAGATTTCGGAGGCTAGATTTTCTTGGTGTTTATTATTTAAGTTGAACGGTAAGTACACGTCCAGTCCTGTCTTTTAGCCAACCCCTAACTGTAAAATAGACCAGACTTCAACAGGGTGCCATAAATGGAAAGTGACTTGGCCACCGTATTGCGAGATCTAAGAAAAATTTTACTATAGTACAGTTATCTGTGTACCTAGTGCGCCAAGCAGTTTTTGGTGTCCAAAATTAAGAGTTTTTGAACAACCAGTTACTAAAACTATACTGAAAATCATTATAGTTTACACTTCTGTAGACCTCTAAGAGATTATGTTTTTGTACATTTTTAAATGCAGAAAAAAGATGTTTAAATGGTATTAGAGGATATAAACATACTTTCATTTGCTTTAGTGTTTATCAGCTTTATTAGGCAAGTTTATCCAAAATATCATACTGGTTCTTTTTTTTATAAAAATAGGTCCTATACCGTATCCATTTAATTTTGAGAATGATGACATAAACCTATTTTACAACGGAGAGATCAATTCGGTCTCTCTCTCTCTCTCATGTTCTTTCTCTCTCATTTTTCCTTTCTCGTCTTCTTTCTCTCTCATACTCGAAAATTTTTTACAGCTGGTAGAAAGTTAGGTTATGTGAAAGATAAACATGACATATTATTTGAAGCATGTCCCATAATATAAGTTGTTTTTGCAGTGTAAAAATATACTTAAAAAGTTTATATAAAGTATTAGCAGCTTAAATTCCGGTATTTTATGAATCTGGGACTGACTAACAACTATTGGAATATTACGCAAGGTACATATTTGTTCTCCTTTATATTACTTGAACCGGGGGTTATGGGAATGAGTAACAGGAACACTGACCCGATATAAAGTTGAAAATAGTGTGTTACTTCCTTTAAGATTTTTTTTTTCTTCAATTTTTTGTAGGGGTCGGGTTTGTGTGTTACTTTGCGACACACCTAGATCATAATTATTAGGATTATATTCTAAGTATATGTACATATATGATCAGTTTCGGTTAGCTTAAGTAGTAAGCTATTAAGATTAGTGTTAAACTTTACTTACGTTTCTAGTAAGTTTAGTAGTATTTTTCTAGATTTATTTTTGCGAGATTCAGGCAAAATGGAAATTAATCTTTAGGGTGCCGATGAGATTAAATATGAGTTGGCAATTCGTGGTTTACCAGTAACTGGTTCGTTTACGCAGAAGCGTGCATTATTGAGGGAAGTTATGCGAGCGGAGCGCGACGGACGTATTTCGCGACCAAGAACATCATGTTACGATGCTGAGACCGACCTTTGCGTTTGCAGAGTAAAACTATTTCTTTTAGAGCGCGACATACTTAATTTTGATTTAGGTAACAAAGACAGTGAGTTTAAAAGAATTTGTACTTTCTTACTGCATGTTGAAAACCGTCTTCATCGCGTTCAAGTTTCGGAACAATCGGGCATAAATCACAAAAACGAGTTAACAGAGAAATGTGAACAGCTGATGGGTGATCTACATTCGGTTTTGGAGGGTATACCCTCTACTTCAAACGATGATCAAGCGTTAACGCGGTCGGGCCAACCAAGTGCAATAGCACATAACACAAATGCGGTTACTCCTCGTGTGGTAAACACTTCTATTTTGGACACCGAGAATGAACAGGAAATAAACAGAATCCTGCCAGTAGCTATCACACCACAGAGACAGGTACAGGTTTCATATGACCTGATTAACATCGATGAGGAAGTCGTACACACTCAACCTGTGCCCTTCGTTCAGTCTGCTGCTCCTTTAGTTTTAGAACCCCAAACATCCCCCTCAATCATTGATTCTTGTCCAAATATTCCGGAACCAGAGGTTACTAACCGTAACCCCCTGGCCGCATCTTCGCTCCAGCGAGCTGCATACACTGTCGCTTCTGCTTACACTCACTTACCTAATGAACAAAGACGTATTATTCCAGCACCTAGAATTTCTTTGGGGAGTTTTGCGACTGATGCGTTGCCTTCCTCGCGGACCGTGCAGTCCGAACTTCCAGTTCGTCGGTTGACTTTTGATGTGTCTCATGGTGGTCGTATGGCCACCAACGGCCCAGGGCATCAAGTCATCGACCTATCAAATTCCTCTAGAGAACCCATTTGTGAGCGACAGATGTTACAGAACCAACCCCTTGATTTAACTGCTGTAAATAGACCACAACCTGTTCAAACTGCTGCACAACGTTTAGTAGATCCACAATCCCTAAGCATAGGCCACTCTAATTTTTCAGTTTCTGCACCCCTCTCCCATCAGAATCGTTGCTCGGATCAAGCTCAATTGCCTCCTTCGTCTGTGGAAAACTGCCGGTTGAACTCGTCGAGTCAACGAGTTCGATCTTACTTACCTGAACATAATTTTGTTAATCAGATTTCTTCTCGAGGTACTCGTGTAAATCCAACACATTCAACGTTTTTGGAACGTGCGAATACCTTGGAAGATTAGGTATCAAGTTCCCGTGTCAACTCAAGACAATTCTGTTCCCGTTGGTTACTCGTTGAGTAGACCCGTCCGTGAATCCCCTAATAGGATTATTCGTCCTACCGTGATCCCTGCTTCTTCGTCTATGAGACGAGGCTCACAAGTACATTTTGCGGATGAATCGCAAAATGTGTCTCGATTGGCGAATATTAACTCCACCCGACAGGATGAGCCGTTGGGCTATTCTGATCCATTTGTTGATCTTGCCGATCGATTAGATAATTTCCAGTTTTCTCCCTTAAATGGATTTCGTCCCGAAGAATCTCGTGTTAGTAATTATTGTAGGTCTACGTTTTTAGATATAAGTAAATGGAATGTTGGATTTAATGGGCAAAGTAGTGTTAATGACTTTTTAGAACGTATAGAGGAACTTCGTGTGTCACGTGGTGCAACGAAGGAACGGAGTTTGCATTATGGGATGAGATTCGTCGTCGTACACAAGGCGCTCAAGAGCGCGTAATTAGTTTTGTTGTCTCTATGGAGAATCTCTTCCGCAAACTTCCGGTATTACCTTCAGAAGCTACTCGGTTGCAGATGATACTGCGCAATTTACTGCCGTATATTCAGAGTAGGCTATCGACTCACGTGATCGTTAGTTTACATGATCTCGTAAGATTAAGTCGTGCGATTGAGGAGACAGAATCCCGAATTCAGCGATGTGTCCCCCCTTCGACGAATTATCATCAAATGTTGGAGCCTGCCTTGGCTTATCGTAAGCCACCAAATCATGTCGCTCCCATTGAAGCCCCTACTGTTATTGGTCAGACTCCTAATACTTCGGAAGTAGCGGTCCTCAATGTCCCCTCGAATTGGTCCTTATGCTGGAATTGTCAAGAACAAGGCCATCAATTCCGCTAGTGTTCTCAACCACGTCGAAATTTCTGTTATAGGTGTGGTAAGAGTGACGTTACCTCCAGAAGTTGCCCTCCGTGTATGAAAAATGTAAATCTGGTAAGGCAGTAACAGGCCAACCTTTCTTCCCACCCACAGAAACTTTCAAGGCCGATTCAAACCAAATTATCTTAAATTATATATTGGAGCATGCTAAGGACGACAAGAGACCCTATTTGAGAATTCATATTTACGGTAAGGAGGTATTAGGTTTGCTTGATAGTGGTTCCTCACGAACCATTATTGGTTCTTCTGGTTGGGATTCATCTGTAATATCAACTTGTACGGTTGCTAATGGCCAAGCTTGTCAGAGTATTGGTTCGATCAAGTTGCCATTTCAACTTCAAGATAAAATAGTTCTCTTAGATACCTTGATTGTTCCTTCTTTACCACACACGCTTATTTTAGGGATTGACTTTTGGAGTCAAATGAAAATTGTACCTAACTTGTACAGTGACGAGTGGTCGTTTCGATCAGATTTAGATCAAAATCCACATATTTTTGCCATCCACTCCCGTGATAATCTTACATCTGAGCAGCGTCAAATCCTCGACAATCTTGTCGAAAATACTTTTTCGTCTATGGGGAGTAAGCTTGGATGTACGACGTTGGTGGAGATGGAAATTAAAACTGATTCCACCCCAATAAAACTGAGATACTACCCCTTATCTCATGCCTTGCAAAAAGAAGTCAACAAAGAGTTGGAGCAAATGTTAGCGGATGGGATTGTGGAACCATCTGGGTCTCCCTGGTCTTCGCCAATAATTATGGTTAAGAAAAAGTCTGGTGGATGGCGCTTTTGTGTGGATTATCGCGCTGTTAACAAAGCTACGATTCCCGACGCATATCCCATTCCTTACGTGTCGGCAACGTTAGATAAATTACGCGACGCAAAATATCTGAGTACGCTCGACATAAAGTCTGCTTATTGGCAAATACCCATTGCAAAGGGTTCCAGACCTCTCACTGCGTTTACTGTGCCGTCACGTGGGCTCTTCCAATTTACGAGAATGCCGTTCGGTTTGACTAATGCCCCCGCCGTCTGGCAAAGATTAATTGATCGGGTGGTAGGCGTGGATTTAGAACAATTTGTATTTGTTTACCTCGACGATGTTATTGTATGTACTCCAACTTTCGAGGAGCATATTCGTGTTTTACGTGAAATTATTTCGCGCATTGTAAGTGCAGGTCTTACACTTAACCGCGAAAAATGTAATTTTTGTAAGCCTGAGCTTAAATATTTAGGTTATGTTGTAAATTCATCAGGACTTATGGTAGATCCTGAGAAGATTGAAGCAATTCTGCGTATTCCTACACCGAAGAGTATGACTGAAATAAGGCGAGTTATTGGTCTTGCGTCCTGGTACCGCCGGTTTGTGCCAAATTTTTCCTCGGCTTTGGCGCCACTGTCGGCCTTAACGAGAAAGAATGTTAAATTTGTCTGGGGTCCAGAATGTGAAGCAGCCTTTAACACAGTTAAGGAGCACCTTGTCAAAGCACCGGTACTTTCTTGTCCGGACTTTGAACAACCTTTTATTGTCCAGTGTGATGCGTCAGATTTTGGTCAAGGAGCGGTGCTTTCTCAGGTTCAGAATGGCGAGGAACAGGTCATTTCTTACTTGAGCCGTTCGCTTACCAAAAATGAAAGGAAGTATAGTACTACGGAGAAGGAATGTTTAGCTGTTCTCTTTGCCATAGAGAAGCTTCGTCCTTATCTCGAAGGAACCAAATTCACCGTTATTACTGATCATTACAGCCTTAAGTGGCTTAACTCTATCAAGGACCCTGTTTGTCGCATTGCGCGTTGGGCCATTAGACTGCAGCAGTATGATTTTGAAATCATACATCGCAATGGTAAAGAGCATGTTGTTCCGGATACTCTTTCTCGATCAGTACCTGTCGTTGATGCCATCACTAATCAACCAAATACGACTGTTACCGCCAAAGAAACTGCCACGCCGCGTGATCGCTGGTATCTTGGCATGATCAAGAAAGTCGTTGACTACCCTTCTAAATATCCCCTTTGGTGGGTGGATAACGGCAAACTTTTTAAAAGAGCTAAACACCCTTACGCTGCACTTGCAGATCCCGAGGACTCTTGGCTGATGGTAGTTCCACGCGAAGACCGATCCTCAATTATTAAAGATAATCACGATCCTCCTACATGTGGTCATCTTGGAAGTAACAAGGTTCTCCAGGATCGCCCAACGTTATTATTGGCCTAGCATGCGTAGTGATATTGCGAGATACATCAGACGATGTCGTGTTGGTCGCCAGACCAAGCCCCTTCAACCAGCCCCTGCTGGTCAGATGCTCAGCATCCAACCTCTGAGTTCCCGTCCATTCCAAATCATAAGTATAGACTTAGTCGGACCGCTACCTCGTTCTGCCTCTGAGCATTCATATATTCTGTCGGTGGTTGATGTTTTTAGTAAGTTTTCTTTGTTCTTTCCTCTTCGTTCTGCCACCGCGCAGAATATCGTCCGATGGTTGGAAAATTTTGTCATCTTAGTTTTTGGAGCCGAGACGATTATTGCGGACAACGGAACTCAGTTTCGCAGCAAGCTTTTTCAAAACGCTATGGCTCAGTATGGAATTAAAATACGGTATACGGCTAACTATCATCCTCAGACCAATCCCGTTGAACGCGTTCACCGTGTCCTAAAATCAATTCTTACGAGCTATGTAGCCGAGGACCATCGTCAATGGGATAAACTTCTTGCTAAGGCTGGTTTTGCGATTCGGTCAGCAAAGCATCAGGTTACCGGGTTAACTCCTAACTTTGTGGTTTTCGGTCGTGACGTTCGTCTGCCCCGTGATTCATGTCCACCTTCTGACGACCCTCAGCCCTTTGATCCCATCTCTAGGTCCCAAGCCGTGACTGAGATGTTTAGCGACGTTCAGAAAAGACTTCGGCAGGCGTATGAGCGTGGCCGTCATACGTATAATCTCAGGAGACGAGACGAGCGGTTTCAACTTGACCAGGAGGTCTGGAAGAAAATCTATTTTCTCTCAGACGCTACCAAACATTTTACCGCAAAACTTGCGCCTAAATTTTCGGGACCCTACGTCATAACCAAAGTGGTCTCACCTTGGTCCTATGAGCTGTCGGACCGGAATGGTCGTAATCTTGGTGTTGGGCACGCTAAAGACCTTAAGGCTCACCCTCCAGACGACATACCATAGTTGTTGTCCGACTTACCTTAAAGCTATGGTTTTTGTAAATATTGAACTTACCGATAAGATACTGTCTTGTAAATACTTTACTTACCTTTAGTCTGTTAGTTCGTAGTTTTGTAAATCTTATAGTCAGTATACATTGCTGTATATATTTCGTATTGTTAGGCTCTCCATCTAAGGCCGCAGACAACTTTTTTGTAAATAACAAAAAATTTTCTCTGAGGAAGGGGAGGCATGTTACGGTTTTATTCCGCTTCTAAAATATTGTACAGATAAGTTAAAAACTTACCAGGTCTTCGCTTAGTGTTAAGAGAATAGAGCTTGGTTTCTGGTTTTATAGATGCCTTTATTTAAGTCTTAATAGGTACAATGTAGATATAAGTATACTTAATTCTAGTTCGCCTTGTCGCCAAGGACTTTGACTTTATCAAGCTGTGTATAGTCCAGGCCATCCTAAAAGTATATCATAATTATTAGCTTGTGCTATTCGTGTAAGAGTGATAAGATTTGGTAGACCCGCTAATAAATTATTGTAATGGTTAAAAGCTCACCTGCTATTTCAGCATTTATTAGTGCTTTGTTAGGTATTTAACAGTATTTGTATCCGACTTCATCTCTTTTTAGTAATTCGTTCTTGGCCCTATCTTGGTTCTTCTCTGTTCAGAATCGAGACCTAAAAGATACGAGGTTAAGTAAGGTAAACATCTGCTACTGACACCAGAACCTTAGTAGGAGATGCGTTGGGCATATCTAAGGCTTTGAATGCATTCAGTCTTAAATTTTGGGGGTTTAAATAAAAATAATTAAAAATAAATTTGTTATTGTTTTAAAATGTCAAGTTCTCAGAAGTCACACTGCTTAGATTTAAAAGTCCCTAAGACTTTGACAGATGGAAACCTGCGCCGTTTTTCATGACGTCAAAGTGGTGTTTTTTTGGACTAGCCTTTTTGCAGCGTGCATTCCAGGAGTCCAACAGCATTTTTGCGGATATCTTGTGAATTTTTGGTACCCAAAGTTGTAATTTTGGCGGTAATAAACCTTATTACGCCATACAATTAGTTAAGATTGATTTATTACAGTTTTATGGGAAAAATCCCAAAGTTCGTTTTTTTTGATCATCGACTCATCGACAAGGCCACATGCCATCTAGGGTAAGTTTCGACCTTAAATATCTAGTTTGTCTTGTGTGACTTCTGAAGATAGCACTTAGAGTTATTCTATAAATACCACAGATATATATTAAAATCCACCTACCTTATTTTATGCCTGAAGGTCACGTCCTGAAGCTCGGTTCTGTTTCAGGCCTATTTTTCCTAGTTGTGTTATTCCTGCTCTTCTTTGGTTTCATCATTTGGTCTTCTGTTCCTTACTTTTCTGTCTTGGAGCTTCCACATCAGGGCAGGAGGAGAACATCGTCCTGATACTTCCAGAGTGTGCTTGCCCTGGTGACACCGTTCATCTGGCTGCTTGAGCACTGGGAGCACCACAACCTCTACACCATACACCAACATAAATGTCAGGTTTTACCTATATGTCTGTGCTGTTCTAGTGGGACCATTATTATAACTATCGGCTGATAAGTGATACATATCTACAAACTTTGCACTAACTTTTTATTGTATGATGTTTATTATGTTGTTGCATTAGGTAGTACCATGAACTTTAAATCGTCATGAACTTTAACTTGTAATGCACAACACTCAGTAACAAGGCCTTATTACTTGCGTCCACGTGCACTTGATTGAGTATCAATCTATTATCATTGTCATTATTGTACATAACTATTAACCGTGTCCGTCACTGATCTTGGCACCTGGATATTATTAAAAATTAAGTTGAAACAAATACAAAATAAAGTAAAATGATCCCATCAGATATATTTCTCAGTTAAATCTAACCTATCTTATGTTAACTTTTCATTCACTTTCGAAAACAGCTGTCAGGATCAGTAGAGATGGGCAAATGGATCGATACCAGTCCACGATAAGTGTGGATATTAGGTTCCTTGTTTTTTTAATTATTTGTTTAACAGCCTTCGGTGTTATACTTATAAATGGCTATGATTTCCATTTTAATGTAAGAAGTTAATAGTGTTGCATATTAATGGTACTCGGCCTTAAATATTAAATTTAATAATAATTTCAGAGCAAGCTGTTTTATTGGCCCAAACTTTTAGTTTCCTGTTTTTATTTTTAAAGATCAGTCTCTGCCTTACCGGGGCTAAAACAGGTGGCGCTTTTGTTTTGTTTTTGACTTTACCCACACCACTCTCGGCATGAGCTAGCCGTCGTTCGCCCAAAAGGTAGAGACTACAACACTCGGACAATAAAACAGTGCTACTCTTGCTCTGCTCCGAACGACAAGGCATCTTATCTGTAACTTGAGGACAATTCCCTTATCGTTAACTATAAGTTATCCTTTTGTTAACTTTAAGAGGATAAGTTGTTGAAGTTGTTATTTCTTTATTACGTTAAAATATTCTTACAAGTGGTCATCACAGAAGATTTCCTTAGTTTGTGACAGGTCATTTTTTGTCACAGACTCAGTGTTTGTTTTAATAATTGGTTTATTCACGAACGCCTGTTTTCTTAATTATTTACCTTGATTGAGAGGTTTTATTTTCGTTCTTCCACTATGTGTCCCCCTTCCCTTGCTTTCCAGGCTACCCCCTGGGAGTGTTGTTTGTCTTTTATCTCGTCCAACTCAGCTTGGCATCAGCTTGGCCTTCGTTCGAAGCTTGTAGTTTGTTTTAACATCTCTCTCTTTTGTTGGGCCCTGGATGTTGTTTTTTTGCCTTGCTTAAAGTTCCCCCTGAGTACAGACAGACCCTCTTGGTTTATTTATGTTTACATGCTAAGAATAAATTAAAAGGGGATACCTACATATTTTCAGACGTTTTCCAGCTGTTAGCATTTTCTCTCATCATGGCATCATGGCATGGGATTTAATCCTAGTGTCTTCCCACAGGCATGGTGCTCTGTAACATTCGGCCTTCCTGTTCTCGGACCTTATTTTAGACTTTAACTTACTTTATTCTTATTCTCAGTTAATTAAGAAATTTGTGTTGAAGTTTGAAACAGCTGTAGGTGTATATGTTTCCGCCTGCCGGAACTGTAAGCGGGGCAATATCAAGTTAAGTACAACAATATCTAAGTTCGGGCCGCGAGGTCGATTCACGCAGCGCTTTCGAGAGCCGTCGATCTGTGAACACAGCGGCTGCAGTGGCATTTTCTCGTGGGTGGGCCGCTTATTTGGGCTTTGTAGTTAAGGCCACAGGTTCTAGCGGAAGATTTTTGAGTTGGAGTTGTCAGTGCAGTACGGAAATTGAAGGACACCATTTTGTCATGTGTCTGTGGTGGGAGGAAGTGTCATATGATTCTTCCGACACGAGGCATAGGCCGGTCACTTCCACTCTGCCTTTCGACAGTTGTTCTATGGTCCCTATCGTAAAGTTTCAGTTTCTGAAATTCAAGTTTTTTTTTGGATTAAAAAGTCAGGGACCGTGCTTAAATTCTTGAAGAATTTGTTTCTGCAAGACGCAGGATATTTTTGGGCGACTTCGTTCGATGATAGGGTAAGTTTTTTGTCCGTTTTTTTGTCTACCTGCCGATACCACGTGCCTGGTGAAATTTTTCTGAAGTCTAAGGGTGTTCTTTCTTTTACTTTGTTCAGCCATCAACAACGGCCTGACGCCTTGGAAGCCGCTGGTAGCTGCCTCTTTTGGGTGTTTTATCCGTGGAGTTTGGAATATCGAATCCTCCTTGTTTAAGGGGTAAGTTAAACGTTGAAGTCTTTTTGCTCCGTGTGTCTCAGGTACTTATTAATTATTGCGAGCCGGTTGCAACGGCTGGGCTTAGATTTTGTTCCATTTTAAGTAGTCACTACCTCGGTCGGTACAGGAGTGACCTTGAATTTTTTTTGTTTAGGCCCACGCCTTTGTCTTAGATACATCTTTGCCCATTTTGTGCCCAAAAATTATAATTAAAATTTTAACGAACCATAATTATCGTTCTGCTTTACGGTACTATGTTCTAAGTAAGACTCTAGTTTTCTCGGGTGGTTCTTATTGCTACACCATATTTTGAGTTATAGTAGTCAAGCCTTCAATTTCTTAAATATTAATATCAGTACCTAATTTGCGAATAACTTTTCGATGGTTGGCTGTAAAGCTCGTACAATCTATAAGTGATGTTTAAGACCTCTTTATACCAGCTTACGAGCCAGATTTTATTTGATTTTAAGTAAGTCAGTAGCTCTCTTAGTAAATGTAGATTGTTTTTATCGTTTTTTTTTTTGATTGACGTTATCGCAAAACACATACAGGAGTAATGGGGCTATCTGATTTTAATTTAAAACCGTAATTAAAATGTGTACGGGAGCTTGGAGTCTTACGGGATTTATTTTTATAAGGTTGGAAATTGTAGATTTATTTTAGCTTTTATTTATATCGATTGGTTAAGTAATATTTTATTCTTTCAGAGGGGTTAGTTAGCCTGCTATTTTACTTTCAGATGTGTCATTTGACCAATGTTTTGGGGCGAAGTAACTTGTAGCCCGTACACATTTTACATCTATTTATTATATCGTACCGCTTGGAACTTAGGGTAGTTTAGTTACATAGATGCTATATAATTAGTTAAACCTGCTTTTGTTGTATCGTATTATTTGCATTGGGAACCTGGAGTAGTTAGGTAATTTTATGGTAGCAAGTTATTTGCTTGTAATTTAAGCTTTCTGTTTTTATTTATTTATTCATTTACGGCCATAGCAACTTATAAACACAAAAGTTACACACTAATTAAATCTAAATTTGTGATAGATGTACATTAGCGGTATATTTTGCTTTTAATTTAAGCTTTGTGTTTCCTAAATGTACATAAGCGGTATATTGTTGATTAATTTCCATTTAAAGTCAATTATTATCTGGTTTTCTTTTTTTTATGCTATCTTACATTGATACAATTTGCTTAATTAGTACTGGATGCTTAAATTTTAAGTGAAGCTACCGTAGAGGTTTCCATTTTCAGTTATTTTTACTGCCTTCGCTGAAGCCTTTTCTTTGTTTATACTTTGAATCTTGCGTAAAATTATAATTTAAGTGTCAATTATTTTGCTTTTGCTGTACCTTTATTATCTTTATTGTTAATGTAAGATGGCATGATACGGCGTTAAACCTGGTCAGTTAGTGATCATGTAGTAGTTTGTAAATATTAACGTTTATCACTAAAGTATCAAGGAACGGTACAAGTTTATTTAGTTATCGATGTCCTTTAATAATAATTTATTTTGTTTATCAACGTACCTTTGAAATATTATCTTAAGCTTGCTTAAATTCTGCAAGTGGGTTTTAATCATTACTTTCTCTTTTACTAGTAATTTATTTTATATTAACGTAGCTTCTTATTTTTGAATATTTTTCTACTTACCTAAATTTTGTGATTCAGTTCAAGCCGATGGCTTTCTCTTTTAATATTAAATTAATTAATTAATTAATAAAAAAAATTAATTGAATTTTGGCGGTTTAGTTCAAGTCGATAATTGTTTCTCTCCGAATAGTAATCTTTTCTATTTACGTAACTTCTGATTTTTATTTTTAATTATTAACGTAACTTCAAATATATTTTTTTTATTAATCAAATTTAAATTACTGTAACTACTAGGAATTGTTTTGTCCTAGGGTCTTCCGCAGGGGCTACAAAACGCCCTATTGTCTTCCGGAGGGGCTGAAAAGCATCCCTATTATTTTCTCCTGTAGGGGATACAAGGCATCCCTATTTATTTTTGGCGGGCGCTAAGCAGCCTTCATACCTTCTTCAGTAGGGGCTAAGGAGCCAGCCTACATTTTTCTGTTTATGAGGATAGACTTCCTCAGGAAGTTTTTGTTTTATTGATCTAAGTTATTTATTATGCGGGGGCAATATCGCCTATCAAATTTTGTGAACACTTGTAACAACTCTTATTTTGTACAAATATATGTATATAGGGTAAACTTATTACGTTGTTTTTATCCAGCTCACTGCGCCCTATGTTTTGATTTTAAATTATGAATAGCAGGATTGTTGTGTGTTGAAGCAAGTTCCTAGACCATCTAGGCGACTTCCAGTTTGTGTCGGTGTAAAAAAACTGGTGGCGTCCAATCGAACCTATCTGGCTGAGTTAAGGGCTAATTTGCACGCGCTCTACTACAGCTTGCTTCACGCAGGACACCCTGTTGTTCCTGTGTTTTTCTTTAGAGTACTTTTCAGAGTTATTTTTACTGTTCTTTCCAAGTTAAGCGGTAAGTACTTGGTCAATGATACTCATCATAGTATCTTTGACGGTTTTCAATCAAACACCTTTTATTGAACAAAGTGCGTCGCAAGTTATTGAGAAAGTAGTGAAAATTGCGCCCTAGCAACGTTTGGTTTCAGTTTAAAGCTGAAGTCACAGTGCCACTACAAAGTGTATCTATCCTTATGGAACTAAGACTCAACATTTACAGTTAAAAATTGTGAAACTACTTGGTATATTCGATTAAACAATTTTTATCGCGTCTTTAACTTACACAAACGTCGGCAGGTAGGCTGTATTATACATCCATTTTCAATATATATCGGAGAATAGGAAATTTTTTTACCCTTATTATAAATTGTTTATCGTAATAAAAATATTTACTCTTTTCTGCAATTTTTTCTTTATTTATTTAGAAACTTTTCCTGCGATTCTTTTATTGCAAATTATTGGTTAGAGGAAGTATTGTTACTTGGGTAGGAAACAGTTTTAAGTAGTATAAAATAAGAAGGTTAATTTGGCTATGCTGGCACGGTTTTTGCTTAATAAAAACGAGATTTTTTCAAATGCTGTTTGTGTTCAGTAAAAACAAAGGTATTTTGCTATAAAATCATAAAACTTAAGTATTTTGTCAGGTTAGAAATTTATCTTGACAATGACAATTTCGTTTAAACTTTCACAGCAGACAACCAGAAATACTTGTACAAACAAAGCCGACTATGATAAAATGTTTGATTATTCTCTCTTATTGGCAACGACGTCGTTTTTATTTGTCTTTTACTAATGCCCCTTTTGCTAACAAGGATAGAAAGAAATCGGATTCCGTTGGAATTTTATCAGGAAAAAAATGAATTTTGCGATGACTAGTCTTTCGAAGTATATAACCAGCAATACTTGCACAAGCAAAAACGGTACGATAAAAATTTGAACAAATTCTTTTTTTTATTTGTATTTGTCTAATGCACTTTCGCCAACACAGATAGAAAGAAATCTGATTCCTCCGTGATTATCAGGAAAGAAAAGATGAATATTGTGATCACTAAAATATGTTCTGGTGTAAACTGTCCATGGAACTGACCAATAGGGTGAATTCTTGTTCTATTGTTTTTCCTGTCATCATTCCCACATAAAATTGGATAGAATATGGTCGAATTTTGTGATATTTGACATAATCTGTCAAAATCGTCCAACCAAAACATCACCGTTGACGAAGCATTTTAAAACAAATTCTTGGTCTTGGTTAACCACAAGTAAGTTCCTAAAAACTAAGAAGTAATCAAGACAACTTATTTATTTTTACGTAAGTTGGGTTTACCCTATAGATACGATAAATTCAAAAAACTTTCAGTGCAATTTCGACAATATTTAAGTGAAATTTCTTTTACTATTGTACACTGTACACCTCTAAAGGCCTGGTCTTACTTTCAACTCAACATTGTTATCAACAAAGATATTTAATATATTGTCGAAATTTCGATTAAAAGCAACACGTTACTTGTTATTTCAACAAGTTATTTGTTACCGGTGAGTGAGCGGTAAACTTCAAAAAATCTCGGCAACGGTATTTTGATAACATGTTGCGGCTGCGTCCACATTAAAGTTTTTGTATTTAATAAAATCCAAGTTTGTCTCTACACACGTTGCAGCCACGAGAAGAGCATCCTTTCCGTTGGGTATGTTAGAATGGCCTGTTGCTATCTGAATACTTAAACAGGACGTCTTAAAGTTGTCAACATGTTATAGAACTATGTAACTAAGTGTGGACAGACCGTAAAGACCTCTCCTCACTTGCTACTCAACATTGTTATCAATAGAGTTATTCAACATGTCGAAATTTCGATAAAAAGCAACATGTTATTTGTTGTTTCAACAAGTTATTTGTTACCAGTCCGTGAGCTGTAAACGTCAAAGAATGTTGGCAACAGTGTTTTGGTAACATGTTGCGGCTGCGTCCACAATAACGTTTTTGCATTTAATAACATCGATGTTTGTCTGTACACACGCTACAGCCGCAGAAAAAAAATCATTTTTATTGGAAATGTTGGAATGGACTGTTGAAATCCAAATACTTAATGAGAACGTCTAAAAGTTGTCAACAAGTTATAGAAATATGTTTTCGGAACAAGTTTCTATAACATGTTACTAAGTGAGGACAGGCCTTAACAGTGTGATTTTTTTTTATAAAAAAATGCTTAACTGTTATTTGTTTGGTATTGCTGTTATAATTTTGCTCATTGACAACACTTCAGTCGCTTCAGTTAAATACATTTTATTACCTGGTCTGCAACATTGTAGTTATCTCATGTTTTTAATCTGCCAAATAAGGATGTAGAAGCTTCAAATGTGATAAAGAGTATTGTATAACCTTGCATTTCTTCTCAAATATTTGATATAAAGTTGTTGCCAACATAATTATTATACAAAAAAAGGTAATGTTGCCAATCTCATTTGCCATATTTTGACATTGACATTATAGAAAAAAAAACTATACGTTACAACACACTCAATATAGAACGTCTAATAATGTAATATTATGTTCTTATTTTAATTTTAAGACACCGAACTGCAGCTTTCCAATGTAATTTGTATGTCTCTTGGGACTAAAAAATGATTTATCGATGAAGGCTACTGTACAGTCGCGTTAAAAACAGGGTTTAGTTTTCCATTAGAAAAACACGGAAACTGCGTGAAGCTTAGTTTTTTTTTATTAATTTTCATTTTTGTAAATGGAGTAGCCTTTATATTTTAATTTCTCATGTTGTGAAACGTTCAGATAAAGTGTTCTCAAAGTCGGAGCTTTTATGGGTATAATAATTATAATTGCATAAAGACAAGTTAAAATGGCCTCATTATTTTTGTGCAAATTGTCTGTCGCAGAAACAAATTCAAGATCTTTTATTAACGGGTCAACTATTCAGAAAAATTGCAATTAAAGCAACTGAAAGAATACGTCTGCGCTGAGTTGTAATTTAATTTGCAGTGTGCTGCAGTGATTTTGACTGGCAATTTCGCTAGTGATGCTTATCATCAGGATCTGATGATAAAATTAAAGGCAAAGGGGAAGAAAACAATTTTTATTCAATCGTTTATCGTTTTCGGCAAAACTGGGGTCAAAGAATACGCAATACTTAATATTTATAATACCTTACACTGATGGTTTTTAGAGATACTAACATCCAAGATAATAATATGAAATGGACATGTAAAATTAATAAGGCTATAATGGAAAATGGGGCGGGAGAGAAGGGGCGCACTAAAATTTTCTTTTAAATCATCATGTAATATTTTGGGATTTTGAAATTATTACCAGCACTAAATAGAAATAAACATATTTTTTCAAAAAGAAATGAACCAACTTAAAAAACAGTGAAAACATATTTTGTTACATATTTATTATTTAGGGTAATAGTACGTTTAATTGTGTCTAAATTTAAGTAGTGTCTACGCCAAAGTTCAAAGCTTTGAAGTCGGCGCTTTTTAAAATCCGTACGTTCCCCAAAAAGTAAAATAAATTAAAATTATAATTTGACATTTACCATTATTTATTTTGAAATAAATTGAAACTATCAGTCGAGATGGCAGTAAAAATTGTGTTGAAACGCTTCTCGTCGTTAGTAACCACAATTTTGCAATAAACAATAAATCAAAATAATTCACTTTGACCTATTCCTAAGTTAGTAAATATTTTTGCATTTTTTAGTAATACACTCCCGATCAAAAAAACCGGACAAGGAAAATATGGGTTAAATTTAATCATACATAACTTTTTAACTCTTAGACCAATTTCGATAAAATTTTCGGCAATTTTAAACACGATTCATAAAGTACTCTAGCTGTATTCCAGTTTTCACAAAATACTCATCATTTTGTGAATATAGGAGGAGAAACAGAAAGTATGTTTTTAGCCCTAACTTTTAAAAACCCTTTGGAAAAATTGGGCAATGGGATAATGTACTGGCGTGTCTTGTTTTAAAGTCGTATCTTTTTTGACCATTATATTTTTTCATTTACTTCGATATCACTAGTCCGAGAAGAGATATAAATTGGAAAGGAAAGGTTTGTAATTATACACATTTATTAAAAGTACAAATACATATGAAAATGATTTTCTATAGCCTAGCTTAAATAAACTCAAAATAACACATTACTCATTTATCATATTTACTAATATCTTGTGTTGCCTCCTCGTGCCCTAATAAGGACCATGCACATATTTTTTTATTGCATAAATCGTTTAAGGAAGTCATTACAAACCCAAAAAAAAATATTTTGAAGAATCCCACTACGATAATTTAACTACAAAAAATATTTACTCTTCGACATAATTTATTACAATTTAAAAACCAGCCCTTTGTCCTTAATGAAAAATGACGTCAAGAGATCAGCAAAAATAAGTGTCAGTCTACATTCAACATGTTAAAGTAAAGCTTAACCCAAAGCAGAACTGGTTTGTTTTTCTCGGAAACAGTCAGAGGGAGAGAAATCGAATTTTTTGGGTTGATAGAGGAAAGTTCAACTAGCTTCGG
This sequence comes from Philopedon plagiatum, assembly GCA_963971165.1. Lineage (NCBI taxonomy): Eukaryota > Metazoa > Arthropoda > Insecta > Coleoptera > Curculionidae > Philopedon > Philopedon plagiatum. The sequence continues at coordinate 94,579,454 of OZ020191.1, forward strand.
TAAAAAATTCAGTTATAGAGGATGTTTCGTTTCGGAGCTATTAAACGTCAAAGTCGAAATTTCCGCGATTTCCGTTGAAATCGGGTAGAGGTCGCAAAAGTGAATTAAATCGATGTAAATTTTCCGAGGGTGTAGAGGACCCGGAGTTTCAGAACTCTACTGAAACTGGTGAGGATCAGAAAATGGCAAGTAATTCTTTTGATTTTTTTTAGGTCGAAAAATGCCATTTGCAGGCCCTTCTTTGGTACCTAATAACTCGAAAACAAAACGTCGGATCGAAAAACGGATTCATAAGTGAAACTTTGAAGTCTCAAATACTTGTTTTGCAATACATTTACCTAAACCTAAAATCACTGAAAAATGGAAATATCTCAGAAAAACTGGAAATTTTTGACCCAAATGTATCATGGTTTTTAATTTTTTTTCGGATCAAAATGGTTCAAATTAAAATCCCATATACGTCATCGGAAAGAGCTCGTCGAAATACACGATATCCATATTTTTTAGTTTCTTCGTTCTTAGGAAGGGAGCAATCGCCGATTAAATTTCGATTTTTTTTACTTTTTTGCCATCGAGATCGGTGCATTTGAATCACTCTGTATTTTTTCCTATCTAATTTTTTCCAATTTTTCAATAGGGATAATCACACTTTAAAATGAATACCGAGTGGGTCATCGAGGACCGTATTTAAGGGGTAGAAACCAGATGTTCTTAATTTTTTCCGACAAATCCTATTTTTAACCGACATTATTCGACACTATTTTCCTTAGTTAGTGATTGTTTTCGGGTTTGTTTTAGCATTTAGATATCTAAGAATACCACCCACTAATTTAAATCGCTTATTTTTTCCTTAAAGTTATAAATAAATAGGTTTATTTGCATCGGCGACATGCAAAATTTGAAAATTTTTGAATTTCCGAAGATGAAAACGAAGAACTGCAGTTTATTAACTCGAAATTATTAAGATATGATATGTCAAAATTTCGAAGAAATGCCAGTTTTTGTTGCACAATTAAAGGTCCCTGGACCTATCTGGGCTTGAAATATGCATGAATAAGATTTTAGGAACCTTCTATTTCAAGTGCAAGGATATTTCATTGGATGAGTTACGCTTTATAATATGCCATTTTTATTGATTTTTCGAGGACCCCACTACACGGGAATTCGCCATGTACTCATGATGTGTCATAAGTTCACTTTTAACGACACAGCCAATGGGATCACGTTTTACAAGTTTCGAAATTCGAGCGAAAATTTGCAGTATAAAATCCTTTTTTTTTGTTACTAAAGACCAAAATAAATGGATAACAGCAACCGTCATAAACATTTAATTTATGTAGAGAATACAAAAAAAATATATTTCAGAATTACTTGGGTTATATGCATATTCCCTATTACGTCTGTCATACGATGTGGTATGCTTTGAATACAACTGTAAATTGCTTCCTGAGGAATATTTGTCAGTTCTTCAAGAAGGGCTGTCTGAAGATCTGGAATGGTTTCGGGTAGGCAACTGCGGATACGTCTCCCTAACACACATGCTCGATTGGATTTAGGTCGGGGCTACGGGGAGGCCAGTTTAATCTTTCAATATTTAAATTACATATTTAGCTGACTACCCTAGCAATATAAGGCCTGGCATTGTCATGCATCAGTATAAAATTCTCGGCATGAATTTAGCGAACGGTACATTACAATCATTCCCGTATAGCGATCAGCCGTCATAGCACCATCTTTAACTAGGACTAGATCCGTACGGGTATTTGGTGTAACTCCCGCCCACGCCATGATACAGCCGCCTCCAAATGGTACTTTTGGAGATATGCAACATTGCGAAAATCGCTCGCCAGGTCTTCTCCAAACATGTTCGCGTCCATCTGGAGAATACAAACAATAACGAGATTCGTCCGTAAATAAAACACATGACCACTGTTCTGCTCCCCAATTTACGTGCTCTTGAGCAAAGTTTAATCGTTAAGTATGGTGGTCTCGAAGTAAAGCTGAGAAAGCAGCTGGCCTTCTTGACTTCAGCGCGGCTTTCTGTAATCTGCGGCAGATTGTTATAGCAGAAACTCTTGTATTACGGACATTTGCATTCCGATCTGCAATAATCGTTGATGGTAGACCACGATCTCTTAGGGCGCTTAAGGTAATGAAACGATCATCACGCGGGTTTGTAATTCGTGGTCTACCTGATCCTGAAATACGTCGATACTCACCAGTGCAGTCTGGCGAAACCGATTTATATCATCTTTGCTTTGCCAAACACATCAGCAATATATCTTATATTACGTTCATCATCATTTATTGCTACTTCTTCTGGTCGCATTTTTTAGAAAGAAATGTGAGTTAAGTAATGACAGTATAATGGCACTTCAATATGCGAAAAGCCTACAGTTACTACAGTTGTTTTATGTAAATACCGTATTGAAGACAAATCGGAAGGTTTCCTTTAAAATTGTACACTTTCTTTGTGAAAAGACATATCGAAATATATCAAAAAAATAATGTTGAAAAAGATGGGGCTTCAAAACTAGACACATGAGAATATCCCACTGCCCAATTTATCCCCAGAGTGTTTAAAAGTTAGGTCTAAAACATTACTTTTGTTCCACCTTGTATAATAGCAAAATTAGGAGTATTTTACGAAAACTGGAATACCTAAGCAAACCCAATGAATATATCTTTAATCTGTCGAAAATCTCATTAAAATCGATCTTAGATTTAAAAAGTTATTGATCATTAAACGTAACTAATATTTTTCTTGTCCGTTTTTTTTTTTGATCGGGAGTGTAGGTATGAGTGATGCAAAAATTTTACCTTCTGATGTTAAGGAACAAGCTTTAAATAGTAATTAGGAATGTTAATTTGTTACGAGTTTAAATAGAGTATCATTGACTTAACGTAAGTATTTGAAAAGCAGTGATATAAGAAGAACACGTGCGGTAATAAACACCTTAGCGCACGCAAAATGAGTGGGATAAGAAATTCTTATCTTACGGGCGCAGATAAAAGATTATTATCTCACTGGAAATTAATATAGAATTACGAATCTCATTTTGATTTCTACGTAAACAATTAAAATGTCACTTAGCGCTAAAGATAAATTTTTTGAACTCGGTTGCATAAACACTTAATTTAATACCCACAAAAACTTGTGGATGAAACGGTAGGGAATTAAAAGCCGCCACGTCCTGAATTACATGCTCGCCGTAATTATATCGAGCGTCCAGTGAAAACGTGCCACTAAAAATAGTAACAACGTCACGGTTCATTTAATTTTTGCTAACACAAGAGTTTCTTTTTTCTACAAAAAATTTAGATTTTATGACAAGTACGTCGTCGTCATTCGATTCACTTAACAGTGTATTAAACAGTATTCTCTCGGTTTTTGTTTTTAATGGTTTCTATCTTTCATATTGTTCTAGAGGATTCTTCTATTAGATCGAGAGGCCACGATATACCTGTGGTCTATTTACATGGAACATAAGGAGGCCATGTTGGGGCTTTGGGTTTGCTTAGGTTTGATAAATTGTGAATCTACAATAAAAATTTATGACAATTTATAATATTTTGACTGTCCATTTTTACTTGAACACTTGTTTTTTAGTAACATATAGATTTTCAAAATTGTTATTACATTTTTTTTTTTTCTAATAAAATCTGTGTATAATGTGATTTTAAAAGAGTTTAAAATATTTTCATGAAATTTTGTTGAGTTAATGGGGAGATGATGGGACATAATTAAAAATATTTTTGACATTTAATCCCCCCTTTATTTTGAGAAGTAGGAGAGTTTGGAATTTTAAATGGGATGATGTACTTTAGCTCACAAAATTAAAATCTACGTAAGTACCAATTTCTTTTGATTTGCTCTTTCGGTTACGGAATTATGATTTATTAGATTGTAAAATATATTTGCCATTTAATTTTAACTAATCTAGCGTCCGTCATGCTTAAGAAGTTGTTCGAAATGTCCCCTTCAACTTCCAAATACTTTCTCACACTTTTTCTAAGTGAATTTCGTACTCGCTGTAAATTTTCAGATGTCACTAATAATAATCAAACAAAGCGGATTCGGTCTTTCATATCATCTCAAGTTATAAGTGCAGTCGCCATGACTTTGTCCTTTATAAAACCCCACAAGAAAAAGTCAAGGGGTGTTAAATTTCGGCACCTAGCAGACCAGTTGACCGGACCAGCTCGTCCAGTCCCCCTGTCTTAAATATTTCATATAAATAATTACTAGCATATATTGCATAATGGAGTGAAATTTCGTCCAAACCACATGCCAGGATTGATGTATTGGCCCAGATAAAACCAGACCAGATGCGAAAGACTGTCAAATATCATGTTCAGTCTCAATGACCTTGAGGGCTGCCTGCACCATCGCTTTGCGAGAGTGCAGGCGTCTGTACTGTACAGCAGTTACGTTACATTTGAAGAAGACACGGCAGTGGCTGTGATGCTGTGATTTAAATTTATAACCTCGGTCTCCGTACTAGACGCCAGACAGCCGATGGATCGTCTCGTCAATCCTAGGCTCGCCATCGCATGAAGTACAGGCGGCATTGGAGCTTTCGCATCTGGTTCGGTTTTATCTGGGGTATTGGTTTAATAATAACGGGGCTAATTGGTTTCTTAAAAAATTTGCGTACATTTCTTTCTTTAAATATCCTTCAAAGAAATGCGGACCAATAACTCTTTGACCGACTATACCACACCAGACATTAATTGACCAGTGATGTTGATTTGGCAGAGTTCTCATCCAGTAGGAATTTTAACATGCCCAGTAGCGCATATACCGTCTATTTACCAATTATTATGGAATGGTCAGAAAAAATACCATTCATTAGAAACCTTTCATTTCCTTACATTTGTCTTGTGACCCAATTGCAAAATGTAACGCGATTTTCAAAATCTTGCCCTTTTAGCTCTTGGTGGAGCCAATGTGATATTGATAAAGGTACAAGTGCAATATGGTCACAACAGATTTTTGATTCATTCCAGCATCTTTAGTAAGCCGTCTGGTACGTACTTGCAATGCGGATCAATAGCTACCGCTCCTTAAACGCCAACTGTGATATTATCGTTCTTTTTAGTTTGCTTCCGAAGTCGTTTTTGGGATCGAACAATCAAATTTCTGGGATTTTGGGTTGATCCCGAAAAATTGTAACATTAATAAAGGTAAATTATTTTTATTTATAATATTGTAATTTTAAAATATAAACAAAACAAAGTTTTTGCAGAAGACACATAAAAGAATAATAAATAGAAATAATTTGAATTCGTTTACATAAGTACTAAAATGAATCTTCCAGGGTTCCCATATTATGCGTTAAACCTTAATTTTAGCAAAAATACTGCGATGATGCTTGAAGCGTTAATTTATTTAGGTTTTTTGAACATATTTTATAATTTATTTATTTTGGGATTTAACTACCTAATCCCGGGATTTTTCGGGACTGGATTTCCAACGGGATCCCGCAATCGGAATCCCATGATTTCGGAATCCCGGGATTGTAACCCCTAGTTGAAAAATTATGATAAGTAAATAAGTATGAAATTACCGTTTTTATGGTTATATAATAACTTTTTTTATATGGCGACCAAATAAAATCCACATAAATTGTAAAAAATTGAAACAAATATGTTTAGTGTAGTTTAATTACCTAAATAGAATCGTCTTAACTTGACTAAAAACATTTTTCTGCAGTAAACCGACCCCCTAAATTGATGCCAAATTTAATGGTCTTTGGCCCCACTGTGCGTCGGCGACGTGTCTATATTAAATAGTAAGATTTTAGATAGTTTTGTTGCCGGTTTAAGTACAGGGTATACCAGTTTCAGAGCTTTTGCGGGGTATCTCCCTTATTTTTAAAGGTAGAGGGTTACGTTTCGCGACAGTGTGCTACTTTTTTGTGAAACTAAAGATAGCGCCTGCAGAGTTTTCATAGCCCTTTTGATTTTTGAGATACAGGGTAGAATCAAAAAGTGTAACGTTTGAGGCACCCCCCGTATCTGAGTTACTTTTAAACTTATCGAAGAAGTTAAAACGTATTCTTATAGAATTTTTTCCGTAGAATCCAGTGGCGTAGTCGGTTTTCCGTTTTTTAGGTATGAAGCAAACATATGTTCTTTTAAATGGAGCACCCTGTATATTATTTTTCATATTTATTAGGCATAATGTGGGCTTTCCAAAAATATATAATTGTATACAATTATTTTTAAAAAGAAACTCAGAATTTAAGATTTTCTAAAATTTTCTTTTGTGTCCAGTCAGTAGGTAGTAGGCTATGGCTAATTTGTTTGGAACAAAAGACAGAATGTCAAAAACTTTGCGGTTTTGTCAGTTTGATTATTAGTAAAATATTTTTGTTGTTTTGGTGTTGTTTTTTTATAATAATGGCGGTTTACGAAAATAATGAAAAGTATATGATATGTTGGTTTGTTTTATACAATCTAATGAAAATCCCCAAGAAGCTTCAAAATTATATTTACAAAGGTAACGTATTTTCAGCGCTATGGTTAGGATAACATCTTGGTGTTTTTTTTTTGTTCACATTAGATATCCAGAGAGAAGGCAACCTTTCCCAGATATATTTGCCCGCCTTAAATCAAATTTAGTAGAGCATGGATCATTTATCCAGCCCCGTCCTAAGGCATACACCAAACAAGATAGAGATATAAAAGAAATAAACGTATTGGGTTATGTAGAAGTGACGCCTTCATCTTCTTGCAAGCGAATAGAGGAAGCAACTGGTGTATCCAAGTCTAGTGCTCAAAGAATTTTACTAAAATATAAGTATCACCCCTATAAATTCCACATAGTTCAACATTTGCACCCCGGTGATGCCGAGCGCCGAATGTTGTTTTGCCAATGGTATTTACAACAAATCAATACTGATGAATCTTTTGGCTGACTCGTTATCTGGTCCGATGAATCTTATTTTTCAAGTGCGGGAATTTTCAATCGCCATAATACAAGGAATTGGTCCATAGAAAATCACCATGTGATTTTTGAGAGGGCACAACAAGGATGCTTTGGGGCTGGGGTCTCGTGTTTCATTTTTGGAAGACGCATAGTCTACAGAATTTTTGAAGGAGGTCTCACAGCGCGTCGGTACCGAGAAATCCTTGAGGAAGTTATTCCAGAATTGATGGAAAATGTTCCATTGGCCCTTTATAATTCCGTTTATCTTCAACAAGACGGTGCCCCAAGCCACAACTCTGTGCTTTTAAGGGCATTTTTAGACGATAACTTTCCTCAAAGATGGATTGGTACCTACGGACCTATAAGATGGCCCCCTCGATCTCCAGATCTTTCAGTTTTGGATTTTGTCTTATGGGGTTTCATGCAAAATAAAATCTATAAAACACAATATCAGTCTGTAGCGGATCTTCGTGCGGCAATCGATTTAACTTTCCGAAATTTGGAAAGAAAGCCTATGATTCTTTTGAACGCTATTAGAAGGATAACGAAAATGTGCCAATTTTACGTAGGGGGAAATAGCCATCATTTTGAAAATCACTTTTAAAAACTCTTTGCCTTTTCAAAATTCTGTTTCTCTTTTGTTTTTCCTAGCTTAAATTTGAAGTAAGATAGGTAATTGTTGTTTTGTTTTGAGTAATATTCAATAATGTTATCATAATTAAGTTAAAATGCTGTAATAAATAATTAAGACTTGAGAATTAAAAAAGATATTGTGAATTGTTTGAAAGTATAATAATTACTTATACTTTTTCCAGACCAAATGGAATATATTATATACTGTCGCGAAAACCGCAACCCTCTATCATTAAAAACAAGGGAGATACCCCGCAAAAGTGCCCAAAATGGGATACCCTGTACATGTTTTTTTCTTAAATAAAATTTATATTCATATTGAGTTCTACTTTTAGTGTTACAGGGATGATCTTTTTTTTTTATTTAGATGATGGACCTATAACTTTTTAATTAATATTTCTATTATACCTACTGATACTGCGGACGTAGACTATATCTTTATACATTGCCAAAAGGGTTTTATTTTATATATTTTAGATTTATTCTATTTTTATTTTTGCATTATAAAAAGTATTTTTAATAAATATTTGGTTTTGATTTCTTTCTATACTTTGTAAAAAATATTAAACATCGACAACCACGGCAAACCATGCACCCACGGCTCCCCTGAGTTTACGTTCATGCGCCTCCCGCTGAAACAGCACACTGGAGTGGGAACAAACAATCGCAATCGCAGATCTGTTTCATTACAACAGGAAAACTTATTGACCCATACCTGTTCCAAATAAAACCTTGTTTCGAAAAAAACAGGTCCCGTTCCAAAGCGTCGTCCCTAAAAGGGGGCCAGTTGCAGTTTATGCAGCGCTTTGGCCTGAACGCGTTTCTCATCATCGCTTAAAGGTGCACGCTCACTTAGGCGAAGCGTCGCGAAGCGAAGTTTATCCATCCAAGAACCTTACATACAATCAAATGGAAGCCCGCACACTGATGCGGCGAGAAGCGAAGAGAAGCGTGGTTGACGCTCGGAAAGTCTGGAGAGCAACTAGACGACGTTTGTCTCGCCGCTTCCGGTCGCGCCGCCTCGGAGGTGCGCGCCCACTTAGACGAAGCGTCGCGAAGCGAAGAGAAGAGAATTTTATCCACCCAAGAACCTTACATACAATCAAATGGAAGCCCGCGCACTGAGGCGGCGAGAAGCGAAGAGAAGCGTCGGTTGACGCTCGGAAAGTCTAGAGAGCAACTAGACGACGTTTTTCTCCCTAGAGCAGTAAAGAAGTAAACCCAAGCTGAAAAACAATAACAGTTGTACAAAAAAATTGACAGAACTGACACACAAAACAGTTGACAGTTTCCGGCGTGAAATCTTTTATTCTAGGTTTTGAAGTTCCTTGAGCATTTCTCGAAGATATATTGGGATGACGTTTGAAGAAATTTCGAAGCCATTTTTTGCCGGCATTCGCGTCTCGTTTTCAAAACGGATGAGGAAGGTTATTCCTTATAGCAAGCTGATACGCCAGTCTGCGAATGTCTGCGAGTCCTAGACCATAATATCTTTTGTCCATTTCCAAACAGGACTGGACCAAATCTTCTTCCATTTTAGGCAATCAAACTGGTTTTCGACCCATTTGTAGATTACATTGTTCTTCTAAGGGTTGCTCACGTTTCACATATAATTCAAGGGTTATTTGTGGAACGACGAAACTCTTTGACGCCTTTAAAAAACCCCATATGCTTACGTTTAACTGTGTCAATGGTTGCGTCTTCATATTCTCTGGATTCCAATTTTTATATGGGAGTCCTTTTGTAGGCAGTCTACTGAACTTTTTTTTCCTATAGATAAAAAAGTTTTCAAACCGTACATTTAGTTGGGTTTGTAAGTTTGGAGATCCAATTTTAGGACACATTTCTATCCAGAATTTGGCAGCCTTTATGACTAAGGTTATGTGATTAAAATAAAAAATCTTGACAGATATTTTTGTTTCAAACACTTCGGCTTATTCTACAACTATTCTAGTACATGCATGCGAACTTTCACTTTCCTACGCTAACTACCTTGTATAATAATGTTTAGGCACGGAAACAAAAAACTGTATGTCACAAAGAAACACATAATATTATGGCGCCATCCAGTGGCGTATTAAGGGGGGGGGGTTAACCCCCCAGATGTGTGAATAAAAATATTTTTATTTCGAGTTTATGACGAACTTTGGGCGCGGCCCCGAACAATGTTCGCCTGCGGCGCTTTTCCACCTTCCCACTTTCCATTTAGTGACCGCCCCCCCCCCCAAACAAAATCCTGAATACGCCACTTGCACCACTGAACATCCAAACTGTGTGCTCCCCTTAGACTCATTCTATATGAAAGACCTTTTTCAGTTTCGAGATGATATAGTATCCAAAATTAGGCAACTATCCAATATTAGGCGCCTTTCCTCTACATCTTTGTGTTTTTAAGTTCGTTTTGTTCACATGGATAAGACCTAGTGGAAATAAACATCGGAAAATTTTATTGGTGGGGGGGGGGGGCGGTCAGCTTTGAATAGCCCCGGGCAGTAAACAGCCTTAAGCCGGCACTGCCCTAGAGTCTAGAGGTTGGGGGAAACGTTATAAATAAAAAAATTTGTTTTGTCTTTTTGTAAAGGTCCCGAGCAAAAAATTAATCGTGTCTAGGTACCTTACCCTACAAAGTATGTAGGATGGGATATCTTTTGCCGTGGATTCTCTGCGCTTCGCTTCTCTTCGCCCCAGTGTGCGGACACCGCGTAAACGACGCTTCGCTTCGCTTCGCTTCGCCGCGCTTCCCTTCGCGACGATTCGCCTAAGTGAGCGAGCACCTTAAACACGTTGTACTTGTGCACGAATCTACGCCTGTTCTTCCCTTAACGCTTGCATGATTGTGGGGTATGCAGTTTTATGCCTCGTCTTGTCCTGGACGCGTCATTCATCATAGCAGGCACACGTTGTATTTGCTCGCAAGCCAAAGCGTGTTCAGATAAGTCTTAAAACTTATATGACTATGTGTATGGCGTTGAGTTTTTTATTCACTATTAAAAAATATAAACTTCTGGTTTATCAGTATCATATCAAATAAAAACTCGGTCAAGTGCAAGCTATACTTACAGAATAAGTGTTCCATGCCATCAGTCCCCCCTTAAATTATGAATAGTAATGCACAGCGTTTTGACTAAGCCAAATAAAAAATTTAAAAAACCGTGTAAGGACAAAAGTGGTTCCTTACTTCCCGAGAAATATTTTTTGTTAAGAGACTTTTTCTCTAAAACCAATGGTGCAGCAGTTATAAGGAAATAAACAATTAATTTGTTTATAACAATTGGTCGCCCCGGAATTTTGCAATTGTGATAATTTTGGCTCAATCTACACCTAATTCTCAATGTTCATGATTTTTTTAGATTTTTCTGAGCGATCCTTTTGGTGATAAGGGTGGGGACAGCAATAATAGTAATGCACTCGCATTTCGACTGAGCCAAATTAAAATTTTTGAAAAATGTGTCTGGACAGAAGTTGTTGCTTACATCGTGGGAAATATTTTTTGTCGAAAAACTTTTTCTCTAAAACCAATGAGTCAGCAGTTATAAGGAAATAAACAATTAAGTTGCTTATAACAATTGACTGCGCTAGAATTTTTCAATAGTGATACTTTTGACTCAATCTAGACCCAGTTCTGAAGTTCATGATTTTTTTCAGATTTTTCTAAGCGATCGTTCTGATAAGGGTGGGGGACAGCAATTTTTAAGCGTTTTTCCAATTTTTTTAATGCATAAAATATCGACATATACAGGGTGAAAGGGGTATAAGTGCAAATATTTTACGTCGTAAAAATAGAGGCTTAAGGGAACAAAAAGTCTTAATCATAAGGCTATCTATCTTTTATAGGTTTTGAGCTATTGTGGTATCAAAGGTTTATAAAATTTTGACAATATGGCAACATTGCACGCTACTGTAGTCTAAAATCAGCAGCTCTTTTTCGGATAACTTAATTTTAACCCTTTGTCGGAAGCCGTGTAGGTTTTATTGTTTAAAAATTAAAGCCGTTTAGGGATATCTAGAACAACGCTTAAAAAATAACTTCAATTTTTACAAAAAAAAATGCCACCAAGAACTCCGAGACCGTCCAACTTGCCTTGCAATGGCCGTGGTAGGTACTTACACCTGGATCTCGTTCTAGGATGGACCAAATTTTTTCCTCATCGTGGACAGTAACTTGTTGTCTTTAAGGTCCTCTGTTTTCAACATGGGGAACAATCCTGTCGGTATCTAAATGACGTCGAGAAACGTTTTTGGGTTAGGCTGTCGTCTATTTGGAAATCGTTCGTTGTACAAACATGCTGCCAAAAACAGAATTTCCCCGAGCTTAACCATAAATTAATAACATGTCGCGATAGGCCCGCACCGTAAACATTTTTTAAATTACTTCACACCCGTTCGGTCACGCAGACTTTTCTTACGTACACGCATACCTACACCAGCATCGCACAGTGTACGGTGTCGATTATCGGGAACGACTGACACTGACGTCACTAACGAGGTATTTTTTGACACACAAGAATCTCGCCACACCAAAAATTTGTAGCTGCGAGCCAATCAGGCGACACTAAAATATCACAGAAACCTCGGAAGCATTCGGCCCCTCCCGAAGAGCTTCGGCGAGAGGCGGGAATTTTGATTGATTTCATGATTTCCTAAGTTTCGCGCATGTTTGGCGTCAAAAATGCGAAACAACCTAACCTAAAATCTTAGTTATTGTTTTGACGATCGTCTCTCTTTGGTCGTAGACTTCAAAATAAATGATTTGTTATCGTGATAAAGTATCAAACCCTTTTATGTTCCCTGTAAAGTATATTATGTCGCTTCATAGCAGAAGTATCTCTAATTTTTTTTGTCGTAACACCTATCCCTTATTTTGAAGCAAGACTATTTATTTTTGTGAATGTGTCATGGATAATATGCGATACAAGAATTGTTTTTAATAATATGGTTCTATTATATTTTGAGTACAGTTCTTAGCTGGACAGTAAAATCGTTTAGTTGTACTGAATTGCGATAAAATCTTCATTTGTTGTTCTTAATTTAAATGTGTTACATAGGTATCTATATAGAATTTAGTTTGTCATGAACCAATAAACAAAACTTTTGTCTATATTAAATAAAAAGCATACATAATATTAAAGTCCTTTATTTAAACTTAGTTTTAAGAAATCCACAGTTTCGATTACAACCCGTAAGAAGAAACTGCAAGAAACTTACGAGTGATTTTTTTTAAAACCAACTTATTATCCTACATAATATCACTCAGAATTTATTATAAAGGTAAAATACAATAAGTATTGGCTTACACCTCTACACGATATGTGCGATGATGTGAGGCAATAATTGTACCTTCCATATCCATAGACAACGAAAATGTTCCTTGCAAATTGCAATAGCCACGAAAACGAATCCAAACTTCAAACACAGAACTACGGAGAATAACCGTTATTATTATAGGTTATGGATTTACAGTTAGGCGCGAATCCGGCCTAAGTCACATGACATTTATCGGCAACATCTATTGGAGGCACATGCGAAGCGTTCGATTGGCTCGCAGCTACAAATTTTTGGTGTGGCGAGATTCTTGTTTTGACACGGCGCGGCGCGGCGTAGATTGTAGGTCAGCGGGGTCAGAGGTTTCCACCGGCTGAATTTTCAAGGGCGCGACGTTGGCAGATGTTTTACGTGAAACAATTTAAGTACTTCAAAGTGATTTTCTTTTTCGTAATAGTTAAGGGTGCATTTTAATGTTGGTTTTGGTATTTTGCTGAGAACAATTGTACCTACAGCCCAAAAAAAAATCATAATTATTTTCGTGGTAGGTACTTTAAGTGAAAACCTTGAACGAAGATAAAATTTTTATTTACAATTTTTAGGTAAACGGTTGATCTTTGGCCCCTTGTATATAAGACTTTTTTCTTTTATTCTGCCCATACTTTCACCTTAAAATTATTGCACTCATGCCGCTTTCACGCTGTATATTGTTGAATTCGTGATTCAATAAGCTTTCATTTGACACCCTACACGATGCCCTTGAAATTTCTTTTTCCATTTCCCAATTTACATCCTGAAATTAACCCTCAGAATCAAAATTCAACTTTTTGATAATTTTCGCCCAATCTACACCTAATTCTCAATGTTCATGACTTTTTTCAGATTTTTCTGAACGATCCTTTTGTTGATAAGGATGGGGAGAGCAATTTTTCAGTGCTTTTCTCGAGAAATGATTTAAAAAACGAATAAAAAAATAAATCATATATTTTTAAATTCGTGCTTCAATAATCTGTCATTTGACACCCTACACGATGCTCTTGAATTTTTTTTCCATTTCCCAATTTATCCCCCGAAATTAATCCCCAGAACCAAAATTCAACTTTTTATACTTCACCTCTATAATTGAGCCACCACATTATCTCTGTGCTAAATTTCAAATTTTTACTTCGAATAGTTTCAGAGAAAATCCGGTCTGACAGATAGACGACCGGACACCGAAGTGATTCCATAAGTGTTCCGTTTCACGGAACACTAAAAATTAACCCCCAGCTAGGTAAACGGGAAGCTGAAATTTTCAAATAGAGAACGAAAAAATTTTATTTTTTGTAGTAAGCTACAAACTGTCAAATTAGAGAAAATACTGAGAAAACCGCTAAGTTTAGACTAATACAAAATATATTCGGAATTGAAAAAATTATAAGATACACAGTGTTTCTTTTAAGATCCGGAAATTGCCGGCAGTTATTGGTCGAGCTGGGAATGCAACTTTAAACATATTTTTAAATCTCCTATAAAGCCTCTAACAAAATTTCAAAAATTTATCTGTGAAGTTGCCGCCCAAATTTTGTAATGTAGTCGCCATTGATGAGAAATCTGTATACATATTGCTTCAGACATAATTTATTTTATTATTATAAGGTTACATTAAATCAGCAGTTATTTTTAATACTTATTTCTCTTCAATAACCTTGCGATAGTTTAAAAAGGCCTATTTACGTCAAAATCCGGACTTATAAATTATATTTAAGTAAAAACAAAACGTTTGACCAAAAGTATTTGATGTTTTGAGAGTTCTTATATTCTATATTTCTCATTGTATCTTTATAATCCCAAATTTAAAACGCCTACATAAGTTCTTTTCGGTTCATAAACCATCATTTTCGACAGTATTTCAGATTTAAGCTTATTTAAGCCCTAGATTATTGACATATTTTCTTGATAACTTGTTTGGTCGTTGTTTTTGATTACTATAGGATTCCTGAGCAATCTGGGATATTAAATGGAATAAATTACAAGTCAAATTTCGATATAAATGTTTTTATGAACATTTGCCCACTAAGGCTTGAGTTCCAGTTAGTGGAGCTACACTTTTTTAAGAGAAGCAAAGAAATATAAATAGATTAATAAATTAGCAATAAATTAGTCTCTAAATGTGGTTGTAGGTTATACAGTTAAGGCCCGGTTACACAGTCCCTAGTTCGGCAAACTTGTGATGACGAACCACAGACCCTCTAACAGGGGGGGTCGCCATAGCTCGCGGATCGTAATATTTATGGTCCCGTCGACTATCGGTAAAATTTCACGGAACAAAGGAACTAATTGCGACCCGCTCCGTGATGGTCCGTGGTGGCCCGGTGTATTATTCTTCTCGGGTATTATTGCGGACCACTTCAGCGATCGAAGCATAAATCACTTCAGTCGTTCGTTAGGTACTATTAGCCATGTCTTGGTCTAACGACACATTTTTTAAAAACACTAAAAACCACTGTATCTTTCTCTATGTCCACCATATTTTGAAATTTTTAATTTTTTCTGCGAAAATAGGTTATAAATATCACACAAAGAAGCAGCTCCTATCCACGAATCACAGATCGCTTTGACACTTCTATAAGTTCATCAAATGACGAGTCATCGCGAGCCGTGGAGCAGTTTCGTGATTTACCGAACCACGGACCGTGTAACCGGGCCTCTAGTATTGCTGGTTTTAGGTAATAGTATTTGATTCCCTAACAAGACAAACCTGAGATTCGGCCGAAACCGAAACTGAACCTGTTTAAAGAACGTTTAAGGGAATTTGGTCCAATATATTTTGCATAGGAAATTCAGAGTTACGCATTTATTTAAAATAAAGTCAAACACTTAAATTTTATTTCAACTATTTTTTATTGAAAATTTAGTTATATTTTACAATCCAGATCACAGTAGTTAGATACCACTATACACTGAACCTATAAAAATCTTACAGTACTTAGTACTTATATTTTTTTATATGAGGTATTTAAGTTTTCTACCTAGAGGCGCCAAACTCGTTGAAGCATGCCCTCAAGAGAAAATTCAGATTTTTTTACCTACTCAAACAATGTTAACAAAATATTATTGACATCATGGTGTTATCTTTTAGGGAGCGAAATTAATAAATTGTTTTACTTCTATATGCGTAGCATTAAGCCAGATTCTAAAACTTACTGCTATTACTTAAATTTTACTGAACTACTCTTAGTAAGTATTAAAAATGGAATGGTGCGTAAATTTGATTTTAATTGTTTTTTTTTATTGAAAATTTAGTTGTCTTACAAACTGAAGTCACATTAATCAGATACCACTATGTACTGAACACATACATATCTTACATTACTTAAATTTATTATATAGGGGAATTTAGTTTCTTCCAGTGGCGCCAACTCGTTGAGGCGTGCCCTCAACAGAAAAATCTGAATTTGTTTCACCTACTCAAACGATGTGAACAAAATCTTATTTATGGTGTTACTTTTTAGAGAGCAAAATTGATAAATTGTTGTACTTTTAAATGCATAGTCATTTAATCAAATTAAAAAAATTGCTGCTATTACCGGAATTTTACTGCAATGTGTTACTCTCAGTAAGTAGAAAATGTAATGGTCCGTAAATTTTATTTTTGTTTTTTATTGAAAATTTGTTTATATTTTACGATCTGAAATCCCATCAATTAGATAGCACTGTGTACTGAACACATAGAAATCTAACATTACTTATATCTATTATATAAGGTATTTTAGTTTCTTTCAGAGGTGCCAACTCGTTGGAGCCCCCAAGAGAAAACAAATTTTTACCTACTCAAACAATGTTAACAAAATCTTTTTAGGTGTTGCATTTTAGGTGGCAACATTAATAGGATGTCTCGCTTTTATATGCATACCCATTTAGCCAAATTCCATAATTTACTGCTAATACTGGAATTTACAGAATTTAAGTCAGTAGGAAACGAAATGATTTGCCGATTATAACATGTCGAACATTTAATTTTACGAACTTGTTAGTGCATCTGGGAAATATCCTGCCCCAACAAGATTTCTAGAACCCGGGCTATCGGTCTTTTCACATAAGTTTTACATTTTTAGATTCTAAATTGCAAAGAACGAACGAACCGAGTACACCTAAAGGCGAGGCGAGACGTAACGAACGCAGTTTCAGGTGAAACCGAACCGTAGTATTTTAGGCGGAAACTGGCCAAAACCGCATATTCAGTCTGACATTACAATTTTATTATTCTATATTATTTCAAAAAATTCTGGTACAAGAATATTTAGAAAAAAAAAGTTTAGTAATTATTGACGTGTCTCTCTGATAGCTTAAACTGAAGCTCACAGAGTAACAAGTTTTTTTTGTTTTAAAGAGAAGCAAAGAAATTAAAATAGGGTAATATATTAGCAATAAATTTGTATCAAAACACTGCAAATATTCACAGGAGTGTTATACTGTTATCATTTAGTGGTTTATGCTTTGACTTTAACACTTAAACAGTGGCGGATTTAGGGGGGGGGGGGTGGGTGGCGTTCCCCTCCAGAGCCTTGTACAAAAAGGATTTTAATAGCGAATTTTATAAAAATAAATATTGTAACATAAACATTAACTGTTTCTACATATTCTACAAAATATTATACACAAAAACAAACATTTTGCCTCCTATGTAATGTCTTTGAAATGAATTATACCAAAAGAATATGAATAATAAATCAATACTAATATGTAATATAAAAAATGCAAGCCTTTTTTGGCATTTTAAATTTATATGCTCTTAGATTGTTTCTAAAAACATTCCTTACACATCTTACTGCGATCTTATCAAAATCTGTGCTGGATAATTTTGGCTGCTAAAGGACACAAATAACCCAATAATTTTTTTTTTCAAAAAACATCTCTTTGAAACGTAAATTTTTTTGAAACGCAGCTTTTTCGAAAATGGATTAACAATATTATTATTATTCAACAATATTTTCTGGAAACATATTTCGAACCTACAGTTTTTCAAACATGTCCTGACCGCCTTTTCAAAGATGCTTTTTAGGAAACGGATTTATGAAATATTTTGAAAATATTTTCTCCAAAAACCCGTATTTCCAAAGTACATTTTTTCAAAAATGTCTCCAAACAAATAATTTTTCAAACAGGTAAGTATTTTTTTTCGAATATATTTTTTTGAAAACAATATTTAGAAAATTAAGTTATGAACTCTAGTAGCTTGGAAAATGTTAATGAAAAAAAGACGAAAAACGATCCTGATCAAACCCAAACGAACCCTTTTTGGGTTTGATCAGGTTTCCTTAGGTTTGTTACGTTACTTTCTCGCAAAATTACTTTTGAAAAAAGCCGTTGCTTGGAAAAATTAATACTATCCGAAAAAAAAAATCGAAAAAGATGTTCTCTCAAAAAATGTATTTTTGAAAAGGGCTTTAAAAAATTGAAAATTGAAAAATTGGTTTTAGACAAATAGTACTTTCGTGAGTACTCATATATCCCCCCAAATGAGCAGAAGGCATACATAAAACAATGCTAGAATATTTACATTTCCATATTAATGAAACAATTTGTCCTGTTGCGTGTAAGCTAAGATGGCCAACTCTTTTAGCTGATTCTTTTTTCAACGAATATCTTTTTGGATGTTAAATTAAGTAAATTTTTTCGAAAAACAGCTCCTATCCTAAACTAACCTAAACGAACCTTTTTTGTGTTTGGTCAGGATTACGTTTCCTTGTATTTGCTATGTTACTCTGTAGTAAATTACTTTCAAAAAAGTGTTGTTTTTTGTATGTGCTTTCTGATTTAAAAAATATTCTTTCTTCTTTCTAAAAGCATGTTTTCTTGAAAAAATTTATTTCAAAAAGTGACTAAAAAAATTCGAAGTTGGTATCAGAAAAAAAAATTTGAAATCATCCCTAGTTTTCGAATATCTGTATTATTGAAAAAGTTCTGGTTTTGAGAAATATATTTTCAAAAAATGTGTTTTCGAAAAATTTTCATGTATCAGTCCAAATGGACAGAAGGTATAAATAATTAAAAAAATGCTAGAATATTAATAAGTTTGGATGACAAACCGTTCTGTTTTCGCAAGAACAGGTTTAGATATTTCGTCCATTATAAAATAGTGTACATTTGTTAGAACCTTAAACAATAAAAAAGTAATGTCGCACTTGAGCTTGTCCGTTTTTTTTTGGTCTGTACTTTTGTGTAGCTGCAGGTGACGTTGCGCCACCCCCCCCCCCCCCCCCCCCCCACAGAACAAATTCTGAATCCGCCCCGTCCTTAAAATGGCGAGAGTATAAAGCCGTGTTTCTTTTTTCAACAGTTTATTTCTTCTCAGTATTTGTACGTATTTAACATACCAAAAATTGCAAGATAAAATACTTGAAAAAAGAATTTAATGTCCGAGCGCCTTCTTGGCTTAGGTTGGGTAAACCGTTAAAAATTTAAACAACGTATGGTAAAATTATTGAGCTTTATGTCTCCTATGAATACAGCCATTACTCAGTTTTACTCAGTGGTGGATGAAACTGCATTAGCAATATTAAAAACAGAAAGGTTTAAATACTAAGCCACCGAACTGATTGAAAAGAAAATTTATTACGATTGACGCTAGTCGTACAAATTTTATATTGATTTTTATAACGCGGCTCGCCTTCCTTTAATCCGCAAAATAGGTTTTGCTTTTGGTAAATGTATTCAAGCCAACAAATTCAGAAAGTAGTCTATTTCTCCAATAATACAATAATTTAAGCTTATTTGGAATTCGTATAATGTTAAATTTTGGAACCTACGTTATTACAGATTATATTAGGAATTAACCAATAAAAGTTTAAATTATGCACACTCTATTGTTTCGGCCTTTAAAAACAGTGTCTCCTTGGATTTAAGAAGAAACCGCGTTGGATCAACAGTAAGAGGCTTTTGAGTCTTTGAACTTACACTTAGCCTGAAGTTTGTTAGTATACTAACAAGACCAACTTTGGACTGCATAATACCAAACCTTAGACCTGAAAAAGAAATAGGTTATACATCTAATAATATAGGTATATTTGTCTGTACAGAAATTGCATATTTGTTACACACTAACATGTTTTGTACGTTTTGTGTTTAAATTGGTTAATCCCTATTAGGAATTAACCAACAACCAGACATGTAGGGAGAATGTTGGACCTAGAGCATAGTGTACCTTGGAACGCTTCAAAGTTCTGACCCGTGGTGCAATCTAATATCACTCAACTAATTGGTGGCTAGTGCTCTATAGGTCAGCTGGTTCGAAATATATGCTGAGAAGACGTGTTTTGTCGTTACTAGAGGAAAATCGGGTTTATTTCGGCAAAAGCAAACTTTTTCTTTGTAGTTTATGTGTAAATTATTATCTGTATATTGTTATATTAGAATATTCATTAGTACAGCGAAATTCCTTGATTTATGGTAAGTAGACAGCCATTTTTTGCTTTTTTAAGCACCCTCTTGTACGTTGAAACATTCTTCGTCTTTTACCTTGGAACATGTTGGTAGGTACAAGATGTAAATTTTTTTTTCAGAACTCCGTTTGTCACAATGCCACGAAGCAAGACTGGTAAAATCAGAGAGGCAATAGATCCGGTTGTATTGAGAACTGAATTGCAAGCAATACATTCTACTGATCCGGAAATAAAAATGTGCTATAGGGTGGCTGTTAAGGTTTTTCATATAAGCCTTGCTACCCTTTCAAGAGAATGCAAAAAATTTAAAGCAGTTGGGGAGAAAAATTATGAATATTCCTTGAACTGTGCTGTAAAACAAGTCTTTACCGATGAAGAGGAACATTAGAATGGTTGCTAGAATGCAGTGTGGATTAACAAAAAAGGGCGTGAGAGACAGCTTACAAAACTGAAGTGACTTATAAAAAAAGGTATCCGGAACAATGGAACAAAGATAAAATTGCTGGAGAACAACGGATGCGAGGTTTTCTTAATAGACATAATGATAGACTGTCAATTCGCAAGCCTGAAGCGACTAGTTTAAGCCGCTCTACGAGTTTTAATCGAACAAATGTAAGACATTTTTTGACAATATAAAAAATGTTCATCATAGGTTTGGCCCGCTTCCTCCATCCAGAATTTGGAAGAGACCGGTCTAAGCACCGTCCAGTCGCAATCAAAAATTGTTGAACCTAAGGAACTCAAACAGCTTGGTTGTAGAACGTCTGCTGAACGTGGCACCCTTGTAACAATGATAGCAGCTATTAATGCTAGTGGCACATACATCCCACCCATGTTGATATTTCCACGGGTCTTTTTTAAAGATAGGATGATATTTGGAGGGCCTCCTGGAACTATTAGAGCGGCAACTTCTAGCGGCTGTTCTAACGAGGATATGTTTTGAAACTTTTTGAATCACTTTATTCAGTTTACAAAATGTTCGAAAGTTGAACGCATACTCCTGGATTTAAACAATCATGAAACTAATCCTTCTCTCGAAGCAGTGGAAAGAACATGGATTTATTAGGACTGGATACGGGATGAGTTCACATTCTCTGAAGCCAA
The DNA here is from genome assembly GCA_963971165.1 of Philopedon plagiatum. NCBI lineage: Eukaryota > Metazoa > Arthropoda > Insecta > Coleoptera > Curculionidae > Philopedon > Philopedon plagiatum. Next base: position 94,600,811 of record OZ020191.1, read on the forward strand.
AACAAACCATTCTAAACGACACTGTAAACACAATTTGTAAACATTGGCCACATCTTATTTTACCTTGTATTTTCGTACAAAAAATACGTTAGAAGCATCACAAGATTTACTAAACGTAATAAAAGCCCTAAAATATTTTATTTTTCTGCTAAATAATAATAAATTTAAGTTAAAAAGGTTTTATTATTTATAGGTTATGTTATTTCTAAAGGTGTTTATTTAAAGTCGCTCCGAGTCATTTATAAATCTATATATATCTATACGTCGCACTTTTTCTTTTCTAGTTCATTAGACAAAGACGTACGTGTAACCGAGTATTCAGACCGAGGTTCAGCCGTTTTCCTAAACAACCAGCCAGACAGCAACACTTCTGGGCTGCGTTCAATATCATCGCCGGGTGACACACCGGTGTGATTTTTCAACCTGAGCTCCAACACTCCAATGCTATTTTATCTCTTTCTACTACCATTCTTGATTCAATTACGTAGTAATTCGTAGTCTTGTCTATGTTCGTAGTTCGTAAACAGCTCCCCCAAGAGAATAACAAAAACAAAAACAAACAACAAAATATAAGGCTTCACATTCGATACGCTCACAGTGTACAGATATCGAATCCTTATTATAATAAATCCATGGTAAAGAACCTCAGACGCTGGTGTGGTAATGGTAACCTTCCCCCCTCATACGTCCCACAAACTCCAGCCCCTCGATTTGACTGTATACGGCCCTCTTAAAACATTTTACACTCAAGGTGTAGAAGCATGACTATTTAACAATGGAGGAAAAATATTTAATATTTGCTCAGTTGCTGAAGTTTTGGGAACAGCTTTTCCTCGAGCTTTTACTCCAAGTAATATTTTGAGCGGATTTAGAGCATCAGGAATATACCTCATGGATAGCGGTATTTTTGCCGATGAAGATTTTCTAGGTCCTTATGTGACAGACCGCAACGTGCAAACTTTAGATTTTTTGAAAATCCAACATCAACAGCTGAAGGTCTTGAACCAGGGACATCGAAAACTACAATTCCTGCTAATGAACCACAACCCGAGCCATCTAGGGATAACGAATTAGCGAGAGGCACCCTTAAAGAACACGGAGAAAATAGTTTTGTATCCCCAGAAAAAGTGCGACCATTTCCAAAAGCGACAGCTAGAAAAAGGGCAAATAGGAGGAGAACAGCTGAAAAAACAAGAATAGCAACTGATACCCCAGAGAAAGAAGAAACTAGGATGTTAAGAAATAAAAAAGGACAAGTAACTAAAAATCTTAGTTTTGGTGCGAAGTCGAGCAAAGCTTCAAAGAAACCGACCCACGTGAAGTCAAAAACAAGCGGGTCTAAAATTATTTAAAAAATTTAACTAACACAGCCCGATTCTTCTTCCGACAATGAAGATGATGCATGTTTATTATGCAATAGTTGTCAGGCGGCTGACAAAAAGGGGGGAAATATTGTCGATGTGTAAAGTGTGGACGCTGGGTTCATAACATATGTGCCGGCATTGAAGGGGACGAATGTAAGACAATCGTGTGTGATTTTGGCCGTTCAAATTAATTTAAATGTTTAAATCGGATTTTTTTCTTACCAAAACTTAATCAAGAGGTTAAGTCTAATTTTGCTAATCTAGAATTTAAAAGTTGTTTAAAGTGGTAGAACTTAAAATACATTTTTTGATATTAAATATTTCTTCTCTTTATTTTTATTTCAATATTTCCACTGTGTTTCAAGGTACACGAGGTTTATTTCAAGGTACACGAGCACCTTATACCTTGGAACACGTTGCTTACTGTTGAATTTTGTTTGTGGATTACCGATATTTTCTGAATAAAATTCGTTATGGATGTTATAACGGACATATGACTTATATAACGCGGCTTGACAAATTAAAAAAATTTGGAGCAAAATAAGATTTATGCAGATAAATTCAAAAACCGTTCCTAGGTATAACAGTCTCCCCTATGTATTAAAGAAAATTAGATTCTTTTGCCCAAATAACCGCGAAAAACACTATCAGTTTTTCATTCCATTTCATTTTCACCCCTTCATTTTTATATTCAATACGAAAGGGTACGAAGTCCTAAAAATAAACGAGGAACAATTGAAGTGAATTCCGTGCTGTCATTCAGGAGGGATCGGTGCCGAAAAAAATATGAAACATTAACCTGGGCGAAGCCACGTGTAGCAGCTGGTATGCGGTAAAATCTTCCTGGAGTCCTATTCTTGAAACTGATCAAACGATTCTCAAGAAAAAAATAAGTCAAAATGAAGAATATTATCGTCTGCTATTGGCTAATTTTTTAAGTAATTAATCTGTGAGAATTAATTTCATTTTCAAGAAATGGGCTCCTGAAGGACTGCTCCAGAAGACCTAAAAAATATATGTACATATATAAATAGGCGCAGTTGTTTCTAAGAAATTAATGAATGTACAGTCAGCGACATACGTATTGGTATAATAAGCCTATTAAAAAATAAAATTAATGATACACGTATTTATATTAATTTATTTAGAGATCAAAAATATTCGTAGAATAAAAAAGAGACCAAATAAAATAATGATGAATTTCATTTTATTAACTATGAATGTGTTTCAAATTTTGTTTGTTGCAAATTTATAAAGAAAAGGGCAATTTTAGTACGTAATTTCGACAATAATAGAACCAAATTCATTCTAGCAACCCGTTCCAAGATGAAAATCATTTGGAAACCAAGCAATTCGCTGAAATATCAGAACAATTCATAAGTTTTTAATGACGAATTATTAACAATGACAGGACAAAAACATGTCAAAACATAACTGATCAACTAGAAGATCTTAATTTAAACCTGTACTAAATTTTAAACCTTCTTAGTGAATCTGAACGTGAATGTTTAAAAATAAGATATTTAGAATTTTTGAAAATTTTGTTTGTGATTCAGTTTTATGAAAGTTAAAGTTTTTAGTTTTGATTTGTAGGAATTTTACTACTTGCAAATTTTTATATACACCTTACAAGAAGGTTTTTACGATTTTTTCTTTAGCAATTATTTTGTTTGTTTTCTGATATTGACTTAGAAGGTTTTGGTGGTTGCTTCCTGGCGGCGATGTGGCATTTTTACCTATGCCTGTTAGTACAAATTTACTTGTTTTTTCCTGACCGTGTTTGGCAAATATTCTTGAGTTTTCCTGGGTTTATCGGTCAATTTATCGGTTTGGAAAATTGATATTACTTAGATTAATTCATTAGTTTTTGGGACTTCAATATATTTATAGACTTTAGGCTTACTCTACGACTATTTATGTCGCTGCCTGTAAATGCAAACAGTTCAAACAGCGTACGTTCCACTAAAGCATGGTAATAACTTGAGATCTGTTCGGGACAATGTATTAGCTAATTAGTAGGTATGTATAGTTAGATTCGAGTAAATGGAACTGATCGGAAGCAGCTCTAATCGCTTGAGAATCACAAATGCCCGGCCCCAATTACAGTTGGATACAGCATTTCATCTCAGCCACGAGATTCCAATTGAGGTGCATTAGTTGTAAACTACATAATTATATTAAGAATAACTAATTGCAACTTACCTATACAGTTTCTAGGTCCTTCGCCAAAAGGAATATGAACATACGGATGTAATTTTGCCTTATTTTCTGGTCTAAATCTGTCGGGATCAAATTTTTCTGGATTACTAAAATATTCTGAATCACGTCCCAAACCAAGTGTAGAAATACCCACCGCTGTTCCTTTTTCTATGACAACGTTTGTGTCTCTGAGTCTATAATTTTCTGTACATATTCTGCCCAACGATATAATAGGTGGCCAGAGACGCATAGTTTCTAGAAGACATATTTTTAAGTAAAAAAATGATAGCAGTACAAAGGCAGAAATCCTAATAATTAATATTTAGCGCAGCCAACGCCCGGACTTTCTCGGACCAAGTTGAATAGGACGTTAAATTTTTCCACACGGAAAAAACGAAAATTCTTGTTTCGCGAACATAAATTTCCTTGTTAATATTTACTTAGTTTAGGTGCTACCCCAGTTCGTTTATATAAATGTTTTTCGACCAATGCAAATGCACCGACACAATTTAGGTTATAATATTTTTGGATAAAAACTTATTTTAAGAAAAATAATTTTAAAACAAATTATTAAAATATTTTCTAAGACAGCAAGCAAGTTTTTGAAATAAGTTAGTTTTTGAAGTCGAATTAAGTATTTCTGTTTTTAATGGAAGCATAAAACTATACTTGACAAAAGAAATCTTAAGTATTTTGGATTTAGCCAGATGGTATTTATTTTAATAATATTAGATACTTAAATAAATAATTCTGTTTTAACAACAGAATACTTTGATATTTTTGAACAAAGTACGGGTCGCGAAACTTTGCTACTTTGGAGAACGCTATGTTTTCTGTCAAATATCAGCATACTTGGCTGCTCGTAGTTCTCGGTATTTTGGCGGCAGGACGCGATTACGCTTTTTTCATTGTAGACAGCGCCAACATTGAAGTCGTTTCGGTAGCGGTGGTAAAAACATGAATAGTGATATTCTGTTAGAATCGTGGGGAGTTCCCCGAAATATAATTGATGCTTGTAAAGGTAAGTTTATTTTAAATATAAATATTATCCGTAGATAGTATAGTGTGTATTTACATAAATTATTAAGGGGTAAATCACCAATTACTTAATCCTCATGCTAAGCCACATTACATTAAAAAAATCATTTGTACGGTAATTTTTCTGTTTTATATAACTATTAATTTAAAATAAATGTAACGAATACTAAAATAAGAGAGACACTTTTTACATTTTTAGCAAATTAAGTGACAATAATTATTGATTATACGATTATTTGTCAGTAGGGAGAGATGATATGTTCTGCACAACTTTCCCCCAAGATCTCTGCGCACGTGCCAGAGCTGCGCAGGCGCACGTCACCTGTCAGACGACATATACTTGAACTTTTTCCTAATGAAAAAGCAGGAGTATACTTTACCCCAGCCGTTCCACTAGAAAAGTCGGCAAAACGCATGTCAGAACCAACAAGGGATAAACTGTATCATTAAGTAAGAAATATATTTTTTTATCTAGGGAAACAAAAAAGAAACTAAAAGGTGACGACAATGAAAATAGTCCAAAAAGAATGAGATTATGTGACGATTTAGATAGGTTTATAAAGAAAATAAAATATTTCATTAAGTAATTTGTTTTTTAATTTTGTAAATAGAACAGCACTGTTGAAGACATTTTTAGGGAATAGACAGTTTTATATGACCTAAGATGTGATGTTTTGGTAAGATCGCTTGCTCTAAGATATATTGGAACAAATAGCAAAAAGCTGATTACGCCAGTTAATAACTGCATTTAGATAGGTTACTCTGAGTAACATGTAGTTAGTAGTATTAATAAATTAACATAAGTATGCATATAATTAATATTCAAATGGACGTATCGCTTCTTAAAGAATAAGCAATAATTGGGTTTAATTTTAGGTCAATGTGGACTGTAATTGTATCATGCAGCGTGCCTACAGTTTTTTTTTTTTAAATTGAAACTACTTTTTTCACAAAATATTAAATATAACGGCGGAAGAACTATCTGATTCAGTTGGCCTACAATTAAAAGAAGTCGATCTTGCAGCAAGTTTGAAAAGTGAAGGTATTTTTAATTAAGGCAGATTTTTTAAAATATTACTGAATCTTACAAACTCTTTAGTAACGTTTGAATTTGCTATTTTTACTTACAAAATCCTAACAAACCATTTGACAACTATATTTCAAATATTTCATACAGTTTTAGCTACGCATTATACATAAATATGTTTTCCAGGACAGAATTTAGTAACTGAGCGTATTTCCGAGTTTAGTTTAATTCAGTTTATTGCTTACCAGTGAAATCAAAATGTTCAATAGTATATTATAACTAAAGTTTAAACCTGTATCTGTAAATAGTATCTGCTCAAACTATAGACAGATACTATTATAGTCCGAGCGTCGATGTTTAAGACCATTGTGTTGTCCTTTATATAGAATGATACATTGAAAATAATTCTTCTAAATTAAATTAAATTAAAAGGAATCAATTTTATATTTACACTAAGTAAGTAAAACTCGAAAACTTCATATTACAGCTATTAAATGCATTTAGTCAGCGCCCTACGCAGTTGGCACTGTCAACACCGGCGTGTCGACGCGGACATACAGTTTCCGACGATCCCATCTTTGATTTTATTCCAGATAAAAGATGATTTTTTTTTTCATTTTGCTTGAAATTGAGTCAGTTTTTTGAAAATGATGAACAGTTTTAACCATAACTTTTTATTATTGAGATATATCACAACATTCTGATTCTATAATTTTTTGTTTGAATTCTTCAACCTTCTATTAGCTATATCTTTTGAACAGATTTAGATACAGACGCATTTTTTTTGATTTGTAGATAATTGCATTATCTTTAAAATACATTCATATACCATCGTATTTTAAAGTACCATTTAAGAGATAAGTACCAGAAAGGGAAGTAAAACTCATTTTTTTCATCTTTTTTCAAGATCATCAACGCCATTTAAAAATAGTAAATATTTTCACTAAGAAAATATTGTTTCCAGAACTTAAAAGAAGAATTTACACCTTAAAAATTTTTGATACTACTCTTTTTCATAAAATAGAGCCGCTTAACCTCAAAAAAATTGGTAAAATCAAGTTTCCTTTTCAAACGATTGATCTTAGGATTTTCAGTTTGGGCCTAAATTACTTAGGCCACTCCACTTTAACACAATCTAAAAAAATATAGAAGTGGGAAGACCTTTGGGTTAAATTTAGTAGAGGCACACCGTGCGTACCTTAACTGTGAAGCCACTAACTTTTTTCTAGTTTTTATTTATGACGGGAGAATTACTTTCCCAATTTTACACAAAAAGCGGCTAGTATTTATGCACCGCAATATCTAGGTTTAGCCTCTTATCCGAACAATTATTACCTTGATTAATAATTATTATTTTAAACCGACTTCACGAGGAGGATGTCAGTTCGACTCGTATGTGTCTTTTTTTATCTATGTTCACGCATAATTCTTGAACGGATAAACCGATTTCGATATATTTTTTGTTTTGTGAGTTCTCCCGAATGGTCCCACTTTAAGGTTTTTTTGCTGAAGTGAGTGGAAACCTAAAAAAAACGCGAAAAACAAAAAAAAAACCTCTTGAAATCGACATTTTTTGCGTATGTACTTCGGAATGGCAGCACTGGTTTCATTAATTTTTTCTCAGTTGTGTTTAACATGACGGTGGTGGTCCTATTGGTATTTGACTTTAAAAAATAATAAAGAGCAGGGGGTGAAAGCGGCTTAGAATTTTTCCGAAAATGTCGACCTATATCTTATTTGCGAGGTTAATGAGGGCATAAAATCTAATTTTGTCTACAAGATGTTAAAAAAATTACGGGGGGGGGGGGGGGCGGGATAAGAAGGAGAGACTGGGAAATTCTCCAAAAATGTTAACTAATGTGTCAGTTTCGGGGTTATTGAGGTCAGAAAATCTAATTTTGTTTAACAGATGTTAAAAAAATAACGGGATAGGGAGGGATGTGATAAAAAGGAGCGACTAGAAATTTATTCAAAAATCTTAACTAACCTGTCAATTTCGGGGCTAGCGAGGTCTGAAAATCAAATCTTTTCAAACAAATGTTTAAAGAAAAGTTGCCGGGGGGGGGGGGGGGGGGGAGTGGAGATAATAAAAGAAGCGGCTGAGAATTTCTTCAAAAATATTAACTAATATATCGTTTTCGGGGTTATAGAGGTCAGAAAATCTAAGTTTGTCCAACCGATGTTAAAACAATTAACTAGGGAGGAATAAAAAGGAGCGATTTGCAATTTCTTCGAAAATGTTAACTAAAATACGAGCTACAATGTCATTTTTGGGGTTACTGAGGTCCAAAAATTTAATTTTCTGTAACTGATGTTTAGAAAATCTATGGGGGGGGGGGGGGGGAATTCTTTAGAAATATTAACTGTCATTTTCGGAGTTACTGAGGTCTGAAAATCCAATATAACATGGGCATTACAAATTTAAAGAGGGGGCGATAAGATGAAGAGGGAGGGAGAATAGGTGAACTAAAAAGAGTTTTTTTTAACTGACTTCACAAAAGAAAAAGCACTAAAAAGTATGAACCAATATTTTTACATATTTATAACTGTGGTTTGGTAAACTTAATTTTGTTCAAAGTTAGGTAACTTGTCAGGGTTTTTCATTATATTTTTACACCCACCTACAGCCTTAACTATAGGAAACAGAAAACAACTTTAAATACAAAAGTTGTAGAATTTTTCGTCTATTATCTTTTGGGAATATCTTTTTTAAATGTAACACCCGATATATTATTTGTCAGTAAATAAGATCTTCTTTTCCTGATTTTAAAAATATACATTTGTTGACATTTAAATTAGCCATTTCTGAAATACATATTTAAGTTTTAAATTTAAAAAATTGTCGGTTAAAAAATCTGGATAGCCATGACTAAACAAATGCCTTACATGCAAATGGATATTTTGGCTTTAATTAAAAGTCATCGAAGTTCTTAAATAGGGTTCTGAAGAAAAAAATACCCAATATTGTTGTTATTCAAAAAATAAAACTTACTCACCTATTGCGTGCTTTTTGTCTTTAGAAACCTATTTTAGAACTTTAAAATGACTTTTAATTAACTCCAAAATATCACATTTGGTAAGGTGTTTGTTTAGTCATGGCTATCCAGATCTTTTTAACAGGCAATTTTTTAAATTTTAAACTTAAATATTTCAGAAACGGCTAATTTGAATGTCAACAAATTTTTATTTTTGAAATCAGGAAAAAGATCTTATTTACTGATATACAGGGTGCTACATTTAAAAAAAAGTAAGTTGAATTAATTCATCTACTACCGTAAAGATATTTTAAAATTTGATATTCCCAAAAGATAAAAGATGAACAAATCTACACCTTTTGTATTTAAAGTTTTCTTCTGTTTCGTATAGTTGAGGCTGTAGGTAAGTGTCAAAATATAATGAAAAATCCTGTACACCCAAGTCCCGAACTTTGAAGTCGGGGCAATTTCGTAGTATCAGGATTCGTAATGATAATTCATAAATAGCTAATAAGAAGCCGCGGTTACTTTAAAAGTTCAGAACTTTTGTGTACAAATTACTACAAGTCGAACGCAATTAGGCTGGCCATTAGGATTAGTAATAAATAACTACAAATATTACACTTTTTTAACAATTTATTAATGTATTATCATTAAGGATTCCTGTTATACGTTAAAACTGCACCGACTACAAAGTTCAGAACTTTGCTGTACAAGTCACCTGAATTTTAAAAAATTAAGTTTACCATTAACCACAGTTATAAATACATAAAAATATTATTTCATACTTTTTAGTGCTTTTTCTTTTGTGAAGTCGGCTCATTTTTTTTAAATGTTGATATATCCTTATCTTTACCTCCCGGCCTATATTATAAATTTGAAAATTAGTTTGTGACCCTCATACGTCTCAGCCAAGCAACGAATCGCAATAAAACTTTCCATGGAGCATTACGAGAACGCATCAGCCTTGCCACGATTTCAATCGCCACTGTGATGCAGGGCACTTCAAAATGTGGTATATTCTTGTATTTGACAGAGTTGAAATAGTGGTATATCTTTATCACAACAGTGGTGCACTTTAATCACTTTATTCGACAGAAAATATAACAATCAAATAAAATATTAGTGAGAAAAACTTAAACAAAAATTCTCGTAAGAAATAAAATCAAATATTTGAATAATATCACAGTATAGAGACATATAGTAGTTCAACTCGAATTTTTTCTAAATAGAAATAGAGACATATAGGTATGTCTTTATACTTTTATAATAATTTTTTCTAATTATCATCAAAAATAAGAATTTAACGAATCTTTAGCATCACTATCTTTTTTTATAGAAGTGTGTGTAGAAGAGTCACAAGTTTGCATATATATTTACGAAAATGTCGAAAAAGATGGGAATGGTAAAATAGTGGAGCTTGGGTATATAATTACGAAAAAGAGTGGAACCACAGAGTCAATAGTGGTGCAGACGCGTATTTCCATTCTATATATGGCCAGAACGCAGTCATAGAAAAATGCTCGTTGTCTATGGCTGCTCACCCAACCTGAGCAAAAAGGTGGTCAGGTTTGCTCAGTTTTCATTGATATACAGGGTGACGCGGATCTAAATGAACATACTTCAACACAAGACAAAGAATACCTTGGGGGTTCTTAATCACCCATCTTTGATGGTTCAATTGTCGATAGTTAATAAGATACAGGGTGTTTTATGAACTTCAGCAATTTTTTGTTCTTGTCATATTTTTTAATGCACTCCGTATAAAATTTTCATATTGGGTCAACATCTGTAACCTATCTGTCGCTTAAAATTGCAGTATCAGAAAATTTTAAATTCCAGGCCCGTATTAAAAAAAGTTGACATTTTCAATTTTTACATTTTTAACACCCTGTATATCAATTTTTTCAAAATATTATTTTTTTATTGGAAAGAGCATAAAGAATTGACCCTAACGGCATAATTTTCAAAGTTCCCGCACCCATCACTTGATTAGAATAAATGGTTGTTTTGTAAAAAATTTCAAAATGGTGCATATTTGGAAATTAGAAATTAAGAAAATAACAATAAAAAAGCAAAAACTGCTTCCGAAGTAAAAAAATAAATGTACTAAACGTTTAATAGTTTTAACGAGACTAAATTTTAGGGAACAACACAACAACAAATAACAAAGTAATAATAATAATAACAAAACTGCAAGATAATGATTGCTTTTTAGACATCGACAAAAATTCGTAAATTACAGTCAGAAATTTCAAACTTTGTGAAGTAGGCTTTGCCTCATTTAAAAACAAACCAAAGACTATCGAGTTACTGTTCCATAGCAACAATTCAAGTCACTATCAGATATGTGACAGTTGTCTGACCTTTGTTAGTATTCGGTTAACAATTATTGCAATTTTCTGTTGAAGATGCCTTACCAATTTTCAAATGCCGAATATGCCGACATTATTTTTGTATACGGTTTTTGTAACGGTAATGGAAGAGCTGCTGTTCGGGAATATCGTAGGCGATTTCCGGGTAGAAGATGTCCATATCACAAAACATTTGCAAATGTATTTTTATTTGCTGGAGAACATGGACATTTTCCCACCGACAATAATATTGATCAACCAATACGACATCCAGTTCAGGAGGAAGAAGATATCTTAAATCTTGTTGAAGATAATCCCAAAACATCTACTCGAAAAATTGCGACACGTCTAGGAATCCCGCAAAAAAGAGTTAATGTAACACTGCAAAAGGAAGGCTTGCATCCGTTTCATGTTCAAGAAGTTCAAAGATTGGAACCTGGCGATTATGCAAACCGGTTACTCTTTTGCCAGTGGCTCAGTAGACACCAAAGGAGTCTTTATCGAATCCTCTGGACCGATGAAGCACAATTTACCAGAGATGGTGTAAATAATTCAAGGAATTCCCATGTATGGTCGTTAGAAAATCCACATGCCATCAGACAATCGCATTCGCAGCACAAATTTTCCATAAACGTTTGGGCAGGTATAATAAATAATAAATTAATTGGGCCGCACTTTTTTGCTGAAAGATTAGATGGAAATCAATATTTAAATTTTTTACAAAACATTTTGCCAGGACTTATGCAGAATGAAAATGCTAACGTGAGAGGGCTCTTTTTTCAACATGATGGGGCCCCACCACATTTTGCAAGGGTTGTATCTGAATTTTTAAATATTACGTTTCCTAACAGATGGATAGGCCGTGGAGGGCCCCATTTATGGCCAGCCAGGTCGCCGGACTTTAATCCTATGGACTTTTTTTTTCTGGGGGAATATAAAAAATTTGGTTTATTCAGAAGAAATCAACACGCGGGAGCAGCTTTTGCAACGAATTATTAATGCTTTTCAGGAAATAAAAAATAACCCAGACGCAATTAGAAAAGCAGTGTCAAATTTAAACATCAGAAGACGAAGATGTGAACAAGCCAATGGAGGGCATTTTGAACAGCTTCTTAAATAACAGTGTTCTGCTAAAGTGCTCTTAAAATTAATTCTTGCTAAAACTTTTTCTATGTATTAGATTTTAAGCAGTCGATTTTAACTTGCAGTTTTGTTATTATTATTATTGCTTTGTTATTTGTTGTTGTGTTGTTCCCTAAAATTTAGTCTCGTTAAAACTATTAAACGTTTAGTACATTTATTTTTTTACTTCGAAAGCAGTTTTTGCTTTTTTATTGTTATTTTCTTAATTTCTAATTTCCAAATATGCACCATTTTGAAATTTTTTACAAAACAACCATTTATTCTAATCAAGTGATGGGTGCGGGAACTTTGAAAATTATGCCGTTAGGGTCAATTCTTTATGCTCTTTCCAATAAAAAAATAATATTTTGAAAAAATTGATATACAGGGTGTTAAAAATGTAAAAATTGAAAATGTCAACTTTTTTTAATACGGGCCTGGAATTTAAAATTTTCTGATACTGCAATTTTAAGCGACAGATAGGTTACAGATGTTGACCCAATATGAAAATTTTATACGGAGTGCATTAAAAAATATGACAAGAACAAAAAATTGCTGAAGTTCATAAAACACCCTGTATCTTATTAACTATCGACAATTGAACTATCAAAGATGGGTGATTAAGAACCCCCAAGGTATTCTTTGTCTTGTGTTGAAGTATGTTCATTTAGATCCGCGTCACCCTGTATATATATATATATATATATATATATATATATATATATATATATATATATATATATATATATATATATATATATATATATATATATATATATATATATATATATATATATATATGTATCTATATCAATCAAAACTGAGCAAACCTGACCACCTTTTTTCTCAGGTTGGGTGAGCAGCCATAAAAAAGGAGCAGTTTTCTATGGCTGCGGTCTGGCCATATCGTCGCTGATCTTACCAAGGGGCGAAAGCGCCAATTTGCTAATTTTACAGGAGAGCATTTTAAAGAAAATAGGTCCTATTTGGGGCACGCTCTTTCTTTAAGTAGTTTATTATTATTTTACTCTATTATGGTATGAGGTAGGTCAAGATACATGCTTGCGAAAGACATGTATAGAATTTGAAAAGTCATGCCCTATCACCCCTAAATGAGTACTAAATGGAGGTTCGCCCATTCGTCAGATTCTTTTGAATAATATATGGGATATTCGCCTGCTTTTGTCTATTAACTTGTAAATTAAACAAAAAGCGTAAGTGGCCTTTTAGGCATTTCATTTGTAATAAACGGTCGAGAAACAAAAAGTTATTGTCAAACACCATCAAAAGTATATTTTGAGTAGTATTTATTTAAACCTAAACATAAATCAGAAACTGGTTTTGCTAAAAATAACAAAAAAATTATGTTCTTAATGCTAAATTATTACACACGTATTAATAGTAATAAGTATTAAATAATTAGAAACTAAGAAAGCTGGTATGTTTTTAGTAACGGAAACAACAACTAGTTTTAGTAATATTAAAAAAATAAAAAACAATAACTTCTACTAATTAAAGAAAAAACATATGTTTTAAACTTGTGCAAGCACACAAATTTTAATAGTAGCTACTTAGAGATGTGCCATGAGAATGTTCTCAGGGGATATTTTCGGAGAATGGTAAATTACCGAGAATATTTCCCAAAAATAAATTCTCGAGAATGTTCCGTCTCTATAGCTACTAAAAGTAAAAATTTCATTTAGTTTATTAGTTTTTAACTTATATAGTAATGTTCGAATCTATATTAAAAGCCTTTAGCTGTTAAGCGTAACAGCCAAAATTGCTATTGTGGGATCTAATACTTAAGTGAAACTCCATTTTGTGGATGTTCGCCTCTTCGTCTGATCCTAATAATGTTTAGTGTCGCTTATGCCTATAGACGATTTGCTGTATACTGAAAACTACTAGAGCTGGACGTTCGCCAGTTTGTTAGATCATAGAGACCTTTAAATGTAATCACATCATGCACCTACCTCAAAATCGAAGAAAGTGTCGCTTTCGCCCCTTGGTAAGATCAGCGACGATATATAGAATGCAAATACGCGGTGCAGACACCACTTAAGTGGTATCATTGGCAACACTGGAATGCATAGCCTACTTTTATCTCGACTGGATGGGTTTGCTAGAGATTCCTTCGGAATGTGAAAAATGGGGAAAATTCGTCCGTTTTTGACGCATCCACCAAAATATTTATGGGCTTTAAGGTCTTAGTCAGAAACTGGACGATCAGTAAAAGGAGTTAAAAAATGTATTTGTTGAAATTTAGATTTTGACAAGTTTCCCTTAACATTATTTTAAATTCAGGATTATGGAATAAATGTATGGCATAGAGGCGAAAAAATCTTTTTTTTAAGGTCGGTTCACTATATGAAAATATGACGGTATTCACTATTTTTGTGTATCAGTTTATACAGAGTGTGTCACGTCTTTACCTTGTATGATGGATTCAAAAATCATTAAACCGTTTAAGTCTTCTTTTACAAAAAGAAAGCTTATAGGCAAATTTTCATGATATCTTATAGGAGAGCGAAGTATTATTTGAGAGTGTCGTCACCCATTAAACAGTTACTTAAACCAACTGATTTCCTCTCTTCAAAATCCTGGGATGATAAATGTAAAAATGGAACAATAATACTTACCATCGAGAACTTGACTAAGATATGTCATCTCTTTAATAGCTTCATAAGTAATATTTCCACTATATCTTTTTAGAACACTGATAATTTCATCCCGGGTTTTTTCTTGTACATTTTGATTTCTAGCTAGTTCATACAGAGCAAAATTCATTACGGATGAAGATGTATCAAAACCTGAAATTAATATTAAGTTTGAGCTAAAGCAAAAACAGCCAAAATATAACACGGAAAATACCTAGTGTACGTCCACACAAAAGGAATCTATTGTGTTTTAGGAAGGACCGGTTCATATTGTCGTCAACTTTACATATGAAATTCGTATGACTGTTTTCTTCCCATAAAAAGACTTTAATTGGACTGGCATATTTAACACTGGTCGAATGCAAGATGTGCTTAACATTTTCCTGATTTGTCGTTGTAATTTTTATAAGTTCCAACTCAGAAAAAAATTAGCCAATTCAAGTTCACTAAAGGGGCCGACCGGATTCTAAATTTAAGACTGCTTTCTGAGGAAAAGTTGCAAAGGTAGGACAGTCATGATAAGTTGTAGCCTTACAACGTTTTATCAAAATATAGAATACGTCTCCTGTAATGTTTAAATTACTACATTCGCTGTAAGTGCCGAAGTCCAGACATGCACAGCCATTGAAAACTCATACTTTCAGATGTGTATTGCATTTCCATATAGACATAAAAATTTGAATAAGGAATTTGCACATATTTTTGTATTGTTTACAAGGATAATTTAGCTTCAAAAAATGTTTACTTTTCGGTATAATTTATTACAATTTAAACAGCAGCCATTTGTCCCTGAAGAAAAATGACGTCAGGTGATCAGCAAAAATAAGTGTCAGTTTACATGTTAACGTAAAGCTTAACCGAAAGTCGAACAGGTTTGTTTTTCTCGGAAACAGTCAGAGGCAGTGAAATCGAATTTTTTGGGTTGACAGAGGAATAGTTCAACTAGCTTCGGTAAAAAATTCAGTTATTAAACGTCAAAGTCGAAATTTCTGCGATCTCCGTTGAAATCGGGTACAGGTCGCAAAAGTGAATTAAATCGATGTAAATTTTCGGCGGTTGTAGAGGACCCGGAGTTTCAGAGCTCTACTGAAACTGGCGAGGATCAGAAAATGGCAAGTAATTCTTTTGAATTTTTTTAGGTCGAAAAAGCCATTTGTAGACCCTTCTTTGGTAGGTACCTAATAACTCGAAAACACAGCGTCAGATCGAAAATCGGATTCATAAGTGAAACTTTACAATATCAAATACTTTTTTTTGCAATACATTTACCTATACTTAAAATCATATATTTGGAAATATTTGAAAAAAACTGGAAATTTTGATTTTTCACCCAAATATTTCACGGTTTTGAATTTTTTGTGGGGTCAAATTAAAATCTGATATACGTCATCGGAAAGAGCTCATCGAAGTATGTGATATCCATATTTTTTAGTTTCTTCATTCTCTATAGGAAGGGAGCAATCGCCGATTAAATTTCGATTTTTTTACTTTTTTGCCCTCGACATCGGTACATTTGAATCACTCTGTATTTTTTCCTATCTAATTTTTTCCCAATTTTTCAACACTATTTTATAAAGGAATAATCACACTTAAAAATGAATACCAAATGGGTCATCCATTCAAGGGGTAAAAATCGGATTGTTTGATTTTTTCCGACAAATCCTATTTTTAACCGACATTATTCCACACTATTTACCTTATTTAGCGATTCTTTTTGGGTTTGTTTTATCCGCTAATTATCTAAGAATACCTCCCACTAATTTAAATCCCTTATTTTTTCGTTAAAGTTATAAATAAATATGTTTATTTGTATCGAGGACATTTAAATTTTGAAAATTTTTGAATTTTCGACGATTGCCATGCAATCAACGAATTGCAGTTTATTTACTCGAAGTTATTAAAATGATAATATGTCAAAATTTCGTAGAATTGCCAATTTTTGTTGCAAAAGTGAAAGGTTTCTGGACCGATTTCGGATTGAACTATACACGAATAAGATTTTAGGAACCTTCTACTTTAAGTGCAGGGATATTTATTTTCATTGGATGAGTTACGCATTAAATGCCATTTTTATTGAGTTTCGATGACTACAACACTGGAATTCGCCATGTATTCATGATGAGTCATAAGTTCACTTTTGACGATACAGCCAATGGGATCACGTTTTACAAGTTTCGAAATTCGCGCGAAAATTTGCAGTATAAAATCCTTTTTTTGTTAATGAAGACCAAAATAAATGGACAACAGCAACCGCTAAAACATTTAATTTATGTAGAGAATATAAAAAATATATTTCAGATTTATTTGGGTTATATGCATATTCCCCATTGTCAATAGTTGTACATATAAATTTTATTGAACCTTTTGACATGTCAGTGCAAAATACTGGATTAGTCTTTACGAAACAGATCTTTATATCTTATACACAGGCAAAAATATCACATATCACGTATCTCCTTGTCTCGGGCATTTTCATATGGCGCAAGTGTCTACTTACATATTTCGCGTAAATAAAAATACTTGATTTAAGGCGGAAATCGCCACGTAAATCTTGTTCTACTCCACAGTGATTGGTAGCAGCTGACACTCAATTAAGCGGATACCCATCACAATTAAACAGATACCCACATTACCCACCCAGTGATAGGCCGGTTGTTGATTCGATACTTGTCTATAAGTTGCGTACCCATGCCGATTTCATGTCTTTTATTGTTATGACGATACACATTCGCCAGATTCCAATCGGTTATAAACGGTAGTAAATTGGATATAAAACAGTCTAAAATAACCAATGTAGCCAATATTTTATTTCTAGGATGATCGCTGAGTGCGGGGTTGTCATATTGTTTATGTTTCTATAATAAAAAGAATAAAAATTTTCGTTGATCTAGTTGCTGTTGTTTTAACAACAATAATAATTATAATTATTGTTTTCCTTATAAGTGTCAAATTCTTAGGATGTAAAGATAATGTCTTCGTTTTAGCTATATACCTATATTTTTTTGCATTTGCAAACATTCAAAAGTAGCTTGCAGAATAAAATTGCGGTCAAATAATCGAAATAGAAAACCTACCTACACCTACATGGAGGATGTAAAAAAAATAGTAGCCTAAGCGGAAAAATTAAAATACTTTATACCTACTTTATTTTCAAAAACAACCGCTGAAAATTAAAAAAGAATCTGGTGTGTGCTGGGATTGACGTGGAGAAAAATGGTCATTTAAATTTTTGTAAACTAAAAGTGCATAACATTGTAAAAGTGAAACTGTGAAAAGTTTATCTTTTTGTAATTACCTACCAAGTATAAATAGGTACCTATATTTGTATATTTACATTCTGAGTGAAGCAGAACAGTATATAGTATGTAACCGTAACATCCTTGTGTTTGATACAAGGAAAAATACTTTTCACATTTCTAATAACTTTTTGCGCCACGCTGTAAGAAATATGGCTTCTGGTGATGAAAGAGATTGTAATTTTACATAGTAGGCAGGTATGTCAAATTTACGCCTACTTTTTGAGTTTAATACTCGCAACGGGCAGAGATGATAGCTTCGCCAACAAAATTGCCTCTTTTCAAAACTATAACAAAGGTGTAGGTACCTACGGTATATAATATAATGTATGGGAAATATAATAATAAATAAGATACCTAAATAGTATTGCATTCAGTATGTTTCCGAACAGAAGTACCTGACAATGACTATTCTACCTAGTACTCCGCAGACATTTGGCACCGTTGCTGGAAGCTTGAATCATGGGATAGCTTTATAAATTTTGTAGGTATTGCTATCTTGCGGATATATTCACAAGTACGCGATATATCTACCTATAAAGTGTTTAGGTGAGTTTGCCTTTGGCTTCCGTTGCGTTAACATCTCTCGGTCGACTACATAGTTAGATTTCGGGTTAGATCGCCTAGAAGCGGTGAGTAGAGTGTTTTGTGACGGAATACGAAGGGAAGCTCCACGGCCTGTTGAGGGGAGTCTTTACCAAATCCAAGGGGGGTGAGCGATGAGGCCTAAAATCCCTGTTCGTGCTGCGTTTTTTTATCCACACAAGGTGGACATGTGACGGCCATGTCTTGTTGTGGGAGGAGCAGTTTATTTACTCGAAGTTATTAAAATGATAATATGTCAAAATTTCGTAGAATTGCCAATTTTTGTTGCAAAAGTGAAAGGTTTCTGGACCGATTTCGGATTGAACTATACACGAATAAGATTTTAGGAACCTTCTACTTTAAGTGCAGGGATATTTATTTTCATTGGATGAGTTACGCATTAAATGCCATTTTTATTGAGTTTCGATGACTACAACACTGGAATTCGCCATGTATTCATGATGAGTCATAAGTTCACTTTTGACGATACAGCCAATGGGATCACGTTTTACAAGTTTCGAAATTCGCGCGAAAATTTGCAGTATAAAATCCTTTTTTTGTTAATGAAGACCAAAATAAATGGACAACAGCAACCGCTAAAACATTTAATTTATGTAGAGAATATAAAAAATATATTTCAGATTTATTTGGGTTATATGCATATTCCCCATTGTCAATAGTTGTACATATAAATTTTATTGAACCTTTTGACATGTCAGTGCAAAATACTGGATTAGTCTTTACGAAACAGATCTTTATATCTTATACACAGGCAAAAATATCACATATCACGTATCTCCTTGTCTCGGGCATTTTCATATGGCGCAAGTGTCTACTTACATATTTCGCGTAAATAAAAATACTTGATTTAAGGCGGAAATCGCCACGTAAATCTTGTTCTACTCCACAGTGATTGGTAGCAGCTGACACTCAATTAAGCGGATACCCATCACAATTAAACAGATACCCACATTACCCACCCAGTGATAGGCCGGTTGTTGATTCGATACTTGTCTATAAGTTGCGTACCCATGCCGATTTCATGTCTTTTATTGTTATGACGATACACATTCGCCAGATTCCAATCGGTTATAAACGGTAGTAAATTGGATATAAAACAGTCTAAAATAACCAATGTAGCCAATATTTTATTTCTAGGATGATCGCTGAGTGCGGGGTTGTCATATTGTTTATGTTTCTATAATAAAAAGAATAAAAATTTTCGTTGATCTAGTTGCTGTTGTTTTAACAACAATAATAATTATAATTATTGTTTTCCTTATAAGTGTCAAATTCTTAGGATGTAAAGATAATGTCTTCGTTTTAGCTATATACCTATATTTTTTTGCATTTGCAAACATTCAAAAGTAGCTTGCAGAATAAAATTGCGGTCAAATAATCGAAATAGAAAACCTACCTACACCTACATGGAGGATGTAAAAAAAATAGTAGCCTAAGCGGAAAAATTAAAATACTTTATACCTACTTTATTTTCAAAAACAACCGCTGAAAATTAAAAAAGAATCTGGTGTGTGCTGGGATTGACGTGGAGAAAAATGGTCATTTAAATTTTTGTAAACTAAAAGTGCATAACATTGTAAAAGTGAAACTGTGAAAAGTTTATCTTTTTGCAATTACCTACCAAGTATAAATAGGTACCTATATTTGTATATTTACATTCTGAGTGAAGCAGAACAGTATATAGTATGTAACCGTAACATCCTTGTGTTTGATACAAGGAAAAATACTTTTCACATTTCTAATAACTTTTTGCGCCACGCTGTAAGAAATATGGCTTCTGGTGATGAAAGAGATTGTAATTTTACCTAGTAGGCAGGTATGTCAAATTTACGCCTACTTTTTGAGTTTAATACTCGCAACGGGCAGAGATGATAGCTTCGCCAACAAAATTGCCTCTTTTCAAAACTATAACAAAGGTGTAGGTACCTACGGTATATAATATAATGTATGGGAAATATAATAATAAATAAGATACCTAAATAGTATTGCATTCAGTATGTTTCCGAACAGAAGTACCTGACAATGACTATTCTACCTAGTACTCCGCAGACATTTGGCACCGTTGCTGGAAGCTTGAATCATGGGATAGCTTTATAAATTTTGTAGGTATTGCTATCTTGCGGATATATTCACAAGTACGCGATATATCTACCTATAAAGTGTTTAAGTGAGTTTGCCTTTGGCTTCCGTTGCGTTAACATCTCTCGGTCGACTACATAGTTAGATTTCGGGTTAGATCGCCTAGAAGCGGTGAGTAGAGTGTTTTGTGACGGAATACGAAGGGAAGCTCCACGGCCTGTTGAGGGGAGTCTTTACCAAATCCAAGGGGGGTGAGCGATGAGGCCTAAAATCCCTGTTCGTGCTGCGTTTTTTCATCCACACAAGGTGGACATGTGACGGCCATGTCTTGTTGTGGGAGGAGCGTAGGGCGGAAGTGTGGCTTAAAGAAAAGGTCGTGCGCAATAGACTCTACCAGAGGCGGGAAACTCCATAACCTCAACTGTGCCAAACCGAAAACATTGACGTTTGTCATTTTTTATCATTGTTATTGTTTGTATTCGGAATCTCCGAGGGTACATACCCGACAAATCGGAGATTCTAAGGGAATTACCACCCAAACTGGGTAACGTGTAAGCCATCCCTAAGGGCAGCTAGGGCTCTGGTTAAGCGCCGGACCGGGTGGAGAGCTGGCCAACCTGTCCCTTGGACGAGGGCCAATAACAGGTGAAGAAAGAAAGAAAGAAGTGTTTTAGTCTTGATGATAGAATCTTTTTCCTGTGTGTAGTAAAAGTTTACTACTTATTGAGCCACATTATTTCGTATTGTAAGCTAAATTAACTTTGTTTTACTCTAAGACAAATATGTAAGAACAACACTTTTATGCTTGTTAATAAACACTTTTCACATAAATTAGTAAGTTTTTTTATTTAAAAAATAAAATATGTTTGCTTGTATGCTTTGTATGTATGCTTAAATTGTAAAACATAAATGAAAATTATTTTTTGTTATTTAAATGCAGTGAATACCTTTCTCTTAATTTGTGTTGTAAAAATGCGAATAATAAGAAAAGTAGAGTGTCACATTATGATATTTTTAGTTAAACGTGTACATTTTGTTTTTGCCTTTAATAAAAAGTTTTTGTAATATCCACTTTTCGAGAAAGTCAATGAGGTAAGCAATTGAAAAATAAATGAGAAAGCAGAAAAACGAGATGAGACTCTCAAAATCGTGTGGGTAAAAGGGTGGTATATTAGTGTTTTCTTTACCGGATCAAATAAACAAAAAATTTCTGATTTTTCTTATCCTCTTTAAACCTATAACAAAAGCGATTGCTCAATAAAGAAAAAAAGTTTTTTCTATTAAACCTCTTTTATTTTTCCTGTCTATACTAGGCAATAATAAAACTAAACGAGTATCGTTTCTGACTTTCTGTAGTTATACTGATTATTATCTGAAAAGGATCTGCAAATGTCTTTGTACGGAACTTCCCCCGCAAAATAAAGTTAAATATAATAAAATTTGTAAATGTACACAATTTTACCATTCAACAGCAACACGTAAGTTGCGTTAACTAGCCAGTTTTAATAGCAGGCCAAATAAGGTATAGCCGGCTCTTGGGGGACCTTTTATGCCATAGCTGTCATCAGAAGATTACCCTGGAACTTTTTTATTTCTAGATCCTGTTGTAAGACAGATATCACAAATACAAATATATATATATATATATATATATATATATATATATATATATATATATATATATATATATATATATATATATATATATATATATATATGATTTGCGTGAAATCTTACTGAATTAACTTTATCTTTCTAAGATGAGCGAGTTGGATCGTGATTGGCGAGCCCTTCGGGCTTTGGTTGAGTTCTACCCAGATGCGAAATTTCAACTTTCCAACTCAATTGAATGTCGAAATTATCTTCAAATAAAAAAGTAGTTTATTTCTGCCCATTTCGATCGCCACCTCACCCGTTCCAATCGGATGAGCCATTCCCAAGTTATAAATTTTCATCTGTACCCTTAATCGTTGCTATAGCACGCAGCCGTCGGAATCGAAATTTACTAAAATATTTTTGAATGATTGACCGAATCCTACCCAGACGCGAAATTTCAACTTTCCAACTCAATTAATAACAAACCTGAGCAAAAACGGAATCAGACCTATGATTTTGATAAGTTAAAAAATTCCCAATTAAAATAAAATTAAAATTTAATAACAATTAAAATACATATTTTTGGACAATACAATAGTATAATGTACAACAAGTTTTAAAAATAACTCTTCTCGCAATAGTGAGAAGACGTTTGTCTAATCGAACGGCAAAAGGTATTTTCAAACGTGTACACTATATTTGTGTAGAAATATAGTGTACGTGCACACTATATTTCTGTAACTGCAGCGGTAATATTTTGTGTGTTGCATCAGATGCTTAATTTTTACATAGGTATACAGGATGTCTAAAATAGGTGAAACCATAGAGAAAATATATAGTAGAGAAATAATGTCAATTACGAATGCGGCAAATTTACCGAGCTGAATCCGTAAACAAAGACGGTCCTCTGCGGGCTTGCGCTTTGTCGAAGTTTGCCTTGTGATAGACAGGACCGTACTTCAAAATTTATGTTACATGACGTGAATCTTTTATCGAGTAATAAATGCTAAATATATTACTTGTAATTATTCTTTTTATTAATGATAAAAATGTAACCATTAGTGAGATTTTAACAAAAAGTGTATAGTTTGTTGGCTTAAATCTGAGTTGTCTTGCTATACAAAACTGTCGATAATTCCTCGAAAATAGCTCAGTTTATATATATACAGTGCGTCTCTTTAATGTTTTTAAACGTTACATTTACAAAATTGAAAGTTGAAATAAAATATAAACATAGTATTCTAAATAATAGAAATAAAATATGCAACTGTTTTAAGAAGTAAAACAGTAAATCAAAAAAATTACATGTGTATATTTTATTGGATTGGCATCCCATCCTGTATAATTCTTGAACAAAGCAAGTTCTAGGGTAAGATGTAAATATTTTTACACCTATTTACAGTGTGTGCACTTGATACTTTGCTGAAAGCGCTACTACTTACGGCACCATGTCAATCTAATCCACCGATATCTTAGCGATCCTTTGGCGAAAGCGCTTTTTTCTTTCGCCATCCCTTTTAAAATACTCCCCTCTACCCTAATCCACTAGTATTTTTAGTGCCCCTTTGACGAAAGCGCAAATATGCCTTTTGGACACTCACCCTTCTAATCCACCGATATCTTAGCGATCCTTTGGCGAAAGCGCTTTTTTCTTTCGCCATCCCTTTTAAAATACTCCCCTCTACCCTAATCCACTAGTATTTGTAGTGCCCCTTTGACGAAAGCGCAAATATGCGTTTTGGACACTCACCCTTCTAATCCACTGATATCTTAGCGATCCTTTGGCGAAAGCGCTTTTTTCTTTCGCCATCCGTTTTAAAATACTCCCCTCTACCCTAATCCACTAGTATTTTTAGTGCCCCTTTGGCGAAAGCGCAAATATGCCTTTTGGACACACTCACCCTTATGCAATATAGGGGAAGGAGGCATTGACACTATATATGACCTTCTTACACCATCTTACCCCTTATACAATGCCCCTAATACACACACACCCCATCAGTGCCTTTCTGACACCTTGACCACACTCAATATACGTCACTGACAAATATTTCTACTTCTCCGTGTGTGTATTCACTGCATTTAAGATAAATTATATTTTTTACCTCCTATTCTTTCACATATTCATATAATTTAAATTTGGAATTAAACTATTTCTATTTATGCACTACTTGTAAGAAATAGACTACGAAATAATTCCTTATATTTAAAAGTTGGATACATAATTGGCGAAACATATGAAATGTCTGTAACACTTTGTAGAGACTATTTTTGTATCGAAATAACAAGCTTCAGAGGTTCGCTATATTCGCCACCCCAACCAAAAATACCATAACCATAACATACAAATGACTGAGATTTTTTCGGCCCGGTTCTGTTCGCCGCGTTGCGTCATTGAGTTCAACAACCACTTTTGCTAGACGTCCCGAGTGCGCATGCCTCGAGAGGACCGTCGTTTAAAAATCTGACTGGCGCCCACTGCGCACAAACGCACTTTTTCGCCCATACATTGGACGGATTCAGCTGGTGTCGCGAATACGTTGTGATGGTCTAAATATATCTTGTCTATGGGTGAAACCACTATTGCTATCTCCGAATCTGTAAACGATACGAGGTTGGGTTGAGTTTTAATCCGTACTCTTACGGAGTTGCCAAATTCTCTATAGTTTCTTACCTACAGGGGATTTTAAAAAATTTTAATTCTTAAATATCTCCAAATTTATACCATTTATTTTTATTGAATTACCTACAAATAATAACTTGATTTTTTCAAATACGAGCCTGCTGAAATTTTTGAAAGAATACTTCATACCCTTTACATCTGTGCATCACTTGATTATATTTTTCGACGTTTTGGTGAAGAATAGCATTATCATCAGGATATTCTACCAGTACCAACCTGGCATTTTTCAAGTTAATGCGCCATTTCAAAACCACAAAAATCACAAACCACAGCGATATGTTTTGAATTGAATTGAATCCCAGGTCCGTTTTGACAGAAAATCCTGATGATGTTGCTATTCTTGATCAAAATGTCGGAAAACATATTCAAGGTATACACAGTTGTAAAGGTTATGAAGTAGTCTTTCAAAAATTGCAGCAAAAAGTCCAGGTCCGCATTTGAAGAAAACAAGTTAGCATCAGTAACTCAATAAAAACAAATGGTATAAACAAAACAATGAGTTACTTTAAAGAAGGTAAAAAGTGATTTCTGTTAAAACACTTTTTTCTAACTATAATAGTTTTCGAGATATTTAAGAATGCAATTTTTGATTCTTTTTTAAAAAATCCCCTGTAGATAAGAAACTATAGAGAATTTGGCAACTCCGTAAACGGAATATGAATAGGGGCTAAAATGGGCATGTTTTCTCTAATTTAACCGACCTCGTATCTTTTACCATTCCGAGATAGCAATAGTGGTTTCGCCTATTTTAAACATCCTGTAAACAATATTTCTCTTAAAGCCATAAATATTGCATTGTGCCAATGTTCTATGTTGCAATAAATAATAAGTATTTGTAACAAAATTTTAAAAACAAATAAGTGGCCATCCATTATACAAACATCAACTTTTAGCAAATTATCCAATGGTGTATACATTTTTTTTTAAATTTTGCGACAATCTAGCATTATAGGGGGTGGACCACTTACAAAATTATTTCTGTAGGTTGTTGTTATAATCCAACATTTCTTTGTAACTATTTATAACTGTGGTATGGGAGGGAGTAAGAGGTAAGTGCAGTTTCTATATCAAATTTGTATCTAAAAAAAATTGTGTTACCTCTATAATTTATACTTACCTGCGACAAAAAATAATAAAGTATTAGCTACAATTTCATCAAAGGTAACTGGTGTTTCATTGTCTTTGGTATTCTCGTTCATATCTATTAACAACTGTAAGAAATCAGATTTCTTGAAATTATTTTTACTTCTATACTCCATTGCTTGACTCACAACTTCGGCAAAAAATTGTTTCGTTACATCCTTTCCGACTAAAAGTAAAAGATTAAAAAAAAGTGCAGGTACAAATCACAAATTGTGTTGTGTTATACTGAGATCGAGAAATAATATTTACAATATCCGCTGATCAAGTCAGAATAAATAAGATTATGATCTAACTATTCGTTTATTCTGTATTACTTCCCACCAGTGGCGCACCCAGGGCGAGTGCAGGGGGACTGCAGCAGAAAAAATCAACCGAATTGCACTGTTCAGTCTCCCCCCACCACAAAATCCTGGGTGCGCTACTGATTCCCACTTTTGGTTTAAAGGAAAATTTCAGTTTTCAGGCTTTTCCTTTTGTTTGCGTGCTAAACCTTATTTCTGTAAACTATTCTACAGGAGCTCCTCTAGAATTTTGATGATCAGTAAGTGAGTGAATATATTAATAGCTAATCTTTAAATTTGATTAACATGTGATGTGAAGTAAAAAAAGGATTTATTTAACAGTAAGATAGTTATTTAGGCAACAAGTGGAATAAAGATATTATTGTCGCACGCATGTTAAAATTGCACGACGAGAGGGTTTAGACGAGTCGGATAACCATATCAGTGAGATAATAATGTAGTATCCCATGTATTATGTACCAGACTTTATCTACAATCATTATAAATTTACCAAAGAGCATAATATTATTATGTTGGAACCTTCGTTTTACCAAAGGATACTGCTTTGTTTCTGAAATTATCCAATCCTGAAACAATACACTGGTCACTGCTTCAGGAGGCCATCAGCATCACTGGAGTTGATATCTTAACCGTAAAGACGCATGGAGGGTGGAAGTCTAATACAGTCGTTGAAGGATATCGAAAGTAACCTAGTAATACTAGAAGAGAATTGTTTCAAATATTCTCAGTGAAAATATGAATGTAGGGCTTCATGATCAAGAACTCAGCATAAATTTAACTATTTCCAACTTCAGTATGGAATCAATTTTACCAATTGTTATAAGGAATGCTTGTTTAATATTTCTAATAAGTAAAGTGTCAAATATTGTCTTGGAAAGTATACCATTACCGCTCTCATCACTGTACTAGAGCGGTAATATCGATTATTATTTAACTATAACTAAAACTGTTGGGATAAGTGGCTCTTATATGATTATAGATAAAATAAATTGCATCTCTGGTGTGATTTTCAACTATATACTAAACATAGCTGCTACTATCTACGTTAGGCTCCAAGAGGTCACAGAAAGAGAGAAAGAGAGGGAATCACCTACAAAGACAGTCGTCACAATAATGATAGGAGTCATTTCCTTTATCTTTCTATGGCCCCTGGAGTCCTAATATAGATGGCAGTAGGTATTCTTGGTGTACAGTTGAGAATCATAGGTACCAGAGATGACACTAATTGTAACTCACTGTCACATTCCGCAGTTGCATACTTTTTTCGCTTGCTTTGCTTCTGCGGATTCTAGCCTTGCCGATGAGCCGCAAAGGCGTCCAAGTATTATATGGGTAAGATATTAAGAATGGATATTAAGGATGGATGGATATTAAGATGGATTGCGGAGTCTAAAAATACATCATTTGTCAAATACATCATTCTTTACTTACGCCAGTACTGGTAAGAATAAAATAAATCTTCACAGTCTCGGAGTGCTAAAACTCTTACCGTTTGGTATTCAAACTGGCATACAAATTGAAAGTTACAGGAAGACATTACTCTGTTTCTATATGAAATATATCTTACATTTAAGTCCTATTTTTTTCGAGACACTAGGGAAAGACCTTATCATAACCATTTTCGGAATAACTTTAATACTGAATCTAAATATTTCCCTGCCTTGTCTACGAAACTCTGTATCCGTACCGCTGAAACTGTTACTATCCACACCAAAAGCTACAGAGAAAATAACATCAGTTGTAAAGGATGCCAAAACCTAGAACAGAAAAATAACTAAAAGTTACTTAATTTTTTTTTGTATACGTTCTGTACAGGGATATCCAAATAAAAGTGAACAGGCCTTATCACTTTTTTGTTTTTAAAGATGGAAAAAATGTTAAATATGAAAGTTTTGGGGATTTTTATGGATCATTCATATATCTTATCAGCAAATCAATTAAGCGTCGAATAAAAAAAATAAAGTATAAAACATTATTTTAAATTGGATGGTATGATTTTTATCATGTTTTTGGATTCTAGGAGAGGTTTTAGACATATCTTGTATTACATACGGTTTTTCAGTCGTTTTTGAAATATTTCAAATTAATAATTATTTCGCATAAATATACTTTAAACGTAACTATCCAGGTTGCGAACGAAATACCTGCTACAAAGAAGAAAATTTAAAAAGTTAAATTTTCTTCGTAGGCAAATCAAGTTAATGTTAAGGTTGACAATAATATTTTAGTCGCCGTAAATTTATAATTTTTTTATGCAAAATGAGTTATTCTATTAAACAATAAATGTTGATTTTTATTAGTTATTAATATTTGAAAGCAATAACCAGTGATTATAAACAATAACAATTATATTATAACATAAACAGATAAATGTTAACATTGGGGAATAAAAATCAAAAGAAATTTTCAGCACGTCCGCCATTTAATTCTTCACACTTTTCATACATTCTTCTCTGCCTCTGAAGTGTGTCTATAATACTATCAGCATCATTTTCGTTCAGATTTCTTATTCTATTTCTCACCTTCCTTTGAATGTCTTCAATATTTTCATAATGATGGCTGTATATGACATTTTTCAAATTACCCCAAAGAAATGTATCTAAAGGTGTGAGGTCTGGGCTATTTGCAGCCTAATGTAACGTTCCATTTCTACCCATCCATTCATTATTCTGATGGTTTAAAAAATTGCGAACTTCAAATTATATCGTGGGGGCAATTCGTTGAGAATATCTATCGATTTCTTTTCCAAAAAAATTAAGATAGTGCTGGCCAGTTAATGCTCCCCGAGAAAACAATGCTCCTAGAATTTTATCTTGTAATATCCCACACCGAACGTTTATTGAATTACGCCCAAATGAAACATGAACATTTCGTCTAGAATGCGGCAAGATCCTAATTTATTTCATATTATCGTTTAGACAGACGAAGCAACTTTCTCAACTGCGGGAATGTTGAGAAAGTTGCTTCGTCTGTCCAAACGATAATATGAAATAAATTAGGATCTTGCCGCATTCTTTCGTTAATATTTGTATCAAAAGTATATCTCCTTTCTTTTTGATCGGCACTAAGCTTTTGAACTACATACAGTGTGGTCCATTAAGTGTGAAACAAATCCCACATAGCAAACAGCGCAGATACACATTCCTAGAATATGCTGACAACAGGTGAAAACATATATTCGCACAGGAATATTCTGAGAATGAGCTAAGCAGCAAGTATAATAGATATTCGTTTAAGAATATTCCTATCTTTTGTAAGGCACGCATTTACGTTAAGCGAACATTCTAAGCATATGACAGGAATATTCCACTATGTATTACTTCTGTTGTACTAACATAAATTATATTATATCTTATTTGCGATCAATAGATTGTTTATCGCCGATTCGTCTTTCGCGAGTACCTACATGCAGTTTGCTAAAAGCAAAACGAGTTGTTGTGAACGAACGCACTCAACGTGGTTTCTGCTGTGATTGAAACTGAACGCACCCCGTAGATCATTTTGACAAATGACATGGTTGTTTGGCTTTTGTGTAAATCTTTTTCTAATGACTTTTGTCTGAAACTAGTGAAACATGCCTTTTATTTTCATTTTTCTTTGTGTGGAGGAAACTATTGGGAAACTATCTATCTATTTGTATTTTTTGGAAACTATTGAAAAACTTTTAGAGTTAAAAAAAGGGGCAAGAAAATACTGGAGATCAAGTTGTTTATGGATCATGTCATGGCCCATGGACAATCATGAGGACTTGATAAAAGTTGATCAATATTTAGGGGACAAAGTCAACTTTCAGAATGTGGTGAGTTTCAATATTATGAGTAGCAAGTAATAATTTTAAGTAAACTGGAAAGATAAAAAAAAGTAAGTTTAAGAATCTAACATTCAGCAATCTTTTCAGGCTAAAGAACAGTAAAACTGGAGGAGACTCTGTTGATCATATTACCAGAAAGATAATGTATAAAATAATGCCTAATGAATTTGGACAGTTGAAAAGGAGGAAAAGAGAAAAGAAAATTTATTATCCTTAAGATTAGTCAAGTAATCTTAAGTAAGTATGCTAAATTAATAAAATTTAGTTTAGACAACTAAATTTTTTATGTGCTTTGTTGTATGCCATTAAAATATTGCAACCAACTGGTTGAAAAGCAGGCCCCAAAAGTAACTGTATTTTCATTCAAAAATAACTTTTTATTTTAGAAGCTGTTCGTCTCAGTCAGGGAATGAAAGAGGCGTTCAACGAAATTATTAAAACCATTAAAGTGTGGCTCGCCAAAGCTAAGGAAAGGAATTTGAAAACATTAAAGAAACTGAAGTAAGTAACAAAAAGCTGCAGTATTCCATCTTGTTATATGAGTAGTAAGTACTGACTTTCAAAATAGTAAGCTTCACACTTGACAGCATTTCTTTTATTTAAGTATTTTTTAAACAGTGCTATTTATTTAAAACTTGACAGTCTAGCTTTAATATTAATTAACCCAGCAACTAACAATATGTATGGAATGAAACTAAAAAGAATTGCTGAAATTGTATTTGCTTACATGGTATGATCAAAAGCTCACATACTAGAACACCAACACCATGTATATTTTTGCTTATCTTTATAAAAAAGCAATAAAATCTTACAAACCTTGTTATTTAGAAGTTTTTAAGATCTCAACTCGTAAAAATAATGTGTCGGATGTTTGTAATAACTGGGAACTCTGTCCACGCATGTACACAATAATACGAGTTAAAACTGATTTTGTCCTAAATACTTTCAGCAGAACTACATGAATAGGTACTAAATATGATCCAGTGAAAAAGTCTTCCAATTTTTTACCAAAGTTTGGAAAAATATGCTAGGTGTTCCATTTCAGTAAGAGTTATTTTTAATTTTGTTGTGACATCTTTCATTTTCTTGTGAAAGATATAGCTGATAGCTGTTTTAATGAATTCTATTTTTTTTTTCTAGATCCGCAGATACTTACATAAGAAATGGTATGGTTTGTTACTTTGCACTTTTGTGAACGATATTTTAAGTTGAGGTTAGAATAAATATATATATAACAGTGAGTTTATGTATATGTAAGTATTTTTGTAATCCCTATTAAAGAGACATACCACTCTAATGATATGAAGAAAGTAAATTTTAAAAATGTATATGTATAGTCAAATATTTCTGGAAAAAGGGGTTTGAGACTGTGAGCATGTATCAAAATAGAGGAAAAAAATTCTAATTTCATGCAAATTTTATTTAATACTTTAATCATAAAAAGTACTGCTATGCTCCTGTTAAATTAAATTTTGCATCAAATACTATAACCATAAAAAGCACTGCCATGCTCCTGTTAAGTTAAATTTGCATCAAATACCAATTTTGTTCCTCCAAATATTTCTAGAACTGATATAGCTTAAATTTGAACCTTTAAAATGTAAAAACTGTGTTAGCAATGTTGAATCATTTTTCAGTCTATAGATTTTTACCCATAGTTGTTCCTTTTAGTCAACTGGTCTTTAGGTATATAATAAATCCTGGAGAACATGCTAAACATGAGTATTAATTCTATATCCAATTGTATATTCTTTCCAAATATCTTAAAAACACCAAACAAGAACTCGGGGTATCAAAAATACAAGTTTGTTGCAAAGATTTTTTGACTTTATCCAAAATTTATAAAGATATGATGCCAGATATACTGATCATAGCCAAGGAATATCTATTCACCAGGGATAGATAATAAATATATTGTTGCGATGATATTTTCATTTCTTATCCAAATACATATATAGTATTCCATTACTTCTTCTAGATTTAAGATATCTTAAGTTCGAAAATCTATTTTTTTTTGTCTCAGATTTAGAAGTCATTTTAGAAATTAGTCATTATGAAACATTTGATCTGGTTTAGAACAAACCCTGCATATGTGATTGCATTTTTTTATTTTAGATTCAAAAGTATAACTGGTCTAATTTCTGGCTCAAAATTTAAACCAAAAGTTACACTTTTGAATCTAAAATAAAAAAAATGCAATCACATATGCAGGGTTTGTTCTGAACCAGACCAAAGATTTCATAATGTCTATTTTCTAAAATGACTTCTAAACCTGAGACAAAAAAAAATTAGATTTTCGAACTTAAGATATCTTAAATCTAGAAGAAGTAATGAAATACTATATATTTGGATAAGAAATGAATATATCGTCGCAACAATATATTTATTATCTATCCCTGGTGAATAGATATTCCTTGGCTGTGAGCAGTATATCTGGCATCATATTCTTAGAATGTTCGCTGAAGTACACTATAATATGCTATGGAGCCATGCACACATCATATCCCCAAACATATCCTCAAGATATGCGTACCCACTTTAAAAGACATATTCCTAACACATCAACTTTGTGGCCAAACGCACATGCTGACCATATTCCGAGAATATATACTCTTATCTGTAGAATGTGCTAAGCAAATGAGTATTCATATACTTATGCTAAAAAGCATATGCCTAACATTTGCCGAGTATATATTTTTGCTGTGTGGGATGGGACATTTTTTTTATTAGTTGCACAACCGAATTATAAATACCGCCAAAAGTTGGTGCATGTCCAATAACCATATCAGGTGCACTTAGAATGGCTTCAAGTCTAACATACAGGGCAGACCAAAAAATATAAAAATCGTAAAGTACCCATATTTCGAAAATACAGAAAACCGGTATTAAGAAATGTTTTTTAGAAGTAAAAGGTATGTCCAAATCCAAAGTCATAGCCTTCTGTTAAAAAAATATTTTGTTTTTGAAAATTTTAAATAACCCCCGTATAATGATTTTTTTTATATTCAGCTATAATACATTTTCAAATTAACCTCACTCAAATCACTTATGAACGACTTTCAGCCACTTGAAGCAAATTTGTAAAATTGACTTAGATTTATATTTTTTTAAATAACCAAGAAGTTCATGTCTGTTGCAAAGATATTAAGCACAAGTTTCGAATTTCCCAAATACTTTTCTAACAATAACCTGAATGCATTTGCCTTATTTTAAAAAGAATTTTTGCGAAATTCGAGACTTGTGTGTAATATCGTTGCAACAGGCATGAAGTTTTTGGTTACTTAAAAAAATATAAATCTAAGTAAATTTTACAAATTTCCTTCAATTCGATGAAAGTTATTGCAGAAGTGATTTAATTGTGGTTAATTTGAAAATGTATTATAGCTGAATATAAAAAACAATCATTATACGGGGGTAATTTAAAATTTTCGTAAAAATATATTTTTAATAGGATATGACTCTTTATTTGGATATATCTTTTAATTTTAAACAACTTTTCTTCATAACGTTTTTCTGTATTTTTCGAAAGAAGAGCACGTTACTTTTGAAAGAATTTTATATTTTTTGGCCTGCCCTGTATGCTGTTTGACTAGAAGCCATTCATGCACCTAATATGGTTATCGGACATGCACCAACTTTTGACGGCATTTATATTTCGGTTGTGCAACTAATAAAAAAATATCCCATTGGTTGCACACTTAATGGACCACACTGTATATATTTAAAATACTTTAACCACGGTAGAATTATTAGACGGTAGCGATACTCCCCAGTTATTCCTGTTTTTGCCGACTCTTCGCTAAACTAGTTTTATCCGGTTGCTGGCAACTCGTGGCGTCTTTACGGAGACAGTCAGAAAATTAGTCTGATTGAATACAGTCGAGATCGCGATGGTGTGTTATTGCCACGTAGAAAATTGTCCATACCTCGGGATTAAATAAATTTTGGAAATATATACAGATTGATACATAGAATTATAATTTAAAGTAGGTATTTCAGTCGTGTCTCGTCGATTTTTAGTATATATGAGCATAATGGCAGTATCTTAAAACTATTCGTGCTAAAGAAACGAAATTTAGAGAATGGGATTTATAGAAATAATGTATAAGAATACGTATTTGATATACATATTCTGCTTACAACAAGGCGAAAACGGAGGTATTAAAATAACTGGATACAGATATTTGCTATTTTATTTCTACAACACCTTAAAATAAGCATCAGTGTGTGTATATATTTATATTTTCATTTTGGTTTAACCAAAATCTGGCAAGATTTTATTTTGATATCCTTGTATGTCCCTGTGTATTTTCCCTCAATAAATAAATAAAGGATTGTGGTAAAGGGGGCTACACTTATTCAGTCTTTGTACTCTTTAAGTTGATAGGTGTACCTAGCTTTTATATTCAACCATTTTAAATATTAGTTTTATTTCATGTAGGCTAGGGGCAGGGGGGTTAAAAAGGGGGTAAATTTACTCGATTATGTTGTAAGTCGTATTTATTTGATATTGTAGACATGCCCGTGTCGAAAAGAGGCAGGGGTGGTTTTTAGTGCAGCTTCCATAATTGAACAGATATTTTAGTTCAAAACATAAAATTTTTAAATATTGCTAGTAGGGTGGTTCTTTAGCTATGTTATACCAGAAACTTAAAACTGTTTAAGTTAATGGCAGCAACCTCCGTTCTGTCGAATTACTGGTAAAAATTGCCGAATTTATTATGCTACATTTTCTGTCGACTACTGTTAGACTAATCTTTTAAAATAAAGAAGCTAGAGCCCTTTAAAGGCACTGCGACGCGCCGGAGCATGCTAAAAAGGTGGTGTAGCGTACGATTGCCCTTAAACCCAAAATTTAAACAACTGTCAAAAATATATTTTTAGCTCAGACTGTTGTGCTCAAACCACTTAAACAGATGCGAAGTAAATATGTTTCATTCAGACTGTTATGTGCTTTATTTAGCATGTTTAGGAAACAACGCAAGGCTTCGTTAACTGCCTAGAAAAATATCTCTTATTATTTATTATAACTTTATAAGGCAGTTTCATGCCGAGGGAGCAAACCACTGATCCTTCAAGAATACAGAGGTCTCCAAGATATCGTCAAGACTTCCTACTAATAACCTGAAGTATCCATGAGATGTCCTTGGGAAGTGTATGAACGAGAATATCCATGGATATCTCGCAGTGGTTTAGTCCTCGTTTCATGCCCTCGGAATAAGTGTCTAATAAAGCCATTAATACTAATGAATCGAAATACTAAAGAGTTAGGTACGTACCGCCTTTTAAATTTGTATGTATCAAATAACCGACCAAATATTTTTTCGACTAATACTTATCGAACGTCCCCGTAATACGCTGCCCGGAGAACGTAGTGTGCATCGGCGTTTTGCTTTGATGCAGAAACTTCAAACGATTTTTGCTGAGTGTCGCTACTCCCCCATTTCTCTACTCTGCTTTAACGTTCTTTGAACTTTTCCATAAGTCAACATTTTATCTCTTCTTCCATAGCTGAGATACCGCACATCATCGAGAAATGAGTTTTTGGGATTCTCTTGAAAATATAATAAAATCGCTAAGACCGTTTCTTCATTTCTTTCTCTTCTTCTTTTTCCATTGCCCAGAAGTCGTCTTTCTTCTAGCCTTTTATTTGTTTTTATTATGGTGTTTAATGATGAAGTTCTTTGTCCCTCTTCAATACTTTCTTCATATTGTCTTTGAGCCGTTCTAACATTATTGTAACTTTTTAAATATAATTTAAACATTTTGTGTTTCTCATAGAATAGAATAACTCATTTTGCATAAATATAAAATTATAAATTCACAGTGATTAAAGTATTATTGTCAACGTTGACATTAACTTTGACTTACCTACGACGAAAATTTAAAAAGTTAGCAGATATTTCGTTCGCAACCTGGATAGTTAAGTTTGAAGTATATTTATGCGAAATTTCCAAAACGATCGATAAACCGCATAGGGAATGTTATACAAAATAGGTCTAGAACTTCTCCTAGAATCCAGAAATGTTATGAAAACCATACCATCCAATTTAAAATAAGCGAGAAAATCGATGTTTTATACTATATATTTTTTTTATTTGATGCGCAATTGTTTTGCTGATAAGATATATGAATGATCCATAAAAATCCACAAAACTTTCATTTTTATCATTTTTTCCCATCGTTAAAAATAAAAAAGTTATAAGGCCTGTTCACTTTTATGTGGATATACCTTTATATGATTCAATTATCGAATGTTTGTATCGATCACAAGATCTCCACAGCTACGTCACAATTTAAATTTTTTTGTATTAATTCAAATCATATTCTTTGTTCTTAATGACAGTTGGGTAACAATTTTCTGTTTTTCCTAAAGAATTATTTTAAAAGTATGTTATTCCAAATTCCTAATTACCTATTTGTTGTAAACATTTACGGCATGAAATTAAAATTTTAAAAAATTTACGATAAATGAGCAGAGCTTTTTGAATTTGTCCAGTAAGTTATGCTAATTAAAATTAGAAAAAAAAAATAAGGCAGAACTAGGTGTCATTTTAGTCTACAACCTAGCCCGACGCCGATCACGAAATTTTCGGGAAATATACTATCAAAGAATATTAATCCTTTAACGCTAGTAAAAAAGTCGTCCAGTGGAACTGTTAAACGTACCCTTTTCCTGCTAAAATTGCCGATGCCAAAAGGCAGAGCAACAATTTAGGAGTGAGCAGTCGACCGCCTACCAACGTTGCGTTTGTGGAAAAGCTGATGGCTGTTTAAGCAAAATTTATTTAGCATTAACTGACACAAGAAGACCTTTATTCTCTATTTCCAGTTAAAAATACCCTAACAAATTAGCGGCAAGCCCCTCATTTGCGAATTTAAGGTTGATTCTTATTAGATTTTGTAATTTTTTTTTTTTAGAAAAATATTTAAATATAATTTCACTGATGGGAGGTGATGTATGGTATATCTTTGATAATACGTAAACCCTAACAGTAGCTAGTGTAAACAACGCTTTCTTTCTTTTTTTCGTCTCTCTTTACACATCATCACAGGATCAAATTTTTTACTTTTTTTTTAGTTTTCCCATAGCCTTTCTCTGTATCTGTTTTTCAGTTCCTTAGAATAGCTTAGAATTATCGAAAATTTCTCCATATTTCTTTAAAGTGAATACTGAACTTCACGGAGAGGGGCTTCACAGATGTGAGAAATATTATTTCTGGCGGGTATTACCAACAAAACACAAATTTAAAAACATTATTTGTTTATAAACGGGCTAATGATCGTATTTAATCCTATGTATAAAAAATATCTACCACTGCCGTTATATTATCCCGTATAAGAATTAAAAATAACCAACAGAATGCAAGTAAACTTAAACCTTGCAAAATAATGCATCTGATATTCTTCCTGTTCAAACAAGGACTGGCTGTAAAAGTTTATAACATATACTTAGGCTTGAAGTCTACGTGGGATGTCTTAGATAAGAAAAAAACTAAACGGGCTTGGTTAAAAATCAAGTAAATTATTAACTTTCACGAATATTTTCACTAATTTCAAGACTTTACTAATACCAAAGAAAGTTTTACCTATTCTTATTATTTATTCTTTAACTGTCAAGTAACAATTTGATTTTGATTTTTTACTATGGTAGCTTGATTTTTTGCTTCCATTTGAAAAACTGATTTAAAAAATTTAATAAAAATTTTAATTATAATGTGTGACTAACCGCTGAGGTTTATCGACTCGGATGAGGAGAACCTTTTTTGTTTAGTATTTTATTATCTTTAAAATGACATGTTTCTGTTTGCAATATCTGTCAACTTTTAAAAAGTTATGCGAGAAATTAAATTTGGGTTTCAGGTAAAGTGCCCTCTGGTGGTGCAGTAGGTAAACATTTTTGTAACAGAATGATATAAATCGTCAAGCTGAGTCTCTGTGCCAAATATCAATTTGATTAGTTAAGAAATAATCGAAATATGTAAAAAATAAGAAAAAAAAAGATCTTTGGTAGGCTGTAACTCGGAAAATATTGAGATTTCGAATTCTTGTTACATAACTTACTACCTTTATTTTGCCACGTAGAATTACCCGTCCAAGTATCCTGATGCGCACCCTGTAAACTAAAGGTTTTTGGAGAACTGACTATGTCATTGTGTTGTTAAGAGTGGAATCCGGAAAAATCTGCCTTGCAGAGCCTCGTTTCAGGATGGGCTTTTTAAAAACTACGCAATTTTAGAACAATTGAGAGACATGTATTGAAAGCTAAAATGTTAAGCTCCGATCTAACATATTTTTTATTACAAACTTTGGCCTCATTGTCATGTAATCAACAAACAAAAATAATATCAATTTAAAAACTTTTGGCACAAAATCTAACAAAAATGGGTTCGATCCGAGATTAAATTACGAGAATTAATTGTTTTTAGAAAGTTTCAACCGAAAAAATGCCTTTATTCGGCCAATATCCATCCAAAACTAAATATTATATCATATGGTCGATATTTTTCCGCCATATTTAATTTCACGGACTGGTGGTTACTTAGACAAGAACCAGGCAAAAGTTCAGCCCCTGTTTTAAAGAGGCCGGCGCAATAGTTTGTTTACAGTTTTCTATAAGATTTGTGAGCAAGATGTATGTATATACGTTTAATATATTATGAGTAATATACAGTGTACCAAATAAAATAATTTCTGATTTCTGATGGTAAAAAAATTGGAGTAAATTTTTTGATAACAGATATAAAGTATGACCCGAGAAGAACAAATCGACGAGAAGCGACAGCTTTGTCGGAACCTTTGAGTTTGCTGGGGTCGATTTTCGTAACCATCGAACACCATAATAACACTGCACGAAAGTTAAAATGGGTCCGTCAGTCCCTATTAACACTGCTGAACCATTGATATGGTATTAGTAAGAGGGCAAATTTTAATGTATGTACTTACCTTAGACAGTCTTGTGAAATGAAGAGACTGACTCCAGACCCAGTTTTTAAAAAAGAGCCAGGAACTGCACAAGAATATCCAACCATGTCTGTCACATAAGCGCACACAACTAAAATATACACATAGTCTTCTAAACACTAGAAATACACTATGCAACTGTTGTAATAAGTAAAATAGTAAATAAAAAACTTGCCAAAACTATGTGTATATTTTATTGAATTGGCATCCGATCCTGTATAATTATTGAACAAACCAAGTTCTATGGTAAGATGTAACTAGTTTTACACCTATTTACAGTGTGGGCACGATACTTTGGTGACAGCGCTACTTACTTACGGCCCCATGTCAATCTAATCCACTGATATCTTAGCGATCCTTTGGCGAAAGCGCTTTTTTCTTTCGCCAAACCTTTTAGAATACTCCCCTCTGCCCTAATCCACTAGTATTTTTAGTGCCCCTTTGGCGAAAGCGCAAATATGCCTTTTGGACACTCACCCTTCTAATCCACTGATATCTTAGCGATCCTTTGGCGAAAGCGCTTTTTTCTTTCGCCAACCCTTTTAAAATACTCCCCTCTACCCTAATCCACTAGTATTTTTAGTGCCCCTTTGGCGAAAGCGCAAATATGCCTTTTGGACACTCACTCACCCTTATGCAATATAGGGGAAGGAGGCATTGACACTATATATGACCTTCTTACACCACCTTACATAATTCCCCTAATACACACACACCATCAGTGCCTTTCTGACACCTTGACCACACTCAATATACGTCACTGATAAATAGGTCTACTTCTCCGTGTGTGTATTCACTTCAACACCGGAGTTAAGTTAAGAAAAAGTTGAAATAAGGATTACTATACTTGGGTTGAGGTTACCTACTTTTACATTACGACCGTATTGCAGTTCGTTTAAGAATTGCTATACTTATTTCAAGTTTATTTGTTTTTCTCTCACGCTAAGAAAGTTCTTGTTTCAACAATTACAATACTTCGTTTACTCGTATTTAATATTGAAAGAAGTATAGATGTGCGTATTGTGTTACGAATAACATGCCTTTTGGAAGGACTATACTTGCTCTTGCGGATATACAAGACTAAGCTATCCTTCACTGAAGACTATTCTCTTGACTCTAGTATAGCTGTTTTTCAGTGTAATGCGTTTAAAGTTGAATGATCTATGTGTGGGAAAATGTTTGGATATTATGAAAATTCTGATATTGCCTAGTTAATGTCAATTATTTTGCAGCAGTTTATTGGTACACCCTGTACAAAATATTAACATGACACAAAAAAAAACCTATATTCAGGTATATCGAATAAACATTTGCCCTCTCACTAATACTATATCAATGGTTCAGCAGTGTTAATAAAAACTCATCCCGACGCACTCATTTCGACTTTTTCAACAAATTTTGGGCGATAAAAATGTCACTTCTCAAAACTGATATAAGATATATTTCTTTTAGCATGCGGCGCATTACTTTTTTATAAATGAATCTGATGAGTTCTGCTAAATAAGTATAAAAATTATTTATTTGGCGACATAATTAACGGCGGCCAAAATTAACCGATTATATGACCGCACAACACAAAATTCATTGTTTTGCGTGGAATAACCCTTATACCTACATAATGTATATTTCTTTTCGTGCACGAAATGAAATAATCTCAGAAATAATGCGTAAAAAAAGATAATCAGTAGTAATAGTAAATGAACGATTCCTACCAAAATATTATTTGGACTTGGTTGAAAAACTACCCTAAAATCTAATTTCTAATCATATTATTATTTATAGTAAATGAAAACCTTGAATCACACTCGTATTTTATTTGGTACATGTCTGCCCAGCGGTAATTGACACTCGAAAAGAATGAAAAATAAATCACCATGATGCCGTAGGGAATTTTTAAAAATTCGGAATACTAAAAAACTATGTAGTACGCGTACGCCTATAGTTTTTTAGCATTCCGAATTTTTAAAAGTTAACAACGGCGTCACAGGAATTTTTTGTCCTTTCGTTCCGAGTGTCAATTACCGCTGGGCGAATATTAATATGATTCCAAATTTATTACTTTGCATGAACGAGCCGTGCGCCATCTGTCAATCAATAGACAAAGTAGCCATAAAATACAAACTTACCCCTTTGTGGGTTAGTTGTACACGTACACCTGTAAAATTCATTTTCCAAAGAATTTTATAATAGTATATTGTACAACGAGCATGGAATGACATGCATTTCCTACGAGTATGACGTTTGCAGCACGATGCCGCAGGCGAGTGCTGCAAATCATACGAGTAGGAAATGGTCATTCCATGCGAGTTTTACACTATACTTTTTCTACGAATGTTACTGTTAATAAAATGGGATTAGTAATATTTTTCTTTTTAAGATGTCAAAAAATGTCAATGAAATTATAAAGATTTTGACGCGGCACCGGTCAACGCCACCTTTGTAAAAAATACCCGTGTACAATGGGAACTTTGTAGTTCAATCACCATGGTGATTGAAGCACAATGAAAATGTGTAAAACACAATGCACCATGTTCCGAAATTACTATTGAACATACAATAAAGGTTTTTATTAACATTCGTAAAAAAAATAATATTGTAGGTTAGTGATGTAAGGATACGTATCCAAAAATCCGTTGGATCCGAATATTAAAAGTATCCGGATTATCCGGAACCGGCCGAGAACTTGAATACGGATTCGGAATCAAAATAAATTCGCATCGGGTGGTTACTAATGCAAAGTGCAAAGAGAAAACGGAATCGGAATCGAGTGTAAGCGAACAACACGGTCTGCGATTTGGCATATTTGATCTTATGCTTTCTCTTTCTAATGACATTTCCTAAAAAAAGATGGCATAGTTATCGGGGTAACGGGTATCATATGAGATGAGACCCATTGGTTAAACTAGTCCCGCCTCACCCGAACCGAATTCAAACGAGAACGGCGCGACGCGGTGCCTTCTTATCCCTAAACTTCGACTTCGACTGGTATGATACCGAAACCGCATCGACCTACCTAGCCGTGTATCCGGATAGAAAATGTTTTAGTCTGTTGCATTCATACGTATCTGTAACCGCTTTCGCGCGGGTCAAGAAATGGATTCGAATTCGGATAATGGATACGGATATTAGCTGATTCCGATTCCGTATGATTCGGATATCTAATAAATACGGATATTTACAACACTATTGTAGGTGCCATCTACAAAATATATAAGGGAGTAATTGTCACTTATTTTTGACGGTTAATTCTAGTCAGATTTTGAGCGACCAAATTCCCGTCTTAAGGTCAGATTGTGCTTTCCCAATAAAATTGCGCCGCATTATGTTTTTTATAATTTAGTCTTCTCAAACATGAGTGTTGCATACAATGGCATGTTGGTGTTT
Source organism: Philopedon plagiatum (assembly GCA_963971165.1). Classification (NCBI taxonomy): domain Eukaryota; kingdom Metazoa; phylum Arthropoda; class Insecta; order Coleoptera; family Curculionidae; genus Philopedon; species Philopedon plagiatum. The sequence goes on from OZ020191.1 coordinate 94,643,411, forward strand.
ATGAAGACTAAACTAAAGATTTAATAAGTATATACATAGGTGACCACAAAAGTGAGTCATTTTGTCGCCATACTTGTCCGGTATAAAAATGAGACAACAATAAAAATGAATGCATTTATTAAACACAGTCAAACCTATACTATCTTTTGTTGTATGATTAAGCCATTTATAGGTATATTTTAACATTTGGAGGCACAACTGCAAACGGAGAAGAAAAGCAGTAAAAAGTACGATTATGCTCTTTCTTCTTTTCGGTTCCACTATATGAAATTTTATAAAAAAACAAATTTGTTTATGCCTTCTGTGAAATGTCCATTATTTTTTTTCCAAATTTGTGAAATATACAAGCCTGCAAGATTTTATTTAAATTTGTATAAAAATTTAAATAAAATTGCTATTTTAGTAAAAACTCATACAAAATTGTGCAAAAAAGTGTAACGTTTTTAAAAGTGTGTAGTGTAAATTCGATCTGTATTATGTTTTCTCTCTTAGGTTTTATAAAATTTAAAACAGTGTTTCTGAATCGGATGTAAAACTTTATGACAAACACGGGATTGACTGAAATGAACTTGCATCCGCCTGATTCAACCGGATTGGGATTTCCGGATGTACCTATATCATAGATGAATTTAACGGCAGGCCATAATGTTATGAAAGGAAGTATTAAAATGGGTGACTCTTTGGTTCGTCTCGAGATACACTCGATACTTTTTTTTTTGCTTTAATCGAATGTCTGTACAATATTCTCAAACACTCAAAAACCATGACATATACGTACGACAATGACTCTTTTTCCCGCAGAAAAAGCTAGAACGTTGCCAAAATTTAATTTTCGAATAAAATATTGTGTTAAAGTTTTCTTCTACAAGAAACTAATAAATAACGCTAATTTAACAATAACTGAGTATTAATTACCAAAAACCAAATTTCACTTACAAGAAATATTCTTTTTGGTATTCAGTTTTTAATACTTTTATACAAAAACAAAATAATTTTGATATATCAAAAAAAATATATTTTATAATTTGACGATTAAATAACAACTTTTTATATGATAGGAACATAAAGAATATAAAATCCCTAAACGAGTAAGCTCTCTTCCTCTCCAAAAAAATAAGCAAAATAACATTTAACGATAAACAGTAACTCAATTTACTGTAAACGTAACTTTTTTAAAAGTGTTGTGTGAAACAAAAGTTTCTTTATTTTCTGACAATAGAAAAGCTAATGTAACTCTATCGAAGCTAACAGCAACTTGTTTATTTTCTTCAGGTTGGGTCCTGGGCGTTAATTTTAGGAGGTAAATTGAGAAATGGAAAAACAATTCAAGGGCATTGTGTAGAATGTCGAAAGAAAGCTTATTGAAGCACTAATTCAAAAATATAAGTATATAATGTATTTTTTAAAACCGAAAAATAATCTTTTCTTTCAAAAAAGTGCAAATTCCATGCGAAAACTACCCAAAAAAGAATCAAGTCTCTGTATACAACGGTGATCAAGCCAAGCTAGCTCCGGGCTCGCCATATTTTAAATTGACCTCATAGGTGTATATGGACTACATAAAATGCATTAAAGCTAAGATAGAAACAAACATACGCGCTTGGGGAAGTTAAAAAGATACACAATTTGTCGACGGCCCACCAATAATATCGCTTTCGGGTCGCGCGTGGTTGTCAACGCCGCCACGCCGCACAGTGGTGAGGCCTTATGTAAGGATCCGGCCAAAACCTATGAGCCTTTGTATGTTAACGTTTTTTTTCTATTTTTTGCAATGTTTAGGAAACAGATTAATGAAACATCATTGTCGGATGTGTTTTTTTGTAAATTTGTAATATATGGGGTAAGTATTCAGTATTTTGATTTTATGATGTATCATTGAGGACGGCAAGAAAATTTCACCTATATTAAAATTGCGTTCTAAATAAATGCTAATTGAATTTCTAGAAACTACTTTTAATGGAAATGAAACAAAATTTTACCTTTTACAAAATTATTAAATCAATAGTTCTTTGGCTTCCTGTTCCAAATCTAAATGAGCGTTAGTTTTTATCCATTGATGTCTTAAGCTGGTTAAATACGGATCTGAAGACACGAGCAATGAATGTAAAACATCTTCATTTGTAGCAGTTCGCGAGCACTTCCGGGAGAACATTTCACGAAATCTTTTAAAGTCTTTATTTCGCGCCTCGGCTGCTTCCTCACTAAGTTGCCCAATAGGAAGGCACGCAGACTTAATTATGCCAGTATCGTGGAGAAGTATTTGATGGACAGATGACGGCATATAATACCAATTATATTTTTCTACAAACAACTCTGCTGTACTTTGTAAATACAATTCAAGTTTCTGGAGCTCTATAGCTTTTCCGCACGTTAAAACTTGTAAAATGATAGAGAATCTTTTGATCAGTTTCATATCAACCCCTGTTACTTCTGCTACTATCTCTGGATTCCTAAAAAATCTTCTAGCAGTGTTGCCATCATTGGAGCTCCCACTACCCTGTCGAGGCACATCAACAACTATCCCTAGTCTGCGTTTAAGTTCATTTTGAATTCTTTTTTTATTTATTTTTACTGATTCTTTTTCGGCAACTGACCTAGCACTCCACTTTTTAAATTCCAGTTTATAAGAGATATTAAGAATGCACTCCATGAAACGAACTAGAGCATGCAAACTACACAGACCATATTTATAAGAGTCGACTTCAATTGTTTTTGTCCGTATTTTTGGCAAATTATTCATTTCTCTTGGCTTGGCCTTGCATAATGGACAACATGCAGCTGAGGAAGTTTCTGTCAAAACTTGGCGTACTTTTCCGTCCACCATAGTAAAAGCTAAATTATGTGAAATTTGAACGTGTCCATTTCTTGTGGATATCTCTGTCTCATTTAAATTTTCAATTTCATTTTTAAATCTCTCGGCAACAATTTTAGTAAGTTCAGGATTTTCTTTTGAAAATTCGAAATATATTGGCCTGCAATAATTAGTTGACGATGGATGAGGATTTTGCCAAACTAGGGTATTATTTACAGAAACAAGTTGTAGAGGAACTAGCGATGCCATAAAAATAGATTCATCTATAACACTTAAGTCGCTAAAGTTTTGTTTATAAGTACTGTTTCCCGAAGAACCATCACAACCATATTTAGTATGCAATACAAATGTTCCTGAACCGCCTTCAATAACCTTCTCTAATACATTAGGAATTTTTAGTAAACGTGTTGTAGTATGATCTAATAACTGTTGAATTGGAATGGAAGCTCCCTTCTCGTTAACTTCTATAGATTCTGGATAACATTCAGCTTTTGCCTTGAAAATTTGATTATAGCTAGGGAAAATATCAGCATTTTTATCTGCACACTGTTGACGTATACAATTGTACTGATATCTTGATAGTTTGACATTTGTAACTAATGCTAAACCTTCATCTCTTGAAAACTTTTTAACCATATTCTGAGAAAGACGAAGTTTAAACTCACTTGCTCCAAGATATAGTGCTTCCTGAATCAAGGCTGCCTCCTCTCGTTTTCCTTCTGCCCTTAACTTTCGCATCAAAAGGCCTTGTAGTTCTAAGAGTGTCATATCAAACGATTTTTCTAGATTAGATAACTTTCTTCTCTTACTTCTTTCCGAACTATCTCTAAGATCCTTTGAAGGTCTTCCGCCAGTATCTTTTAAGACACTACCAGTTTTTTTAACTGTTAACTCGCCCATCAACCAATTATTAAATTTTTTATAAAATTCATCTTTCATCCTTTTAGCCTGCTTCCATTTTTGCCTAAACTGAGACAAAAATGTTTTCTGGATGGTATGCTTTACATTTGCAAAATCCGTTGGAGATAACTGAAAATCTTCTTTTACACGAGAAAAAAACTCTTGTTCATTACCACTAGTAATAAAACTATCGGAAAGATATTTTCTACTTATAACAAACATATTTCAAAACGAAATACCGCACAACAATACTACTTTGATAGTATTTACAACAATACGACGCCGCGAGTTTGATTTTGTTTTACGTTAGACATGGCCAACAGCCTACTTGAACAATTGCTATTGCAAGCAAACCGGCAACTTTCGGCAGCCAGAATATTTTTTATAAGAATAAGGATAACACAACGTTTATTTTTGGCCATAATGTAAAACTTCGGCAGCCTTCGATAGTAAATTTCTTCGATAGTGAACTTGAAACAACGAAATTTTGTGTAAAAATTAACACTTCAATATTTATTAGTGTTTTAGATAAAAATAAAAATGTTTCGATTGCGGTATGTTATTTTTTAAGAAGTACAAAGGTTCATTTAATTGAGAAATCAGAAAAACAGTTATTGCATAAAACTTACGTTCATCAAATAATTTAGGAAGATAATGGTTCATTTCTTTCGATGTAAATTTAATTTCGAGAACAAATTTTTCTGTCTTGGCATTTTATACTCAAACACAAGTCAAGTACAGTTTATTTTTGGAATTAGGTGTTTTTTATACCCGTAGATATTACAACTTCGAATATAAAATACCTGTACAAAAATTTACGGGCATATAATTTGTGAGGTTCTGGCCACTAAATAGCATTAAGCTTGCCACTGTGCGCCGGGTTGTCAAAAATTCTGGCTCACTAATATAAATCTGACCAATTTATTATTAAAACAATATTCGCGATTCGCGATACATTTATACATTTAATATAACCTTACCTAATTTTATTTTAAGATATTTAGGTAATTACTAATAATAATAATATTAATAATTGTAATTGTGCATATCAAACATTAAAACCTACTAATTACGACTTTCACAATAGTTGGCAACGTAGCTGCAGCTGTACCAAAAATACTGTTTAGTTTTGCTTGGGTGTTTTGTATTATTTGTAAAATACTTTCATTTGTGTATGTGGTGGTACTGTTCTGTTAGAGAGTCGTTAATCCACAAGAAGTGTTGAGGATGAGAATCTAAAATGGCACATTGTGGGGAATGTAAATTGGATTTCTGTAAACCCTCTAACTTGAGAACTCAGGTTAAAAGGAAACATCCAGGTACCTACATTTCCATTATGCAATAACTAGTGTTTCTATCGTAAATAATTTTTGTTTAAGATAAACTGGATATACTTAATTGCACCAATAACCAGAACTCCATTTGGTTCTGGTACCTAATTATTATGCATGCAGAGAATGTAGTAAATGCTTTGTAAGTTTTGGTAATCTAAGGTTTCATGATACTGTTTCATAGGTACTGTAGTAACTAAAGTAAATATTTTATGTTTTTTGCGGTGTTTATTTGTAGGTAAATACTTTCTTGGCTAAACTAGGCACATTATTAAAAAACCTTTTTTTGATTAAAAAAGTATATTTTGCTTGTTGCATTGATATCACTAGTTGCCCACAAAATTTTGACCCACCTGTAAAAAAACCTACGGGCCGCGCCTGCCCCTAACCCTCATCACCAAAAGAATCGCTTAGAAAAACCTGAAAAAAATCGTGAACATTGAGAATTAAGTGTAGATTGAGCCACAATTATCAGGATTACAAAATTCTAGCGTAATCAATTGTTATAAACAATGTAATTGTTTATTTCCTTATAACTGCTAAACCAATGGTTTTAGAGAAAAAGTTTTTCGAGCGAAAATATTTCTGACAATGTAAGAAACAACTTTTGTCCTTACTCGTTTTTCAAAATTTTTAATTTGGCTCAGTCGAAACGCGTTCCAATCAGCTCCGCGCATACGCGATGTGATACGGCATTGGTACCATCGGTGGTGGGTAGCGGGGCAGATGAGCGAAGACCGGGCGGCCGAGGTTTGCTCAGGTTAAGTGGGGGACTGATGACACGCAACACTAATTGTGCAAGTGTAGCTTACACTTGACCGAATTTTTCTGTTTTTAATTATTAGTGTATTTGTATAAATCATTAAAAATTGAATCTTTAAATTTTTTTATTTTATATTTGCTTTTATTTCGAATTTTTGAACGACCGAGCACGCCGCGCTATGAGAAATATTTTTAGGTAAAAGATCGCGATGTTTGAAGTGCCAGCTGCATTCGACTTGTTCCCGCTGTTCGTCTGTTTCCAAAGGCGCTTGGGATGAAGAAGATAGACCAGTAAAAATATTTCAAAACAATTTATGTCGCGGATATTTTTTCGAAAAATGAATATTTTGAAGTAAAATTTTTGGAAACAATCTTCGAAAACACGATATTTTGAAAATTCAGTTTTTAGAAATTAAATTTTGAATTAATGAAGCTTAAAAGCTTAAACTTTAACCTCATTTGGACCGTAACATTTTGTGCCTCTGGCTGTGCATTAGATCATAGTGTAAGAGCGACTTAAACTCATATTGTGTCGAGATACCGAACAACATAAAAACTGAGCAAATCTTCACAGGTTCGACCCTTTGGAGTTTGGTCAGGTTTGCTTATGTTTCTTCAGCGTCCTTTCTCTCTTTTTTTATAAACATTTTTTAAGTTATCGAGATGCTTTTCGAACTCATCAATAAGTTTCAACTATTATCTCTGGTCTCCTCCATTTTACCCGTACACACTGGTTTCTTTCATACGACAAAAAGCATATGTTACGACTTTTTGAAATTAGTACTCATTGTAACATCTACTATATCTGAACTTCCAAAAAGTATAAATTAAATGCACTTTGATTGTTACCATCATTTGCATTTCGTCGTCGAAAGTGTAAACGTCCATTGTGTGGGACGACCGTGTTATCCTGCTCTTGCGACCTGTTTTGTTGTGGAGTCCCGGAAACATACTATTTTTGTGAATTATTTTTGCTATGGACTTTCAAGCCATCAGTATGTACATCATTATAACATATTTTTAAAATTTTAATATTGAGGTATATTGCTGCAGTTTAACAGCTACGCCAAGAAGGTATTTTCATACTTATGCTTGGTTTATATTTGAATACTTCTCTCATTTTAACACCTTCTCGATGGTCCTCAAGTCAGAAATTTTTTTTGAAAAATTAGATAGATATATGTCCTTCTTTTTAGTAAATCCACTTAAATTTGATCCACGTTGATCCACGATTTTCAGTAATCGGGGGACTATGCCAAAGTGGTTTTTCGTAGCTATACACACCTAATACTTGAGGTTGTTAAATAGTATTCCATTTGATCGATTATTTTTGGGTTCATTCACCAAGTAAATTCTTTTTATTACAGGTACGAGCCGGCAACGTGTGTTTACACGCATGCTTGTCTTCGATCTTTGGGTAATTTTTTTTTATGTAATTACCTTCAGAGTGACGCACCCAGGATTTTGTCTTGGGAGGGCTGAATAATGCAATTCGGTGGATTTTTTCCATTAGTAATGCACTGTTTTAATTTATGTGTCTCATGGATGTTGGTATGGGGGGCTGCCCCCCCCCCCCTATTTGAGCAATTCCAATTTACCGAGAAAACATCTATAATATTTTGCTTGTTGTTCGGTTCAGAGCGGAGCGCTCGGTTCGTTCGGAAGGAAATGCTCAAGTCAGTACGCACCTTTAGGCAATTATATTTCTTGTTCTAAAATTTCTTATGGTTCTACAGGGCGAGTTTTTTAAAGTACTACAAGGCGATATCTCAAAAACGGTTTAAAATATTTCAATGACATTTTGGTAAGCTAATAGGGAGATGAGGGGACATATTTTAACTTTTTTGACAGATACCCTTTCTCTGTATTTTGAGGGGTGGAGTAACTTTGGAATTTTAAATGGGATGATGTACTTTTGTTTATAAAATTCGAATCTACGTAAGAAACTACGCATGTGTGCAATTTTTATTTTGATTTGCTCTTTCGGTTACGGAATTATGGTTAAGTAAATGTTGGTTGAATTTATAAAATAAATAAATTTTACTAATAAATCACGTTCTACATTGGGCGTTCTATATTCAGAATTATTATTCGTTTCCAAGGAAATGTGTTATTTAACCTTAAGTCAGTTAAGAATTTTGACGTTTTAACAAGTATTTCTCAATGTATTGCTCAACTGGCCTGCTAGGCAGTGGCGGACTAAAGGGAGGCGACAGGGGCGGGTCCCTGCTAGGTGTACCCGGGGTGGACTAACTCGTTAATCTGCTGGTAGGTCCCCAGATTTAACCCCCCTCGACTTTTTATTGCGGGATATAATAAAGGCACAGTGCTGGTGATTGCACCTACAATTTTAGATGATATTAAAGACCGAATTCGCTTTGCCTGCTTATTAGTGACACCTGAAATATTACAGCGGGAACGAAATTCATTTAGAAAAAGAGTAATAAAGTGTTTGCAAGTTGAAGGGGGATATTTCACACAACTTCCCAAGCATGACAGACGGTAAATAAGTTGAAATTAAATCGTAAATATTTTAGTTTATAACCTAATAAATCATAATTCCGTAACCGAAAGAGCAAATTAAAAAATATTGTAAATGCGCCTAGTTTTTTACGTGGATTCGAATTTTGTAAACAAAAGTACATCATTTCATTTAAAATTCCAAGGTTACCCCCACCCCTTAAAATAGTGAGAGGGGGTATATGCCTAAAAATGATTAAATATGTCCCCCCATCTCCCTATTAACTCACCAGAATTTCACGAAAATATTTTAAACAGTTTTCAAGATCTCCTCTTGTAACACTTTTGAAAACCTCACCCTGTATAAAGACAAAATTATTCAAAATATGCAATGTTGTTATCTATACAACTCCTTAAATTTTGGCAACAACGTGCCAGTACAAAGCGTCGCTGTGGAAGCATAAAAAAGACAAAAATGATAAAATTAAAGACATGCTTAATATATAAAAAAAAGATTAGGCAAACTAGAAGAGTCTATTTGTCGAAATAGTAAAAACGAATCAGATTTTGCCAATTGGGCTGTGAAAATGTTATCTTTAAGTGGGCATAGTTATCCTTTACTTACAGACATATTTGCAATTTTAGAGCTTAACTAAGCATCCGGTAACTAATTATATTTTTTAATTAAGAATTTACGAACTTACAATTAATATCGCAACCACTCTCACTTATTTCAGCTCTGAAATATTTAAAAAATGCCTGAGTCATACTGATAATGGTGCCAGAACTACCCACGCTAAATCGAATAAGTGGATCGAAAGTAAATTGTCTTTTTTGCAGCCCATACAGTGAAATCCAAGGAATGACGGATCCCTGTTGTTAATTAATCTTTTTTGTCTTCTTATAAGAAAATTCTTTCCCACATTTTTTTTTCGAAGTTTCATACAAGTTTCTGTATAAATGAAAGAAAGTGACTTCTTGCCAATAGGGCTTTATTATTATTTTTTAATCAACTGACTCTCCGCTAGTAAGGTCCAAAAGCCTTTAATGCTGAAATTACCCAAGTAATGCCAACTTTAACAGATTTAATGCAATGACATGCGAAATCAAAATAATTTCGGACTTTACCTAATACCGTGAACTTATGGCTACACTAGGGAGTTTTTGCTCCCGCTTAGCGCTAAAGGTTAAACGCAATAGGCTCGGCAATGACTGGTCCAGTAAACAAGATTTTCGGCTTGCTGCGAGGAATCTTTTGTTCTTAAAAATGATAAACATGTTCACAATCAGCGAATTCGGCTGGCCTGTGTTCATTGTCAAGGCCAACCAAAACGGAACCAATCGTTTTCGAATGGAAAACGGTGACGTCTTGGTATCATTTTGGTCTTTATCATTTAAGAACCGGCCTCGTTTAATAGGTAGCTGTAGCGGTTTGCTGCTGTTTACAATAGTTGATCGTGTGAATTCGGGAAGCACTTTGTTTTCTTATGAAAATGGAAAAATTGGAAAATATGCATTTTATATTAAATGACAAAATGGTATCTCGAAGAGACTATAGACATATATATATATGCGTCCAGTTATTAAAAGTTATGAACATCTACTAGTTAGAAAGAATATTAATTATTTGATTTTTAAAACAACCTTTTACTGCCATAACCATGTTCATATACTTGTTAAACTTCTATAAATGATGAATTTGCCATTGGCTATATTACAAGAGCAATACGCGGAAATAGATTGGCGCACATGGTATTAAATCACAAAATATTCAAAGCGTTTTCATAAATTTGCTAGATAACCAGTTAAATCATCTAGAAGCATTAAAAGGAGCCACATCTACCTAAATTATCATGATCAAACTGGCAACAAACCTTTTTTTCTGTGCTGACAACTGACTGACCAGTAGCCAACGCGTTTGGATGGCAAGCGATATGACGTCATGAAATATCTAACCTCTCTCAAAATTTGTGGCACTTTTATGTCAACCAGAATACAGAACCACTAGCCAGCCGAAAACGATGAATGTTTAATGTGCAGATCTCAAGATTATCGCATTTTAAAAACCACTATAATCGCTAGCAAAAAGTCCCCAATGTCAAATTACGGCTTCATCATTACGTTAAACGTCACATTAGGCGCAGGTGTGGCCCAAACGTTTGAGTGAAAGAGCAATTTTTTTTTCTCTCTTTCCACTTTTCTATAAATTAATCCACCGCCACCGACTGACTACGTTTTATATATATAGTAATAATATGGAAGATAAAGCTAAAAAAATTAACTTTTCTGATAAGCTTTTTATGTCCACAACAACGTTGTTTATGTCAAAAAGTTAACGTTTACCTACATATAGTAGATATTCTTGCCACACCAGTGGCTCTATCTAATAAACCTAATATCGCATAAGATGCAATTTTATCTTTAATTAACCAGAAGAAAAAATAACTGTTACAAAAAATATAATTTCTTATAAAAAGTGGTGGGCAGTACCTCTCTAATGTTAATATCATCCCCCGTTCTTGCACATTTCTCCAAATAACCAATCATTGGATTACTGCAATTCAAAATATTGCTAAACATGGTCTTCATTTTTCCAGAAGTAAAGGTCGGTGTTAACTTCTGCCTTAAGGATTTCCACCCTTTGCTACTTATGTTAAAAAGATGAGTTCCCCTCGGATCCCCTTTTTCGTTAACAAAAATATCTCTGTCGATGAAATGATGAAAATCCTAAAAAGTGTACAAAAACAGTTATTTACAGAAGGATAATTTACAAGTTTTTTTGTTAAAAGAACTTAGTCTTAAAATTTAAGATAAATATACAGAGTAAAAGGAAGCTAGTGTAGAATATTTAGGGCGGGTCTTAAGTATTTATTTTCATAAAGCGGATATACGTATATTACAGGGCGAATCGGGCTAGGTGTGGAGGTGTGATGATTATAGTTAACTGAATGTATGTACAGTCAAGGCTGTGCTCCTTATTTTTTTTGACAAACGTTACCAATTGTTGATTGATTACATGACTGTTAAAAATTTCGAGCAAAAAGATAAAACAGACTGAATTTAAGAACGCAGCACGAAACAGCGACGCGTGCTTTAGACAGTATGTGACGTTATTTGCCATTGCTCAAATGAGTGCTCTTTAAATTGCAATAAGTTATGTAAGAACTAAAATAAAAAGTTATAATATGCTAGTAATTTTCTTTAAAATGACATTTTTGGATTTGTGATAACTTTCTTAGGTAATTTATACAATAAAAAATAATACATGCATATTTCCTATTATGGTCGCTTTTTGAAGCAATCTAATCAATAATTACCCAGCTGGATACTGGTAATGGGACGGCACACATACTAATGGCATTGCCAAACATTACTGTAAGCGTCAATTAAATTTATTACTTGATTAAATATTTTAGAGTTTTTTATTGCGTCGGCCTTCTGGCCAAAATCTACGTTTTAAAATAGCACCAAAGAGGTAGGTAGCTTCACTATTTCATGGTTAGGTCGATTTCTCGAATACTTCGGGTAGAAATTCCTTACAAATATACAAAAAAAGTTAAGTTCTTTCGGGTCAAAAAATCTTTCGTTTTTAATAGAAATTGGGGTTATTAAACTTAAAGAAATATCCTTTAACGGGCACTAATGCTTAACGGCAATTTATGAAAAAAGTGACAATTCAATAAAATTAATTATATGAAAAAGTTAAGCACATGTTACTCCTAAATTACCAAATATAAAATATCTAAAAATTTGCAGAAATAAATTTTATTGTACGTTAAGTACGTGCCCTGGTCCCTTTTCTATTACTGAAATATTTTGCTTAAATGAATTATGACATTTGGAAATTACACTTTTGACCAGGTTTCGGGGGCAAATACCCCCTAGTGCGGCGAATGCAATTTTATTGAGTAGAAGAACGGTAAATATTTAAAACATAATATACACTGCCGGTCAAAAGTTTGGATACACTCGTCTTTTATTACTTAAATTAACATTGAAGAGTATTTATCTGTGTTCCGACATTTTTTTCGTTTTTAAGTCTTGGTTTAGACCTTACTTGAGTGAGACATAAATTATTTTATTGGTTATGTTTCAAATATGGCATGTAAACGGGAAGACGCGAAGGGTTGCAATTTTTAGTTATGAACGCCATACGAATTTAAAGTATCTTGTATTTTTATTCACATTTATGGCATCACAACTTTGTTTACATTTCAAGTAATGGTGTATAGACACGTTAATTTTATTTATTTAATAGTGTGTTCGACTTAAAACGCGTTCTTACTGCAAGAGGTTGCAGGCAC